>OZ018387.1:109599430-110199430 GCA_963969525.1 Ontholestes murinus
CATGCACGTTTAGTTATCTGTATTAATTAATTAATTTTTGACAATTTCTCTTTTATGTATAATGACTTACGTATGTACATCTTATGAGAAATAAATGATTCTTATTCTTAAAACTACATTAATTGAAGGTAATTTCTGAAATTGAGAAATTGAAAATGGAGTATTTACAATTGTTTAAAACCACCGAATGCAATTTATTAATTAAATTAATATTTTGTGTAGTTCAGTTTTGTGCATGTAGAGAATTATAAGTACTAGTAACACAATAAATAAACAATACAAATTAATCTAGTCGAGCTTACCTTATAGATGATCTCGCTGCTTTGAAGACGTCGTAAATTTATTATTAAATATTAAATAGCATAAAAATATTTCTCGCAAAAAGAAACCCGCCGTATTAATCGCGTCGCTCAACCTCAAATCAAATTTTATTACTGCGCAAATGTATATTATCCCATCTCTGTTCCTCTCATTGTTAACCGAAATTATAGAGAGCTTAAAATTTGCATCGGGCACGCAGGTAACATAAGCGTGTCGATGCCACACTTTTTTTTGACGGGTATAGAAAAAAAATCGGAAGAACGTGCGCGTCAGTTGGTGTCGAACGTTTTAATACTGTTGATAGAAAACGAAGGAAAACAAGGTAATTTTTAATTATATAATTAATTCATACACAGTATACAATAAATTAATTATATTATAATAGTGTTTGATTTGTAAATTATGCTTTAACTTACTACATTTTTTGCTAAACTGCGGCTTGATTGTGACTTTTATTAACTCGTTTACATTTATACAATTCTATACGGATTTATCATTGTATATATTTTTGTATATTGTACAATTTTATAGTGGGCAGAAGGATTAAAAACAATACGAAAGGGTATAGTTAAACGATTAAAATTAACTTTTCTACAATAACGGTTATATATTCTAAATAATAAACAATAACACTAACACTCTCTTCTATAAAAAAAAAGCCCAAAATTTTAGTTGATTAATAAATTATTTTTCTTTAAAAGTGTTAGTATTTTTGTTTCTTATTTAAATTAATTATTTTATGACTCACCTTTTATCCTCCTTTTCTGCTCTGCTATTTAATAACTGTTGCACACACTGATTTAATCGTTTTAAGTCCTATAATTAAATGAAAAAGCTAATAAATTTCTCGAAAAGAAACACCCCGCGTCGTTACCGTCACTCAACTGATTGAATTTTATCACTGCGCAATTACAACTTATACTATCTCTTTTCCTCTCGTGTGTGATCGAAATTTTAGAGTGAAAAATCGCGCACAGTGTACGCAGGTAAACAGAAACGCATCGATGGGTCACGTTTTTTTTGCTACTGATAAACACGAACGAAAAAAAATCGATCGCAGGTTTTAATATGTATTTTCTTAACATTTTAATTACATGAAATAACTTAAAAGGTAGATGAAATATATTTTATAAAATTATATGCATTACATATTTTTTTGTTGCTAAACTTTATTACCTTTTAAAAAGTATATACATGCATATATGCACGAAAAATGTGTTGCTTAGCAATATCCCGAATCCTGTTGACAATAGTAAAAACCTTTTCTTTTTGTCAACAGGATGAATTTGACACATGAGGGAATTTGTCCCCAATAAAAAATTAGCAAATATTTTTACGGAATATTAAATCCACACTTATTATGTACAATTTTTTTAATTTTGAAACGAATTCTAAAAGAGATTATTATTTTACAAACTTTTAAAACCTCGAGAAAAATTTTTTATTGTTCACTTTATTTACAGGGTCGTCATTTTGCTAATAAAAAATGGTAAATATATTAACGCAATATTAAAACCACAATAATTTATGTGATTATTAAAATCAATTCTGGTAGAGATTAAAGAAAGAAAACATCTTTACTGAAGATAGTAGTTATTTATTTATTTATTTACTGGTATGAAATGTGTTTTACAAATTATAAATTTACAATTCAAATTACATATATTTAAAATCACCGAATGCAGTTTTCAAAATGTTACAATTTTGTTTTCTAGTGATAATATGCAAATATTTTTCCGGAATGTTAAGTATAATTACTTAGTGCATATTTTATAATTTTTAAACTAACCCATAATGCAATTAATATTAAAAATGTTAAAAATTAATTCCAAATTCAATTTTTAATAATTCTTAAATGCTAATGTGGCGTTTACTTGGTGGTACATTGAATTAAAACACTTTGATATTTCCTTTAACCTTTTTTTAGCAATTTTTAATATTTCTTGAATAATTTTCTCATTTATCTCTTGGTGAAACATTATAAAATAAAGGCAAAGAATTGGTAAACTCAGTGTTTAGCAATTTTTAATTTTTCGCTTCAATTTTCAATTGTCTCTATTTTATTTTTTAGTCAAAATGACATATTTTTAGGGAAAATTAAAGCTTAACTTATCAAGTACATACTCTGTAATTTTTAAACTAACCACAGAAGAGATATATGTTTTTTCTAATGTTTAAATCACCACATGCAATTTTTACACAACTCTTCAATTTTGAAACCCGCCATTTTAATTCTAAGAAAAAGAATTTAAAAGATTTTTAGAAAATATCAAAACCATACTATCGAGGTACATATATTATTATTTTGAAAAGAAAATATTTATTTATCAATTTTTAAATCACCGAATGCAAGTTTTCATTTTTTACGCTTCGATTTTGAAATGTCGACATTTTGTTTCGAATTTTAACAAAACATTTTTTACGAAATACTAATACTAGATACACGCCGGTGGTGGCGCATCGGTTACGGCCCCGAACTGATTTGCAGCAACGTTGATTCGGGTCAGTAGTCGGATGGGTGACCGGTACCATTCACCATTGGGATCCAATTAATGGTGCTTTAGAGTGACGGGGGCGATCCTTTAAAGTAACAAGCTCATTTACACACACACAAATACACAAATGACACATGGCGGAAGGACCACGTGGTCGATAGCCTAACACTACTACTACTACTAATACTAGATTTATTAAGTACATATCATGTAACTTTTAAAGTAATCTCAGATGAGAATAATAAAAAAAGCCAAATTAACTAATCTTCTTCTTCTTATTTTTCTTACTTACTACTTGGAAAACAGTATGAAATAATAGGTAAAAAATTGATAAACACTTTGTTTCACTGATTTTTTATATTTACTCGATAAAAAAAACAGTGAAACAAACCAAATGTTTATCAATTTTCTACCGATTACTTCTTCTTCTTTTGAAGCATTTAATAAATCACAAAATGCAATTTTTAATTTTGAATCCGCATTCACTGGGATTAGTTTCAAAAATTCAAAATCAATCTTAAATTAATGTACTTATAATACTAAATACCCTAGTACAATAATTGAGGTAAAGCAGAAGGAAAGAAAGCGGAGGCACTAAAAACTCAAATTGTAGGAAATCAAATTGCTTACGTTGTAAAAAATTTGTAATAATCTTTCTTCACTTGGATTAATTTTTAAATTTTAAAATCTATCTGTAATTAATGTAGTTTTGCTGTTTGAGTAAGATAATTGAGGTAAAACTAATGGAAACAAAATTATGACACTAAAAAACACAAATTGTAGAAAAAAAATCAAAAGCATTCAAATTATAACAAATCTATTTCAAATCGTATTCGTTTCAAAATTTCAAAATCTATCTTGAATTAATGTAGTTTTTATATGTCAGCGAAATAATTGAGATATAACTGATTAATTCTGGAGAATAAAATTGCTTTTGTGGTTTTAAAAATTGTACAAAAATCCATTCTCTTTCGGATTAGTTTTAAAATTTTAAAATATATCCATAATTAAGTAGGTGTTAATAATTACGGTAATGTATGTGGAAATAAAATGGCGACACTCAAAACTCAAATTTTAGAAAATTAAATTTCAATCTATCATTTCAATCAATTGTAAAAACTTTATTTTAATAATTGAGATAGAGCTGATGTAAACAAGATGGCGACACTTAAAACTCAAATTGTGAGAAATAAAATTGATATCAAATGTTTAAAACACTAATAAAAAATCCATCATCATTCAAAATGGTTTTAAAATGTTAAAATCAATTCTTACTTGAGTAAAATTTAATATCATAACCAAACAATTCATATAAAATATGTAAAAAACAAAATGGCCGCTCTCAAAACTCAAAGGTTAGAAAATTAAATTGCATTCTATGGTTTAAAACAATTGTAAAAACTCCATTTTCACTGGAATTAGTTATAAAATTTCAAAATATATCATCAGTTAACGTACTTTTTACATCGTAATAAAGTAATATAAGTAGAGATGATGTAAACAAAATGGCGACACTTAAAACTCAAATTATGAGAAGTAAAATTGCATTCCACGGTTTAAAACAATAATAAAAAAAAATGCATCTTCATACCGATTCGGTTCTAAATTTTAAAATCTATTACTAATTAACAAAGATATCACAAGAAAATAATTGAGGTAGAGTAACTGAAAATAAAATGGTGACGTTCAAAACTCAAATTTTGAAAACATAAATTGCATTCAATGGATTTAAACAATTGTAAAAACTGAGATTAGTTACAAAATTTCAAAATGTATTCTCAATGAATGTAGTTTTAATATTATACAGAAATATTGGAGGTAGATCCTGTATAAACAAAATGGCGACACTCAAAACTCAAATTGTGAGAAGTGAAATTGCATTCGATGGTTTAAAACAATAATATAAAATCCATCTTAATTCGGATTCGTTCGAAAATTTCAAAATCCATTCTTAGTTAACTACAATTTAATATTATTAGAGAATAATCGAAGTAAAGTAAGTGGAAACAAAATGGCGACGTTCAAAACTGAAATTTTGAAAAATTAAATTGCATTCGATGGTTTAAAACAATTGTAGAAACTTCATTATCACTTGGGTTAGTTTTAGAATTTATACGGTGGAGGTTTCTACTTGGTTATAAATTATTCTTCATAAATAAAAAACCTTTTAACTTTGTTTATATAACACTTAATAAAGTCAGTGTTATACAAACAAAGTTAAAAAGTTTTTTATTTGTTAGAATTTAAATATTTCTCCTCAACAATTGTAGTTTTAATATTGTGGTAAAATAATAATAATAATAATAATAATAATAATTTATTGACGGGTAACCCCATTTACAATAATGTAGGTAGATTTAATATAAACAAAATGGCGGCGTTTAAAACACAAATTTTTACATCATTTTTTCATCTCATTTGAATTCTAGAAGTGTACAGTATTTTTACCTTTAAGTTAAGTTTTTAAACTTTTTTTCTTTTTAAAATTTTTACATTTTTTCCAAAAGTTTTCAAATTGTTTAGCAGTTTTTTGTCGCTTAGATTTCTAGAATTTTTCAGTATTTTTACTTGAATTTTTAAAATTCTTTTATCGAAATTTCCCTTCTAAATTTTTATGATTTTTTATAATTTTCCACCAGCTTTTATTCTAGACTTTAAATTTTTTAACAGTTTTAGTTCAATGTTGGTTATTTTGTTAGGAATTTCTCTTTCAAATTTTTAGAAATCAAAATTAGAGTAATTTTTTTAGAAAGTTTTGATTTTGTCTCTTGGATTTCTAGAATTTGACAGCATTTTTGGATCAATAGTGATAACAAAAAATTCTTGAAATTTGTCAATAATTTATCTTTCAAATTTATAATTTTTTTAGAAATTTATCCTTTTACAGATTTAAAAAAAAAAAATTTTAGATTTCTAGAGGTTTTTTACTTCTATTTTTTCAGGATTTTTTTCTTTCATATTGTTAGATTTTTTTTCGAGTAAATAACTTTCTAGATTTTTCACAAAAGGTCCGAAATTTTTCTAACAATTTCTCTTTTTTAGATTACTAAAATTTTTCAGTATTTTTACTATAGTTTAAACAAAAATTTATATGGAATTTTTTTCTCATAATTTTTTAGATTTTATTTAAGAGATTCTAGAATTTTCCAGCAGATTATTTTTTGGTTTTTCCTTCAAAGATTCTAAAATTTTTCTTTTAATAAATTTCTAGAATTGTCCAGTATTTTTACATCAATTTTTTTAATACTCTACAGAATTTTTCAGGAAAGTTTTTAAAATTTTTCTACTCTCAGATTTTTAAAATTTTTAAGAAAATTTGATTAATTAGAAATTTTCAAAAACTTAATCTCTTACTGAATTAGTTTTAAAATTGCTGCTTTTTTACCTAATAAGTGTAGCTTTAATATTTCACGAAAACTTCTACCAATTTTGACTAAAAAATAAAATGGCAGAATTTCAAATTCGAAGAGAAAAATGAAACAAAATGTTTTTCTTTGATAATCTCTTTTATGATTAGTTTAAAATTTACAAAACTGTAACTCAATAAGTGTGTCTTTCATATTCTGTAAAAATATTTACCTCTTTTTCATTAGAAAATAAAATGGCGGCATTAAAAATTGAAGTAAAAAATGGAAAATTGCTTTCGATTAATTAGAAATTTTCAAAAACTTAATCCCCTAATAAATTAGTTTAAAAATTGCTGATTTTGTACACAATAAGTGTTGTTTTAATATTTCACGAAAATTTCCACCAGTTTTGATTAGAAAATAAAATGGCAGAGTTTCAAATTCGAAGAGAAAAATGAAAAATTGCATTTGGTGATTTAGAAATTTAAAAGAAACTTATTTTCTTCTTGAGTTAGTTTAAAACTTATAAGACATATATTATTATTATTAAAAAGATTTAGATGAATAATTCTGAAAAATATTAAATATTTTTTACTTAAAAAACAAATGGCGGATTGAAAAATTTCGTTTGATAATTTAAAAATTTGTAAAATTAAAAATGTTCATAGAATTAGTATAAAAATTACAAAATATGTACTTAATAAGTGTAGCTTTAATATTCTGTAAAAAAATCTTTCCCCTTTTTCATTAGAAAATAAATTAGAGGCATTTTAAAATTGATTAACAATGAAAAATTGCGTTCGATTGATTAGAAATTTATAATAAACAATTCTTCTTCAGGAATAGTCTTAAAATTGTAGTTTTTATACTCAATACGTGTGGCTTTAATATTTTGTAAAAAACTTTGATCATTTTTGCATAGAAAATAATATTACAGAATTTCAAATTCGAAGAGAAAAATGAAAAATTTCATTTGGTGATTTAAAAGTTTAAAAGTATAATATTTCCTTCTAGAATTAGTTTAAAACTTACAAGACGTGTTATTAATAGATTTAGATGAATAATTCTGTAAGAATATTAGATATATTTTACTTGAGAAACAAATGGCGGAATGTCAGATTCGAGCGAAAAATTTCATTTGATGATTTAAAAATTTGTAAAATTAAAACTTCTCATAGAATTAGTATAAAAATTACAACATCTATACTAAATAAGTGTGGCTTTAACATTCTGTAAAAAATATTTCCACTTTTTCATTAGAAAATAAATTGGCGGCATTTTAAAATTGATTAACAATGAAAAATTGCGTTCGATTAATTAGAAATTTGTAATAAACAATTCTTCTTCAGGAATAGTTTTACAATTAAAGTTTTTATACTCAATAATTGTGGCTTTAATATTTTCTAAAATCCTTTACCAATTTTTTATTAGAAAACAAAATGACAGAAATTCCAATTCAAAGAAAAAATGGGAAATTGCATTTAGTAATTGAAAAATTTTAAAGATTATTACTTTCATCTAGAATTAACTAAAAACTTATAAAATATATTATTAATAGATTTAGGTGAATAATTCTGTGATAATATTAGATATTTTTTACTTGAGAAACAAATGGCGGAATGTCAGATTTGAAGCGTAAAATGAAAAATTTCATTTGATTATTTGAATATTTGTAAAATTACAATTTCTTATGGAATTAGTTTAAAAATTACAAAATATTCACTCAATAAGTTTGGCTTTAATATTTAATGCAAATAATTGCTATTTCTTTTAAGAAAACAAAATGGCAACAAAACAAAAATGAAAAATTATTGAATTTACAAATTTAAAAAATATATATCTATAATGGAATTTTCTTTAAAATTACAGAATAAATATTCTTTTGTCTGAGTAGTGTAGATTCATCGATACTGGTTTTTGAACTTAAGTGGTATAGGGTAAAGATAGTACTTCCAGTAGTATTATATTTATTTCTGTACTAGTTTCGAATCATATTGATGATTAACCTTCCAATGGTTCGAAACTAGTACAGAAATAAATATAATACTACTGAAAGTACTATCTTTACCCTATACCACTTAAATATTCTTTAATTTGTTATCATGGACTAGGAAACAAAATTAAAAACTAAGAGACAAAAAAATATTACCCCCCATAAGGAAGACAATCAATCGAATTGAATCAACAGAGGCCAAGAATAAATTGGATTGGCAAACACCTTGAAATCAATGACGAATTCTTCTGTATAAAAATACAACTTGATTTGTTCTAACAGTAAGCTTTTATTATTTATTATGAGAATGTATCGTTTCCACTAATAATTCTGAATGAATCGCAGAAATAAAAATCCGCAACGGTCGTAAATTTCGGACAAACGCCGAAAGAAAAAAACAAACACGAAACTTACATAACAGTAATTCCAACCTTGAAAATCGTAAGAAATAGGTGCCGCACGCTAATAACCGAACACGTTTCGGTAATAACAATAAAAGTAACAGTAACTTTCATCCTTTCCATTTATCAACATCACCATTTCCACAAATTATATCAGAAACAGACGGGAACTCTTCATCGTCGTTGATTTTTATTTTTATTCGAGTTTATAAACGTTTATTACTATATCTATATATTTATCTTCGACTTTAACTGGCCTGAACTTGGCGCATTTTTGACAATGAAATTACCGAAACGAAAGCTCAAGATTGTCTCTAATATTTCACGAATTTTTCTTAGAACTTTCTTGAATTTTCCAACGTTTTCAATCCAATTTTCTAGAATCTTTTTCACTAGATAATAATAATTTTAAAATTGCAAAATACTTTAATCGTGGGCTTTGTAATTGTTTGCAAAATGTCTGCAGTTTATTTGCCAATTTTCTAAAATATTCCAAACATTTTTCTTTAAAACCCTTCTTCCAGGGATCTAGAATAATTCAGCAGTTTCTCTTTCTCAGATTTTTAGAATTTTCTAAATTTTAAAAGGTTCTAGAAGGTCTCTAATATTCTAGCAATTTTTCTTTGAAATTTATGGAATTTTCCAACATTTTTTCAATCCAAATTTCTAGAATGTTTTTCCCTAGATCAATTCAAATTATAAAATACTTTGTTCATGGGTTCTATACATTTTCGTAAAATTTTAGCACTTTCTAGAACTTTCCAACATCTTTTCTCTAAAATTCTATAATCATATTTCAAGTTTCTAGAATATTTTAGCAGTTTCTCTTTCATATTTTTAGACTTTTGAAAGATTAAAAAGGTTTTAGAGTATATCTAATATTCTAGAAATGTTTCTTCGCAATTTTTAGAATAATTAATATCCTATAATTTTCCAATATTTCTCCTCTAAATTTCTATAAACTCCTTCCAGGCTTTTAGAATTTTTAGCAATTTCTCCATCAGAATATATATATATATATATATATATATATATATATATATATATATATATTATCATATATGTCAATTAATTTTTTACAAAATCAAAACTAGATTAAAAAATGAAATGAATTTAGTAAGTTTTAGCCTAATTGACCTGCAAACAATTTATTCACAATCTTTCAAACTGATGAATGCATTTTTCTCATTTCTTCACTTCAAATTTTAATCCCCCGCCATTTTACTTCTTCATCATATATATATATATATATATATATATATCAATTATTTTTTTCATAAAATCAAAACTAGATTAATAATAAAGAGTTTCAGTAATTTTCAGTAAAATTTATTTGAAATTTAATTTTTTACATTTTATCAAACCCACGAATGTATATTTTTTCATTTCTTCATTTCAATTTTAAACATGATTCTTTTAGTAAATCAAAACTACAATAATAGTGAAGAGTTTCACTACTTTTCAGCCTAATTCAACTGATAATTTAATCATTTAAAATTTTTCAAACAGACGAATTTATTTATATAATTTCTTCATTTTAAATTTAAACTTCCACCATTTTATTTCTTAATCCTAAACCTTGATTATTCTTTTACAAAATCAAAAACAGAATATTAATAAAAAAGTTTTAGAAGTTTCGGCCTAATTCAATAAAAAATAATTTTTTTACGATTTTTCAAACCGACGAATGAATTTTTATCGTTTCTTCATTTCAACTTTTAAAACTCTGCCATTTTATTTCTTCATGATATACGTCAATTATTTTTTTTTACAAATAAAACTAGATTAATAGTGAACAGTTTCAGTAATTTTCAGCTTAATTTCACTGAAAATCAATTTATTACAATTTTTCAAACCGACTAATGCATTTTTTTCATTTTTCCACTTCAAATTTAAACTACCGCAATTTTATTTCTTGATTATATACATGAATTATTCTTTTCTAAAATAAAAACTACAATAATACTGACTGCTTTCAGTACTTTTTAGCTTAATCCAACTGAAAATAAATTTTTTACAATTTTTCAAACCGAATAATGCATTTTTTCATTTCTTCATTTCAACTTTTCAACCTCCGCCATTTTATTTATTGATAATATACGTCAATTATTTTTTTTACAAAATCAAAACCAGAATAATAATGAAGAGTTTCAGTAATTTTCAGATTAATACAATTAAAAAAGAATTTTTTACGATTTTTCAAACCGACGAATGCATTTTTTCATTTCTTCATTTCAACTTATAAACCTCCGCCATTTTATTTCTTCATCATATATGTCAATTATTTTTTACAAAATCAAAGTTAAGTTAATAATAAAGAGTTTCAGTAATTTTCAGCTTATTAGAACTAAAAATGAATTTTTCACGATTTTTCAAACCGACGAATGCATTTTTTTATTTCTTCACTTCAACTTTTAAACCTCCGCCATTTTATTTCTTCATCATATAAATATCTATAATGTTTAGTGCCCAATCAGAATTAGACCAATAATGAAGAGTTTCCATAATTTTTGTATATAGGGAAAGTAAAAAGAACAATAAAAATTATTAAAATGGTGATGTGTTCATCATAGTACTTTCCCTATATTTTTCTCGAAAACTATGAGGTTTACGCAAAAAGGATATCCTTTATAATTTGTTCACTTTTAAATTCTCTATAATTATTTCTAATAAAAGTTTCATGTAACTACAATAGTTTGTTAGCAATTGGCAAAAAATGTCAAAATTTTCAATTTTTATTTTTTTTCTCAAAAGTGAAGAATTTTATGAAAAATATGTTTGAGTAAAACTTATTCAGAATTTTATTCCTTTTAACTTTGTTGTTTGAAAAGTCAAAAGTCGAATGTTCAAAGACAAAAATCCAAAATCAATAGTTGAAAGTCGAAAATTTAAAGTTGGATGTGCAAAATTGAATATGAACATTAAAGTCCATAATCTAATTTCAAAAGTTAAAAGTCAAAAGCCGAAACAATTCGAAAGCCTAATATCGAAAATTGAAAGTCGAAAGTTAAGTTGTAAAACCAAATCTACAAAGTCCAAAATCAAAAGGTCAAACTTGTAATTTAAAAGTTCAATATCGAAAGTCGAAATTTCAAAATCAAGAGTTAAAAGTCCAAAATGGAAAGTTGAAAGTAGAAAGTCTAAAATCAAAAGTGGAAATTTGATAGTTGATAGAATTGAAAGTAGAAAGCCTAAATTAGAAAGTCAAAAGTCGGATGTTTAAATTCGAAAGTACAAAATCAATAGTTGAATGTCGAAAATCTGAAGTTGAATGTTCAAAATCGAATGTTAATCATTAAAAGACTAAAATCAAAAAATCAAAAGTTTAAAGTCGAAAGTTTAAAATAGAAAGTTGAATGTTTAAAATCGTTAGTCACAATTCAATAGTCAAAAGTAGAGTCAAGATCTAAAATTAAATGTCAAAAGTCGACTGTCGTTAGTCAAAACCCAAAAGTCTAAAATTGAAAATCGAAAGTACGAAGTAGGAAGTAAGTAGTCCAATATATCGAAAGTTGAAAGTCGAAATTCTAAAGTTCAAAATCAAAACTAGAAAGTCTAAAGTCGGATGTTTAAAATCTAAAGTACAAAATCAATAGTTGAAAGTCGAAAATCTAAAGTTGAATGTGCAAAATCGAATGTCAGAAATTAAGAAAGTAAAATCAAAAAGTCGAAAGTCGAATGTTAAAGTTAAAAGTCAGTAGTCGAAAGTACAAAGTAGGAAGTCCAAAATCGAATGTCGAAATTCGTAAGTTCAAAATTAAAACCAAAATGTCTAAAATCTAAAGTCAAAAGTAGAATGTTCAAGGTAGAAAATCCAAAATCAAATCCTGACAGTTGAAAATCTAAAGTGGATTGTGCAAAATCGAATGTCAAATATTTAGGGGCTAAAATCAAAAACTGAAGATCTAAATTCGAATGGTAATAGCCGAATGTCAAAAACCTAAACAATTCGAAAGCCTAATATCATTAATTTATGTATTCTTTTAGAAATATGTTATAAACAAGAAAAGAAAAGTTATAAAGAATAAAGAATGTGTAAAATCATATGTCGAAAGTCCAAACCCAGAAGTCTAAAATTAAAAATCGAATGTACAAAGTGGGAAGTAGGATATCCAAAATCAAAAGTTCAAAGTCGTAATTTGAAAGTTCAAAATCGAAAGTCAAAATTTCAAAATAAAGAGTTAAAAAATCGATAGACGAAAATCCAAATTAAATAGTTGAAAGTAGAAAGACTAAATTAGAAAGTCAAAAGTCGGATGTTTAAAATCGGAAGTAGAAAGTACAAAGTCAAAAGTTGAAAGTCGAAAATCTGAAGTTTAAATAAAACACTTTATAACTTTGTTTTACCACTATATTTTGTATAACTGTGACTAGTGACAATTGAATTGAATTGAATTCTAAGAAGCTAAGAATTTGAATTTAATTTCTCTTCCAATAGAGAAAATTTTATTTGAGACTTGAGTTTAAAAATAATTGACGTATATGATGACACAGATTTAAAAGTTAAAATGAAGAAATGAAAAAATGCATTTATCAGTTTGATAAGTTGTAAAAAATTAATTTTCAGTTGAATTGGGCTGAAAATTACTGAAACTCTTCATTATTATTCTAGTTATGATTTTACAGAAGAATAATCAACATAGATAATCGAGAAATAAAATGACGGATGTTCAAATTTGAAATGAAGAAATGAAAAAATGCAGTCGTCGGTTTGAAAAATTGTAAAAAACTAATATTCAGTTTAATTAGGCTGAAAATTACTGAAAATCTTCATTATTGGTATAATTATGATTGAGTATTAAAAATAATTGATATTTATATGATGAAGAAATAAAATGGCGGAGGTTTAAAAGTTGAAATGAAGAAATAAAAAAATGCATTCGTCGGTTTGAAAAATCGTAAAAAATTCTTTTATATTTGTATTAATCTGAAAATTACTGAAACTCTTCATTATTATTATTCTGGTTTTGATTTTGTAAAAAAAAAAAAAATTGACGTATATGATCAATAAATAAAATGGCGGAGGTTGAAAAGTTGAAATGATGAAATGAAGAAATGCATTGTTCGGTTTGAAAAATTGTAAAAAAAATATTTTCAGTTGGATTAAGCTAAAAAGTGCTGAAACCCTTCAGTATTATTGTAGTTTTGATTTTAGAAAAGAATAATTAATGTATATAATCAAGAAATAAAATTGCGGTGGTTTAAATTTGAAGTGGAAAATTGAAAAAAATGCATTAGTCGGTTTGAAAAATTGTAATAAATTGATTTTCAGTGAAATTAGGCTGAAAATTACTGAAACTGTTCACTATTCATCTAGTTTTGATTTTGTAAAAAAATAATTGATGTATATCATGAAGAAATAAAATGGCCGAGTTTTAAATGTTGAAATGAAGAAACGATAAAAATTCATTCGTCGGTTTGAAAAATCGTAAAAAAATAATTTTCTATTGAATTAGGCCGAAACTTCTAAAACTCTTTATTAATATTCTGTTTTTGATTTTGTAAAAGAATAATCAAGGTTTACGATCAAGAAATAAAATGGTGGAAGTTTAAATTTAAAATGAAGAAATTATATAAATGCATTCGTCTATTTGAAAAATTTTAAATGATTAAATTATCAGTTGAATTAGGCTGAAAATTACTGAAACTTTTCACCATTATTCTAGTTTTGATTTTATAAAAGAATCATGTTTAAAATTGAAATGAAGAAATGAAAAAATATACATTCGTGGGTTTGATAAAATGTAAAAAATTAAATTTCAATTAAATTTGACTGAAACTTACTGAAACTCTTTATTATTAATCTATTTTGATTTTATAAAAAAATAATTGATATATATATGATGAAGAAATAAAATGGCGGAGGATTAAAATTTGAAGTGAAGAAATGAGAAAAATGCATTCGTCGGTTTGAAAGATTGTAAAAAAAATTGTTTGCAGGTGAATTAGGCTAAAACTTACTAAATTCATTTCATTTTTAATCTAGTTTTGATTTTGTAAAAAATTAATTGACATATATGATAATATATATATATATATATATATATATATATATATATATATATATATATATTCTGATGGAGAAATTGCTAAAAATTCTAAAAGCCTGGAAGGAGTTTATAGAAATTTAGAGGAGAAATATTGGAAAATTATAGAATATTTGAAAAGGAAATTGCAGAAAATTTTATAGTACCCACTCGCAAAGTATTTTGTATTTTGGAAAATATTAGACCTAGCGAAAAAGATTCTATTAATTCGAATTGATAACAATTCTAGAAATTTCGAAGAACAATTTAAGAATATAAGAGATACTGTAGAACCTTTTTAATTTTAAGTCTAAAAATCTGCAAGAGAAACTGCTGAAATATTCTAAAAACTTGGAAGAAGATTATAGAGTTTTAGAGAAAAGATGTTGGAATATTCTAGAAATTTGGAATAGTAATTACTAAAATTTTACGAAAAATAATAAAAAAATAAAATTCTAGATCTAGCGAAGAAGATTCTATTAATTTGAATCGACAATTATTCTAGAAAATGCGAAGAAACATTTCTGGAATATTAGATATACTCTAAAACCTTTTTAATTTTTCAAAAGTCTAAAAATCTAAAAGAGAAACTGCTGAAATATTCTAGAAACTTGGAATATGATTATAGAATTTTAGAGAAAAGATGTTGGAAAGTTCTAGAAAGTGCTAAAATTTTACGAAAATGTATAGAACCCATGAACAAAGTATTTTATAATTTGAATTGATCTAGGGAAAAACATTCTAGAAATTTGGATTAAAAAAATGTTGGGAAATTCCATAAATTTCAAAGAAAAATTGCTAGAATATTAGAGACCTTCTAGAACCTTTTAAAATTTAGAAAATTCTAAAAATCTGAGAAAGAGAAACTGCTGAAATATTCTAGATCCCTGGAAGAAGGGTTTTAAAGAAAAATGTTTGGAATATTTTAGAAAATTTGGCAAATAAACTGCAGAAATTTTGCAAACAATTATAAAGCCCACGATTAAAGTATTTTGCAATTTTAAAATTATTATTATTTAGTGAAAAAGATTCTAGAAAATTGGATTGAAAACGTTGGAAAATTCAAGAAAGTTCTAAGAAAAATTCGTGAAATATTAGAGACAATCTGGAGCTTTTTTAAATTAAAAAAAAAACTTAAAATCTGGAAGATAAACTTTTGAATAAGGTGCGCACTAGATAATTCTAGAAAAAAAAAACAAATATTTATAAAACACTCCATACATTCTAGAAACTTTTCGCAATTAAAAAAATTTAAAAATCTGGAAAGAAATTGCCAAAAATTGTCTAGAATCTGGGAAAAATTGGGAAGATAAATTGTTAGAATATTCAGGGAAATTCTAGAATGATAGATTACAGCGATTAGTGATAATCGGGATGATAGATGATAGAGATGACAGATAACAGTGATGACGCACGGCAGATGAAAGAGATCACACATATAAATGATAGAATATAACCGATGACAATGTTGACATCTAAGAAGAATGAAATATGACAGAGAAACAGATGGCAAAAATGACGGACGATAGAGATAACAGGTGACAGAGAAGACAGATTTCAAATGACAGGTTACAGAGATTACAAATGACAAAGGTCGTACATGACACAAATGATAAATGACAGGGAAGAAGCATGACAATGATGGCAGATGACAATAGATGGAAAATATAACAAATGACAAATGATACATGACAGAGATGTATGATAACAGAGATGCTAGATGACATAGATGAGAGGTGATAGAGACGTCAGCTAACAGAGATGCCAATTGGTAGATGATAGAGATAAGAGATGATAGAGGTGACATAGCAGAGATAGCAGCTGACAGATGAGAGTGATAAAAGTGCTCACAGATGATGGAGATGACAGATGACAGAGATCACTGAATTGGCAGATACTAGTGATGTCAGCTGGCAGAGGTGCCAGCAAAAACCCGGAATTGGATGTTTACTCGAAGCGTTTTTTTTGTTTTTTCGTGATATTTTTTTCTAAATATGAAAAAATTTAAAAATCGGTTCAAACAAAAGTTAAAGGAAATAAAAAAGTTTTATTAAAACATATTTTTCATAAAATTCTTAACTTTTGAAAAAAAAAAATTAAAATTGAAAATTTTGACATCATTTTTTTAAATGCTAATAAACTATTAGAGTTACATGAAACTTGCGTAAACCTCATAGTTTTCGAGTAAAATATAGGGAAAGTACTATGATGGCCACATCACCATTTTTTTAAGAATATGTTCCACTGTTTTATTGTATTCAGTTTTTTTTTTAACGAAAATTCATTTGAAGTTATGTATGTATATACAATTTAGATCATTTTAAAAATATAATAAGTGTAATAAATTAATGTATACTGTAAAATTGTATGGATATAATTAGTACTACTATATAAATACGAACCTTGTTTAAAAACAAAATTGATTGTCTACTTAGTGAAAGAAATACAATTTCATATCCATCGCGAATAATTGAGTCTCTGCAGAATTCAATTCCGCGGGAAGGGGTTGTTACTGTCGGAGTCTTCGCAATCCGACAGGGGATGGTCGGACATCGCGCAGGGTATTAGGTTTGTCTCGAATTAATTTCATTAGGCCGATTTTAGTTGGCCCCGAGAATAAGCTTTACTTTATTAAGGCGATCTCGGTAATTAGGAGGCCATCATCATCCACCCTCGTCGCTAATTATTCCGAAAAAGAATCGAGAATGGAGGGACGCTAATATGGAAAGCAATTTGGGGACGGAATTGGTATTAAAAAAAAAACAACAACATTAGGGAGTTAGAAGAGTAATATAATATATTATTTGAATAAATTATAATTATAAGTAATTTAAGCGTTGATATTGTTTTAATGAAATTTTTTAAAGAGTGCACACTCTTATGGACGACGGCGATGCTCTAGGACTAATTAATTTGGAGTCTGGTGAAGTAGGGGGTGGCACGAGGACGGCCTCTTTCAGTTAATTAAATATAAAGACTTTTTGATAAGTTCGCCCAAGTAATTAAAAGTGTCCCTCGGCTCATGCAATATTTAAAGCAAAAAACCTCATTACCGTGACGCGACATTAATTTATATTAAGAATTACTACATAGTTCCATTCATGTTAGTTCATCACAAAACTGGAAAAAATTATTAATCACTGCTTGAAATTAAAGTAAGAAATTAATTTTAATCTAAATCTTAACTGCAATAAATATTTTATTATATAATGATTGAATAATCTTAACAAAAAAAAAACACGACAGGAAAACAATTTACATTATTATTATCTATTATCTAACCCCGTTGACATTTTAAAAGCGTCATCAGTTTCATTGCGTAATTTCCTCGTCGGTTTTTTTTTTTTCTAAATTATTTCGTCGTTGCATCTCTCTAAATTCCTTCGCTCTCTTCATCGTCGAATTTGCTTTCACTCCGCCTCCTATTGCAAATAATAATTGTGCATGGAAAGTTTCGCGTGATTTGCGCCCGCATTGATGATAACAAAAAGCAAACTCCATCGTGTGTACACATCCCGATGTTTCCACGAGTTTCTAATCAATTTGATTGCGTCCCAATTAAAGATAGTTGCACTCCAGAGGGGGCGGCCGCCACCACCGCTGTAATCATCGTCGGCGAAATAATAACGACACAACTCGAAGGGGCGGCGTGCATGTGCATCGTCGCAACAGACGATCCAATTAAGAGGTTAATTAAATTGCTATTAGCCAAGAATTATAGTGGAAACGTGAAGACGACTTTTTACTGTATCTATTTAAATTACTTACATCAAATATTAACAAAGCAAATATATACTTCAAATTAATGTATAATCTTCAAACCAAGTGCTTAATTAATCCTTTTATTGTATAATCTTCACCTGAAAAAGCCACAGCGTAGTTAGTAGTTAGTAGTGAGTTACAAACCAAATTTAAAAATCGAATTATTAAATAAATCTGTAGTATAATTATTTTTCAAAACAAATTATTTAGACTAGTCACTCTGAACAAAACCAATTATGTAATTTTTATTTTCAATTAATTCACTAATTTTTTGCAATGAAAAACATTATTATGAATTTTAATGAGGATAATTTATTGATCTACATTCAATCAATCTCCGAGAAACCATTAACCTTTTTTTTCTCTTCTAATAGCGATCCTCCGCTGCGTTTAATAATAAAAGATTACAATAAACTAAGACGAACCGTTTATATATATGGAGTACCGTACATCAGATTACGCAATTAAATTAATTGCGAGTCGTAAAAATGTTATTACCGCAATTACACCGAGCCCAGAACAGATTATAATTGCGATTCCAAAATTGATACTTGCATTAAAGTTTACGTAATTGTTATTAATTACTGTGTGGCAACGATAAAGGCGTCTAAAATGGTATATCTGCAAAATGTGCGAATTTCATCGAAATTTTTTGAATTTCATCCTCAGCCATTTTAATTCTATGATGTTCTCACCTTTTCTAATCAATATTTTATAAAGATGGAATAGTTAACTATGCGACTCGATAATTTTATCCAATTATTTTAATGGGTGTAGAATTTACAATCATATTTCTGCAAAAAGTCACGATTTCATCTAAATTTTGGAATTTCATCCTCCGCCATCTTACTTCTATGATGTTCTAACCTTCTCTATTTCAATTTTATATAAAGCTAGAGTAATAAACTATATGATTCTATAGTTTTATCCAATTATTTAAATAGGTGTATAAGATACAATCGTATTTCTGCAAATAGTCACGATTTCATCTAAATTTTTGAATTTCATCCTCCGCCATCTTACTTCTATGAAGTTCTAATTTTCTTTAATTATTTTTTTATAAAGGTGATACAGTTGACTATACGATTTTATAGTTTTATACAATTATTTTAATGGGTGTAGAATTTACAATCGTTTTTCTACAAAAAGTCACGATTTCGTCTAAATTTTTAAATTTTATCCTCCGCTATCTTACTTCTATGATGTTCTAACCTTCTCTATTTAATTTTTATATAAAGGTGGAGTAATTAAATATACGATTGTAGAATTTTATCCAATTATTTTAATGCGTGTAGAATCTACAATTGTATTTCTGCAAAAAGTCACAATTTTGTCTAAATTTTTGAATTTCATCCTCCGCCATTTTAATTCTATGATGTTCTCACCTATTCTAATTAATTTTTCATAAATATGGAATAGTTTACTATACGACTTTATAATTTTATCCAATTATATTAATGAGTTTGGAATTTACAATCCTATTTCTGCAAAAAGTCACGTTTTCGTCTTAATTTTTGAATTTCATACTCCGCCATTTTACTTCTATGATATTCTAATCTGCTATATTAATTTTTTTATAACGGTCGTATAGCTTACTACATGATTTTATAGTTTTATCCAATTATTTTTAAGGGTGTGGAATCTACAATCATATTTATGCAAAAAGTCATGATTTTGTCTTAATTTTTGTGTTTCATCCTCCACCATCTTACATCTATGATGTTCTAATCTGCTATATTATTTTTTTTTATAACGGTCGTATAGTTTACTACACGATTTTATAATTTTATCCAATTATTTTTATGGGTGTGGAATCTACAATCGTATTTCTGCAAAAAGTCACGATTTCGTCTTAATTTTTGTATTTCATCCTCCACCATCTTACTTCTATGATGTTCTAAACTGCTATATAAATTTTTCTGTAACGGTCGTATAGTTTACTTTACGATTTTATAGTTTTATCCAATTATTTTTATGGGTGTAGAATCTACAATCGTATTTCTGCAAAAAGTCACGTTTTCGTCTTAATTTTTGAATTTCATCCTCCGCCATTTTACTTCTATGATATTCTAATCTGCTATATTAATATTTTTATAACGGTCGTATAGTTGGCTACACGATATTATAGTTTTATCCAATTATTTTTATGGGTGAGGAATCTACAATCGTATTACTGCAAAAAGTCACGATTTTGTCTTAATTTTTGTATTTCATCCTCCGCCATCCTACTTCTATGATGTTCTAATCTGCTATATTAATATTTTTATAACGGTCGTATAGTTTACTACACGATTTTATAGTTTTATCCAATTATTTTTATGGCTGTGGAATCTACAATCGTATTTCTGCAAAAAATCACGATTTTGTCTTAATTTTTGTATTTAATCCTCCGCCATCTTACTACTATGATGTTCTAATCTGCTATATTAATTTTTGTATAACCTTCGTATAGTTGACTACACGATTCTATAGTTTTATCCAATTATTTAAATGGGTGTAGAATCTACAATCGTATTTCTGTAAAAAGTCATAATTTCGTCTTAATTTTTGAATTTCATCCTCCATTATCTTACTTCTATGATGTTCTAACTTTCTCTACTAATTTTTTTATAACGGTCGTATAGTTTACTATACGATTTTATAGTTTTATCCAATTATTTTTATGGGTGTAGAATCTACAATCGTATTTCTGCAAAAAGTCACGATTTTGTCTGAATTTTTGTATTTCATCCTCCGCCATCTTACTTCTTTAATGTTCTAATCTGCTATATTAAGTTTTTTATGACGGTCGTATAGTTGACTACATGATTTTATAGTTTTATCCAATTATTTTTATGGGTGTAGAATCTAAAATCGTATTTCTGCAAAAAGTCACGATTTTGTCTTAATTTTTGTGTTTCATCATTCACCACCTTACTTCTATGATATTCTTACCTTTTCTGTTTATTTTTTTACAAAGATGAAGTAGTTAACTATACGATTTTATAGTTTTATTCAATTATTTTTATGGGTGTGGAATCTACAATCGTATTTCTGCAAAAAGTCACGATTTTGTCTTAATTTTTGAATTTCATCCTCCTCTTACTTCTATGATGTTCTAATCTTCTCTAATTATTTTTTTATAAAAATTCAATAATTAACTATACGATTTTATAGTTTTAGCCAATTATTTTAATAGGTGTAGAATCTACAATCGTATTTCTGCAAAAAGTCACGATTTTGTCTTAATTTTTGTATTTCATCCTCCGCCATCTTACTTCTATGATGTTCTAATCTTGTCTAATTATTTTTTTTATAAAAATGTAATAATTAACTATACGATTTTATGGTTTTACCCAATTATTTTAATGGGTGTAGAATATACAATCGTCTTTCTGCAAAAAGTCACGATTTTGTCTTAATTTTTGTATTTCATCCTCCGCCATCTTACTTCTATGATGTTCTAATCTTCTCTAGTTATTTTTTTTATAAAAATGTAATAATTAGTTATACGATTTTATAGTTTTACCCAATTATTTTAATGGGTGTAGAATCTACAATCGTATTTCTGCAAAAAGTCACGATTTTGTCTTAATTTTTGTATTTCATCCTCCGCCATCTTACCTCTATGATGTTCTAATCTTCTCTAGTTATTTTTTTTTTATAAAAATGTAATAATTAGTTATACGAGTTTATAGTTTTACCCAATTATTTTAATGGGTGTAGAATCTACAATCGTATTTCTGCAAAAAGTCACGATTTCGTTTAAATTTTTGTATTTCATCCTCCGCCATCTTACTTCTATGATGTTCTAATATTCTCTAATTATTTTTTTTATAAAAATGTAATAATTAACTATACGATTTTATAGTTTTACCCAATTATTTTAATGGGTGTAGAATCTACAATCGTATTTCTGCAAAAAGTCACGATTTTGTCTTAATTTTTGTAATTCATCCTCCGCCATCTTACTTCTATGATGTTCTAATCTTCTCTAATTATTTTTTTATAAAAATGTAATAATTAACTATACGATTTTATAGTTTTACCCAATTATTTTACTGGGTGTAGAATCTACCATCGTATTTCTGCAAAAAGTCACGATTTCGTTTAAATTTTTGTATTTAATCCTCCGCCATCTTACTTCTATGATGTTCTAATCTTCTCTAATTATTTTTTTAATAAAAATGTAATAATTAACTATACGATTTTATAGTTTTACCCAATTATTTTAATGGGTGTAGAATCTACAATAGTATTTCTGCAAAAAGAAACGATTTTGTCTTAATTTTTGTATTTCATCCTCCGCCATCTTACTTCTATGATGTTCTAATCTTCTCTAGTTATTTTTTTTATAAAAATGTAATAATTAGCTATACGATTTTATAGTTTTACCCAATTATTTTAATGGGTGTAGAATCTACAATCGTATTTCTGCAAAAAGTCACGATTTTGTCTTAATTTTTGTAATTCATCCTCCGCCATCTTACTTCTATGATGTTCTAATCTTCTCTAATTATTTTTTTTATAAAAATGTAATAATTAACTATACGATTTTATAGTTTTACCCAATTATTTTAATGGGTGTAGAATCTACCATCGTATTTCTGCAAAAAGTCACGATTTCGTTTAAATTTTTGTATTTCATCCTCCGCCATTTTACTTCTATGATGTTCTAATCTTCTCTAATTATTTTTTTAATAAAAATATAATAATTAACTATACGATTTTATAGTTTTACCCAATTATTTTAATGGGTGTAGAATCTACAATCGTATTTCTGCAAAAAGTCACGATTTTGTCTTAATTTTTGTATTCCATCCTCCGCCATCTTACTTCTATGATGTTCTAATCTTCTCTAATTATTTTTTTTATAAAAATGTAATAATTAACTATACGATTTTATAGTTTTAGCCAATTATTTTAATGGGCGTAGAATCTACAATCGCATTTCTGCAAAAAGTCACGATTTTGTCTTAAATTATGAATTTCATCCTCCGCCATCTTGCTTCTATGATGTTCTAATCTTCTCTAATTTTTTTTTTTATAAAAATGTAATAATTAACTATACGATTTTATAGTTTTACCCAATTATTTTAATGGGTGTAGAATCTACAATCGTATTTCTGCAAAAAGAAACGATTTTGTCTTAATTTTTGTATTTCATCCTCCGCCATCTTACTTCTATGATGTTCTAATCTTCTCTAGTTATTTTTTTTATAAAAATGTAATAATTAGCTATACGATTTTATAGTTTTACCCAATTATTTCAATGGGTGTAGAATCTACAATCGTATTTCTGCAAAAAGTCACGATTTTGTCTTAATTTTTGTATTTCATCCTCCGCCATCTTACTTCTATGATGTTCTAATCTTCTCTAATTATTTTTTTTATAAAAATGTAATAATTAACTATACGATTTTATAGTTTTAGCCAATTATTTTAATGGGCGTAGAATCTACAATCGCATTTCTGCAAAAAGTCACGATTTTGTCTTAAATTATGAATTTCATCCTCCGCCATCTTGCTTCTATGATGTTCTAATCTTCTCTAATTTTTTTTTTTATAAAAATGTAATAATTAACTATACGATTTTATAGTTTTACCCAATTATTTTAATGGGTGTAGAATCTACAATCGTATTTCTGCAAAAAGAAACGATTTTGTCTTAATTTTTGTATTTCATCCTCCGCCATCTTACTTCTATGATGTTCTAATCTTCTCTAGTTATTTTTTTTATAAAAATGTAATAATTAGCTATACGATTTTATAGTTTTACCCAATTATTTTAATGGGTGTAGAATCTACAATCGTATTTCTGCAAAAAGTCACGATTTTGTCTTAATTTTTGTATTTCATCCTCCACCATCTTACTTCTATGATGTTCTAATCTTCTCTAGTTATTTTTTTTATAAAAATGTAATAATTAACTATACGATTTTATAGTTTTAGCCAATTATTTTTAAGGGTGCAGAATCTACAATCGTATTTCTGCAAAAAGTCACGATTTTGTCTTAATTTTTGTATTTCATCCTCCACCATCTTACTTCTATGATGTTCTAATCTTCTCTAATTATTTTTTTTTTATAAAAATGTAATAATTAACTATACGATTTTATAGTTTTACCCAATTATTTTAATGGGTGTAGAATCTACAATCGTATTTCTACAAAAAGTCTCTATTTTGTCTTAATTTTTGTATTTCATCCTCCGCCATCTTACTTCTATGATGTTCTAATCTTCTCTAATTATTTTTTTTTATAAAAATTTAATAATTAACTATACGATTTTGTAGTTTTAGCCAATTATTTTAATAGGTGTAGAATCTACAATCGTATTTCTGCAAAAAGTCACGATTTTGTCTTAATTTTTGTATTTCATCCTCCGCCATTTTACTTCTATGATGTTCTAATCTTCTCTAATTATTTTTTTATAAAAATGTAATAATTAACTATACGATTTTATAGTTTTACCCAATTATTTTAATGGGTGTAGAATCTACAATCGTATTTCTGCAAAAAGTCACGATTTTGTCTTAATTTCTGAATTTCATTCTCCGCCATCTTACTTCTATGATGTTCTAATCTTCTCTAATTATTTTTTTATAAAAATGTAATAATTAACTATACGATTTTATAGTTTTAGCCAATTATTTTAATAGGTGTAGAATCTACAATCGTATTTCTGCAAAAAGTCACGATTTTGTCTTAATTTTTGTATTTCATCCTCCGCCATCTTACTTCTATGATGTTCTAATCTTCTCTAATTATTTTTTTTATAAAAATGTAATAATTAACTATACGATTTTATAGTTTTAGCCAATTATTTTAATAGGTGTAGAATCTACAATCGTATTTCTGCAAAAAGTCACGATTTCGTTTAAATTTTAAAATTTCATCCTCCGCCATTTTAATTCTATGATGTTCTCACCTTTTTTAATTAATTTTTCATAAAGATGGAATATTTTACTATACGACTTTATAGTTTTATCCAATTATTTTAATGGGTGTAGAATTTACAATCGTATTTCTGCAAAAAGTCACGATTTAATCTAAATTTTTAAATTTCATCCTCCGCCATCTTATTTCTATAACGTTATAACCTTCTCTATTTAATTTTTTATAAAGGAAGAATAGCTAACTATACGATTTTATAGTTTTATCAAATTATTTTAATGGGTGTAGAATCTACAATCGTATTTCTGCAAAAACTCACGATTTCGTCTAATTTTTGAATTTCATCCACCGCCATCTTTCTTCTATGATGTTTTAATTTAATCTAATTAATTTTCTCTAAAGGCGATATAGTTAACTACACGATTTTATAGTTTTATCCCATTATTTTAATGGGTGTAGAATCTACAATCATATTTCTGCAAAAAACTCACGATTTCGTCTAAATTTTTGAATTTCATCCTCCGCCATCTTACTTCCATGATGTTCTAATCTTCTCTATCTAATTTTTTATAAAGGTGGTATAGTTGATTACACGACTTTATAGTTTTATTCAATTATTTTAATGTGTGTAGAATTTACACTCGTTTTCCTGCAAAAACTCACGATTTCGTCTAAATTTTTGAATTTCATCCTCCGCCGTCTTACTTCTATGATGTTCTAATCTTCTCAAATTAATTTTTTTATAAAGGTGGTATAGTTGACTACACGATTTCATAGTTTTATCCAATTATTTTAATGGATGTAGAATTTACAATCGTATTTCTGCAAAAAGTCACGATTTCATCTAAATTTTTAAATTTCATCCTCCGCCATTTTAATTCTATGATGTTCCTACCATTTCTAATTAATTTTTCATAAAGATGAAATAGTTTACTATACGACTTTATAATTTTATCCAATTATTTTAATGGGTGTAGAATCTACAATCGTATTTCTGCAAAAATTCACGATTTCGTCTAAATTTTTGAATTTCATCCTCCGCCATCTTACTTCTATGATATTCTAATCTAATCTAATCAATTTTTTATAAAGGTGGAATAGTTAACTATACGATTTTATAGTTTCATCTAATTATTTTAATAGGTGTAGAATATACAATTGTATTTCTGCAAAAATTCACCATTTTGTCTAAATTTTTGAATTTCACCCTCCGCCATTTTATTTCTATGATGTTCTAACCTTTTCCAATAATTATTTTATAAAGGTGGAATATTTAGCTATATAATTTGATAGTTTTATCTAATTGCCATGATGGGTGTAGAATTTACAGAAGTATTTCTGCGATTTTCTTATTCTTACAGAACGTCCTTGAGTTTTACAAACGCCATTTTTGTATTTTTAAAGCTACCAAAGATTGAGTTAATATTTAATATAGAAGAACTTCATGTTATTAATAATATGCACTAATTACTGGTTTCATTTTGTGTATAGATAATAATAGATATTTTTAAATTTAATAATTTTGATTTCACTTTTAGTAAGCTGTATAATTGATTTCGTGTACGTATTTCCAGCGGCGTACTTCTTCGCCGGAAATTCGAGGGCTCCCGGAAACGCCGGATTCCGCATTCGCGACGAGAACGGAAGCGGAGATGTGCTGCGGCGATACAGAAAAGAGGGTGTCACCATCACCTTACCTGAGGGCAAAAGTCTCAACAGCATCAAGTGGTTTTCCGTGTGGTGTGAAGAGTTCGAGGTAAGTTGTGCGGAAAAATTTATTCTGTACACGACGTCACTGGCTTATGTGTGTATGTATGTATGTGAGTGCTGGTCAAAGAAACGGCAAGAACAAAATAATGGCGCGTTTGAAGTGGATCCGACTGTGAAAATAATAACTCGCCACCCTCTTTATCATCCGTGCGAGGTATGTTGAATAGTGGTAATTAGGTGATTAGTGGTATTACAGGATTGTGGCTTATTTAAATCTTTCGTCGGTTTATCTTAATTGTGAATCTAAATACATGTAGAAATAATAATTAAGCTTCACATTCATGGATAGTAAATAGAATAAGATTTATAATTACAATAATTTTTAATTGTATAGTAAGTGAGTATGTAAGTAAGTATTATGTTTATTATGGCTTAACCTTCACAACCACATAATGTTTAACTTTTTTGGTTAACTTTAGTTGGTACGCTTGTAAAGCAGCCTTCAATTTTCGCCACACATCTTTCCATTGCCTTTAAAAATCTGCTTTTCCATTTTTCTTAATAATCTTATTCAACTCTTTCAACTCTAATGCTGACAGAGCCTCACAAATTCTCTCTAATGCAGTCATATGTCTTCCATTATTATCCTCTTTTGTATCAAAATCAAAATATTACTCTTACATATATCTCTTAATAATGTCCTTTTATTTTTAAGAACTTTCTTCTAGGCTTCATGCTCTTGTGGTTTAGCTTCAAGTTTTGTCTTTTTTTTCTTTAACAAGCTGAGCTTCCCGTAATATCATTTCCTCTTGAATAAAACACGATAATTTGTTTGTATAACTTGAAAACACATAGTTTTCAAGTTATACAAACGAAGTTATCGTGTTTTCTTTAATTTACAAAAATGTATAGTTTCCAACATAATTTACTGACTTACTGACTTATGAACATTAATTAAACAATGTTCTACCCTGTAATTATTGAACCACAAACTGAAGATTACTCAAAATGTTAGGAGAATATATATTCAAAGTTTTCCACCTTAGCTTTTTTATTTTGCTCTATTTGTTTTCGAAAATTATTGTTCAAACAATCGAAGGGTGGATTAGAGGCCACCCACCTACCCTATACTATTTTTAAACTTATATTACAGAGTGATTTGAGCTTAAAACTTACAAACCAGTTTTAATATTGATATGTCAACATAACAAAAAAACAGTGTTTTAACTGAAATTTAAATATATATGTAGGGTGGGTGGGTGGCCACTATCCCACTCTCCAATCACTAAATGATAAACCAGGGTGTGCTATATTTAAACAAAAATATACATGAAGGAATTATTATACATATTTCTTTTCATTTCACGCAAATTCTTTAATAAACCAGTTGTTTGATGTTAAAACAATAGCAGGGTAGGTTAGAGGTCACCAGCTCACCCTTTATTATTAATTAATTCAAATTACAAAAGGTGTTTTTAGTTTGAAAGAATGAAAATTACATACTATACGAATTTCGCACAATTTGTATAAGGAAATTATTGTGTAATGTTTAAGTAATTAGAGGGAGAATTAGAGGCTGATCACCCACCCTACTTATATTTTTTAACTTAAATTAGAGAGAGTGTATTTGATAACTGTTAGGTTTTATAACTAAAACATGAGATTTTAAATGAGTCTTGTTTGCTATAATTATTATATCATAATATTTCACCAAGAGATAAGTGAGAAAGTTATTTAAGAAAGAAAAAGTTTTGTTTTCTTTTATTTTCGCCAAATTGTGATTTTTTTCAGGGAAAGAATGATACTTCTGCGGGTGATGATGGTAGAGGTAGATTGAATAGATTTAATAATGAGGAATTTGAAATTTTCGTGTGATGTTTAAGAGTTGTCCGGTTTCTTTCCTCTAGTTTATTTCCAAGAATTACAAGGCGTTCAGTTTTTTTTCTCTTTTCTTTCTATGTGTAGGATTTATGCCTGACCAAATTGGTGTTATTTTTTCTTTGAGGTTGTTGGCAAATGTATATTCTCTTGTGTTGGAAATCGTTTTCATGGTCTGCTACCCTTTCCTTTATGGATGTCCCTCCTTGTTCTACATATGTTCTAATAATAATAATAATAACAGATTTATTTCCCAATAGAACCAATAATTATACATATAATACTTTTAGATATTCGTTGCAAGTTATCACTTTTCCACTTTGTTCTTTAAATGACGGTGTTAATTTACTTTTTATACGCATTTTACTTATTAGGTCGCTTCCCTGTCCTCTATACGTTAATAAAAAACTCGATTTTATTTGAAACAATAAAATTTAAACGAGTTTTCGTGTTAATTTATGAAGATGAACAAAACAGTGGTTTAACTGAAATTTAAATATATATGTAGGGTGGGTGGGTGTTCATTATTCCACCCTCTAATCACTAAATAATAATACAGCATCAGCTACATGAATATATTAAATCTTTTTTTTCAATTCGTACAAATTCTTTAACAAATTAGTTAGAATGTATAATATATATATATATATATATATATATATATATATATATATATATATATATATGTAGCGTGGGTGGGTGGTCACTATCCCACCCTTCATTTTGTGCATCATACATCAAGGATAATAATTTATTATAAAAAATATAATGCAGAATTTTATGTATATTGTGGAATTTCTCTAACGAAACTGAAATAAAATAAGTTGACAATTTCTTGAAAGAATTGATAAAATAAATGATTGAAAATATGCTACAAAAATAATTGGTATTCTTGAAATAGGGAAAACACATTTGTTATAAATTATTCTGTGTTTTTCCAAACGACGTGTTTATGTTCATAACAATTGTTTCGTATTTTTTCCTTCAGGTGAATGAAAGTTTATAATGAAATGAGAAATCTTAGAAATATATATACAATATCACTATTGGCTCTTTGGTGGGAAGAATATTTTAAGCAGTGGAGAGTTTGTCATTGATTTTTCAAATCTGTTGATTTCCTGGTTTCCCAGTAGATGTAATTTTCTTTCTTTCCTTTCCTTTTCTTCTCTCTATTGAGAATTTATTTATAGATGTGGTTTCCAGACAGCTTTAACCAAGAATTCCAGATCCTCCATAAAAAGAAGAAAGGAAGGAAAAACTGAACTGCCAAACTTTTATTCACCTGAAGAAGCGTACAGGTTCAACTTTTTTTCATAACGAATTTAAAAGATAATTGCTCATGCGTACAAACTTTACATTCAAGGGCTCGAAACTAACCCCACACATCTAGAATCCCTGGGTAGCTGCATGATGAAAATGCTTCTTATTCATCACCACAAGATAAAGTTAATGCATTTGCTAATGTTTTCTCTAGTGTATATACTCAAAAGTATTTTTTGAAACCTCATGAGATTTTCTCGAATCGGGAATCTCTAGTTATGCCAACCATTCAGGAGTCGGATATTATCAAAAGCATCAATCGCATAAAATCCTCAAACATATTTATTTATTTATTAGTGCTTTAACAGACTTGCTTTACAAATATTATTCGAAACACATAAAAAAGTAAACAAAACCATACAAATAATTTCGTCAGCAAGCTGAAAGGGTGAGTTCACTCTTGAAGAATGTTCTTCCACTCTAACCTGTCGGCCCTCTCCTTCACTGTGTCATTATAGATGAACTCAGATTCGGATACATATATTAAAGCAGTAAATTCTCTCTTCTTCTAATAAATGGGTAAATTTAGAAAATATTGCGACATTGACATTGTCAAAAAAAAAAAATGTGGAGATGATCGAATCCCGATGTTTTTTTTAAAAGACTGTAGATTCGTACTCGCCAAACCATTGTCGATTATATACAATATTTCTGTAGACACAATGACTTTTCCTGATGTTTGGAAGCTGACGGTAATTAGTCCAATTTTTAAACGAGGGGACCCTAGTAACATTGAAAATTATAGACCCATTGCTATCCTCTCCAATTTCGCAAAAAATTTTGAACAGATTATTTATCAAATAATCTATAATCATACTATGAATTATATTGCACAGCAGCAACATGGATTCTTTGCAAGTCGGTCAACGACAACAAACCTGGCAATAATAACTCAGGATATTAGTGAAGGTCTTGACAATCGCAGCCAAGTAGACGTTATATACACAGACTTCTCCCGTGCCTTTGATACTATTGATCATAGAATATTGCTACCTAAGCTTTCTGCATTTGGACTGACACAGAATTTTGTAACATTTTTAACATCGGATCTGGAAAATATATTTATACATAATTGGTCCATATCAGAATATCTGTGTGCGTTGTATCTGAAAAACGAATGATCAATTTGAGATAAAAACTGGAAATGAAAAGCTTTTGGTGAACACTTATATAAACCGAAAGTGGATGTTTCTTGGAGGCGTTTTTGGGTTTTCCCTCGATATTTCTCTAAATTTGAAAAATATTACATAACTTAATAAGTAACTGAACAAGTTTTATTAAAACATGTTTTTCATAAACTTCTTAGCGAGAAATATAATTAAAAATTTTGATATTTTTGGTCTATTGCTAATAAACTAGAGGTAATTGTAAAGAATCCAAATTATTAAGAATAGCCTTTTTTCCATATACCTTATGGTTTTAGAGTAAGGTAAACGAAATTAAGATATATACATTAAAAATTACAAAAATGTAGGTTTTTCACTCATGATAATTCTTCAGATAATAAAATTCATTCTCAGCAAATTATTTTTACCATTTAGGTAATATATAGGCCATTACTCGCATATTTATGTTCATTTTACATAGAACAATTTTAAGAAAATACTATGATAACCGTATAATCATTTTATTTTTTTTGCTTTTAGGAATTTTAATCATTTTTCTTGAATTTTTAGATAAACTTTCAATGAATTCCTCTTTCAGTTTACGAGATTTTTCTTCAAAGGTTTATAAAACCTTTCAGCAATTTATCTTTTAGGCTTTTAAAAATTCCTAATTTTAATATTACAGATTTTTTCAGAAAATCCTTGAAATTTTTTCTCATATATGGGAAATATATATTTTTCCAGAAATTTATCTTCTAATTTGCGAAAACTTTCTTCGATTTTTCTAATATTTTCCAGTCCTTGTTTTTCTTACTCTTCTGAAGATTTTTCAATGAAATTCATTTCCAGGTTAGAAGGTTATTTTTCAACGGGTCATTTTTGTTAGTTTTATAATTTTCTAGCATTGTCTTAAAAGTTTTTATTTATTTATTTATTTATTAACGAAAATCTCTTTACAAATATAAATTAATACAATATAATACAAAGAACTGAAAACTTAAATACTGAAATTCATAAATAAAACAATATGAAAATAAAACAATATGAAAAAACATTTAAATACTAACTTTAAATAAAATAAAATAAACTTTGTTTATATCACACACTTTATTATTTCAGTGACTATAGTTTCGACACAATTCAGCTGGTCATTATCAAACTAATACTCACACCCATTATTTCTACCCAGAAAAACTAAATAAATGTTGAATCTAGATTAATAACCACCACTGTCCTACGAAAGCAAGAATAATTATTTGCAAACAAGTCAAAGTTAATTGAGGGCAATTGTTCACTATTAATCTAATTTTTCTAATTTTTTAATTCTTTAGGAATCTTCTTTTCGGTTTATGATTTTTTACTAATTATAAAATTGTACGAATTTACAAGTATTTTTTTTCCACTTTTAGAATTTTTTTCAAATTAATTTTAATATAGAAATAACACAATTTATGCTTGGTTTGTTTCACTGTTTAATTCACGAGCTATATGAGAAATTAATACAAGAAAAAAAAGGTTCTTCGTTTGCCAGAATTTGCTTAGACGCTTTTAAAACTCTTCGGCAATTTAACTTTCAGATATTTTAAATTTTGTACTAATTTGAGAGTTTTAGAATTTCCCAGAAATTCTTCAAAAATTTTATTTACGGAACTTACCAAAACGTTTTATTTTTTAGGTATTTCTCTTGAAATTTACAAATGTTTTCTTCTATGGGTTTTAATAATTTACAGTATTTTTTCAGTTTTTTTTTCTTTTCAGGGAAAAATTTTCTTCTAGAACTTTTCAAAAAAATTGCTTTTGGATTGATAAAATCCATTCATTAAAGAATTTTAGCAATTTTCTATCAATTATTTAAAAATTTTCCAATTTTTCTTGCTTTATATTAGAGAAAATTTTCACATACTTTCTTCTTTACAAATCTCTCTTGTAATTTGAGAAAATTTCTGTTGAGGTGATTTGTAATTCGCTTCTCCATCTTCTCTTATTAAATATTGCAGTATATTTTAGAGATTCTCTAATGAAATTCTCTTTCAAATTGAGAGGTTTTTAAGAATCATCACTCCTCCACCTTTAGATTGTGATCTACAAATCAAGAAATTCACACTATAATAACCGTTTACATGAAAATTAACTATTTCATCATCAGATAACCAGTGTTCACAAATACTTATAAGATTTGGGAAGTTATGTTCTATCAGTAGTACTTTAAGGTTTAGATTATTGTTTCTAATGCTTCTGGAGTTGATTTGCATCATGGTTATTGTTGATGGTGAAGTAGAGTCTTCATATATATTCCTATTTTCTACTCTTATATCTTCTGCCGCTACTGTGCGAATTGTAACTTCTTTTGTGGGTTTGTTTACGAAAAAATCTAAAGTCGCTTATAATTATCCCTGCAGGCCATACTTCGGGATCTGATAATATGTCGCCAATGCTTTCTGGGACGCCAATCTTGAAACAGTTGTATTTATCTTATGCTGGGTGGTCAATGTTTAATGAAACATTAGGAAATTTTATTGCTAATAGGGCACTTAATTTCTCTTCGTTATAATCCTGTTTGAACTTACCGACGTGATACCATTTTTTAACTTCTGATGTATACACTATATATCCAATAATTGCTTAGGAAATTTGTCAATAAAATTCACTTCCAGTTAGCGAAATTTTAGCAATTCAGTTTAGATTTTTAAAATTTTCAATTCAAAAGCTTTAGAATTTTTTGCCAATTTCTTAATAATTTTATATAAATTGCTTTGTTTTATTAGATTTATAGTACCTTTTTTTCATCACCAGAAATCACCTTTTTCAAGAATTCTAATGTCATTTTATTTCAATTTTTTCCCACCTTTTTATTTCACTTTTAGAGAATTTTTCAATTACTTTTTTATACTGAAAGTGTTTTCTTTTGTTTATTTTGTCTTCTAATTTGCTTCTTCGTCTTCGATTGTTCTAATATTTTCCAGCAACCAGCCCACGGTTTTCTTACTATTGTGGAGATTTTACAAAGAAATTTATTTCCGGATTAAAAGGTTATTTTTTAGTAGCTCAGCAATCTTTATTTACAGACTTTTTTTGTACGTAATAACGTACATATATTTTACTTATAATATATACAATATGTAAATGGGCTATCGACCCGTTGGTCTTTCTGCCCATAATATAAATGTTTGTTGACAGATTGGGATTATAGATATCATGTTGTAAAGCAGAGGAGATAGGGGAGAACCTTGAGGGAGACCTTGGTTGGGATAAAATGTGAATGAGAAGCAATTATTTATTTTGATTTGTAGGGATCTATTAGTAAGAAATTGGTGCATTGGGGTAATTAGGTAGGGTGGAAGGTTTAAATGCATTGATTTATATAGTAAGCCTTTGTGCCAAACTGAGTCGAAAACCTTCTGTATATCTAGAAAGAGTATGACAGAGTGTTTCTATTCTATTTTTTATTCTTGCTTTTTGGAAATTAGAGGTTAAAATGGATAGGGGTCGTATGGATGAGCGTTTGGTATTCAGGGATGGAGTTGTTAAGGAATTGGTTAATTTTTTCTTTTAGAACAGATTCAAAGTGTTTGCTTAGGACTGGAAGAAGAGTGATGGGGCGATAGCTGAAGACTTTGCTTGGATCAGAACCATTTTTATGAATACATACTATTATTCCTCTTATCCAACTGGATGGGAAATATTGATGCCTAATTATAAATTTAAAAATTTTAATGATGTGATGATGTATGTCTAGAGTGAGGTTTCTAAGGACAAGGCGAAGGATTTGGTCATAACCAGGTGCAGAATTTCTTCTTTCTCTTTCGCTCTGAGTTTATTAAAATAGATTTCTTCTTATGTCTAGTTCATGTGAATTAGGTTGAATAGATGATGTAGGAATGGAGTGGAACCATTTGTTTATATTATTGAGATGGGATTTGTAGAATTGAGTATCATTAGAAAAATATTGTCAAAATGTTTTGCAAATGTATTTGAGATGTTGTGTTTATCTGTTACTTCTATATTGGTGTCAATGTCAATTATGGATTTAATAATTTCTGTTGGTTTATATTTGGATAGTCTTTTCACGTCTGATCAATAATCTTTACCACACGATTGATTTATTTTTTTACATGTTGAGAGCCATGTAGTTTTTTTTATGATGTAGGTTTTAGGAATTTTGATTTACGATTGGATAGATAAATGTTTTTTTAAATTAATTTTTAAAATAATTTACCATTTTTGTTATTTTCATAATATTCCAACATTTTCTTAAAAGTTATTCACTATTAGTGGAATTTCTCAAATTGTTTACTTCTTCAGGAATCTTTTTCTCAGTTTATGATTATTTTACTAGTTTTAGTATTGTCTAGAAATTCTTCTATTTTTTACGGATTTTCCAGTTTTAGAATTTTTAGAGTTTCTCCCTTAGTTTGCGGGAATTTGCTTAAAAGCTTTTAAAACTCTTCAGCAATTTAGCTTTCAGATATTTTAAAATTTGTACTAATTTAATAGTTTCAAAATTTCTCAGAAATTCTTCAAACATTTTATTTACGGAATTTACCAAAACTTTTTCTATTTAAAAAATTTCTCTTGATATTTACAGATGTTTTCTTCTAGGGGTTTTAATAATTTGTAGTATTTTTTCAGTTTTTTTCCAACTAAATGAATTTCTCTTCAGGGCAAAGAGTTCTAGAATTCTTTAAAAGAATTGCTTTCAGAATTATAAAATTCATTAATTCAAGAATTTTAGCAATTATTTTAAAAAAATTCAATTTTTCTTGCTTTAATTAGAGTATATTTTCAGATACTTTCTTCTTTACGAATCTCTCTTCCATTTTGAGAAAGATTCTGTTGAGGTGATTAGTAATTCGCGTTTACATCTCTTTTCATTAAAAAAGGTAATTTAGCTTGGTTTCCAATTGAAGGGAACCAAGCTACATTACCTGGAAGGATTAGAGATCAAGCGGGCTATTGAAAGAGGAGATTTACTACTAAATAACCAACTGGAAGTAATTAATGTTAACACCATAATTGCGGGAATTTCATACGATAACAATTGGTATATATATTGTATAATTTTTCATTTAAAATTTCGTATTACCTTTGATAATGAACTGCAAAGAAACACGTGTCAGGAAACCTTAAATAAAAATATGGAACATAACAAGCGCTTTTCTTTATCAAATCTTTTTATTAAATATTTCAGTATATTTTAGAGATTCTCTAATGAAATTCTCTTCTAAGTTGAGAGTTTTTTTTTTTAATTTTCTAAATTTTTCTGCAATTAATTTTTATTTCTACCAATTTAAAAGTTTTTCCAGAATTTCCTCAAAAAATTTCTATCATTTCTTGCTTTATACAGGCCGTCTAAAAGTGTATGAAAATTTCAATGGTTGTAATATGTTTCAATAATTCTTCTTGTAATTTATTTATTTGGATTTTTTTAATTTTCCCTTTCAGGTTGCGATTTATTTTCACAGTTGTCAGATTTTTTTAAAACTTTGCTTTCACAACCCAATAAATCAAGAATTTTAAAGTCTGAATTCTCATCCATGGTTGTTTTATATAATTTATATGGTTCATTTCTTAAAAATCGCATCTAGCATATTTGCAGCCAGTTTATTTTTTACCCGTTGGTATTTTTGGAACTTTGTAAACTGCTTTTTCTAAGAGTCTTGTTGATATAAAATCTTCTTGTTTCATTTCATTTAGTATGAAAGTATTACCTTTTCTATATCATTTTTTTATTATAATATAATAATCTTGTGGCACATACAGTAAATTATTTCTTTTTAAAGACATTTCTTTAACACTAAAATCTATGTCATTAAGTAAAAATGAATGACCTGATATTAAAAATTTGTGGTCTATGATTTCCACATAATTTTTCATCTATGAAACAATTTTTAACCACATTAAAGATATTTTGATAATAAAAGGATTAATTAAGCACTTGGTTATGTTTCACTGTTTTTATATTTCTCCGACTATTTTCGACCGTTGGTCATTCTCAAGGAGATATGTACAATATTCAGAAAGTTTACTAATTTATATACAAAATTGTGACATTTTTATTCTAGGCAATAAGGGCTGTTGCTATTTTGATGCTTCTATTTTGTCCTCCACACATATCACTATATGCAATCATATGTTTTTCACTATTTAGAGTTTTAAGTTGTCTGAAGAGGCATGGAGCCACTTCTTGGGAACTTCTAGAAGCTTTTGATTCATACCAATCGGACATGTATACATTATCGTTGTGGAAATTGTGTATGCCTAATAAGCTACTGAAGTAGCTAGCTTTGGGAATGGTAACGCTTTCTGCAAATCGAAAATAAAGCCAAAATAATAATATGGATTACTTGATATTAGTTCTAACGCATTTCTAGCTGATTCTGCTAGTTTTAAATGAATGTCATGTTCTTCCATAAGTTTTTTCTCTTCTTCGCGGTTTTCTGATGCTTTAACTTTAATGTTTAATAGATCACATTTTTGGCATATGTCTTTGCGAGGTGGGTGGAATTGTAGATATGTTTTGAATATTTTTCTATAAGTCCATTCATTAACTGCTTTAAAATTATTTTCTTTATAGTGAAGCTCATACAAATCAAACATTTTTTACGAAATAGGTTTAAGAAATAATAACACTTTGCTAGTATCACGAATTTTTACACTTTTTATTGTGACTAGTTTCGTCCTATTCGAAATTATACTCGTATAATTTCGAATTTCGGGAAACTGTTAATATGGTTTTGAACAACCATATTTGCTTCATCGCATATTTTTCTCGACGATCCAGGCAAACGCCCATATAAATCATTGCCTACATTTTTAGATTTTGACACACGTTAATCATCCTTCGCTTATTTGAAAAGTGCGTAACAGAATTTTTTACAAACAGAAACTTTGCCTATTTTAGAATTTAACCAGTATGTAAAACTGTCATTTCTATATGAACCTTTTCCGTTTCTCCGACGTCTTCTTTTTAAAGTACAGCGTTCGGTCGCTTCGTATATATTTTTTATATTAAAGTCTCCTAAAGTTCCAAAACATTTCAAAAATACGTTTTCTTTCTGTTTCATTTAAAATTTTAAGCAGGATTTTTGACATTGGCAATCTTTATTTTGAAAAACTTTGGCAGGTTTAATTTCTCCAGTTTGTGAATCGTATTTTTTCCCAGAATTTCGTTTAATTTTAAGAAGTTACTGGATATAAGTATCACTTCTGTTTTCTCTGAATCTTTCTCTGAAGCTATTGTTTTGTAAATTCTCATTCTTAATTAGTTCATCTTCCTCTGTTGGATAATGAAGTTCTAAAATTCTCTGTCTTTTTCTATATTTGTTGTATGATTTTAATTCTTCTTCACGTTCAGAATCAAGGAATCTTGTGATTTTATCCTTTCCCATGGGTTTAATAATTTCTTTAATGAAATATTATTCTCTAAAATTTAATTCAATACTATAATGTAATTTAAATTACCGTCATCACTGCTTTCACGATTTTGGGCCACACTTTTTGACATTATCAATAAAAAGTGGACTTAGGTCACTTTCAAAATCATGATTTCCTGTATTTATATTATTATGAAAATGTAGGTGTTACAAAATTGTCAAATGTATTAAATATATTTCAATGCCGATTTTTTTTTTTTTAAAGTTCAGCATAAATTACAAGTGTCACCACAGTTAACTTGAAAAAAGATAAAAATGGACTTGGGCCACTTTCAAAATAAACGGCTCATTAATACTAGCTTTTTGTCATCACCAGAAATCACTGAAAATTTTTTCAAGAGTTCTAATGTCTTTTAGTCATTTTATTTTTTCCCCACCTTTTTTTTTCAATAAATTCCTTTTTTAGGCTCAAAGATTTTTCTTCTTTCTATTTTTTTTTTTAGAAACTTTGCTATAACGATTTCAAAATATTTATTTATCTATCAACAAAATCTCTTTTCATATAATTGACAGAAAAAATAAATTATTGTATAATACCGTTGTCATTTTGTTAATTACATGTACATTATTTTCTTTTTTTTCTGTAAATAAAGATGTATTATTATTATAATAATACCAAAAAAATATTTATATTTACATAATTAACAATTAAAAATAATATGGAAATTACTGTATGTACGTAATAAAGAAACCAGAAACCAAATTAATTACCTAAAACTAATTTAAAGATTTAGAACATTAGATTTAGTTCGAGATTTTTCTAGAAATCAAAAAATTTCTTATTTTATATAAGCGAAATTTTATAAGTAATCTTTCCTCTTTAGTTTGATAAATAAAGCACTAAATAAATTGTGAAGAAAGGTTATTAGTGCTTTATTTATCAAATTAATTTGATCTTTATTTAACTCAAGCAACCAATTTATTTCCTCTTTAGGAATATGCGAACATTTATTTCGACTCTTTCAGTATTTTTCAGCAGTCTGGCAATTTTTGTCTATTGGTCAATTGTTTTTTTTTTTCAAATATTTAATAATAAAATTTATTTATAGTGTATCATAAAAATATTTGAGCATTTTTAACATTTTCTTTAAATAATTTTTAATTCTTTGTGTGCGTTAACTTTAATCGCTTGTATTTTTAATTTTAATTCAAGTAATTCCAATTGTTTTTGCATTCAATTGTTTTGGCTGCTTTTGCCGTACTTTGGAATACAATATCTATTGTTATTTCAAACTATAATAAACCGAATAATAATTTAATGTAGCTTTATAAACTTGGAATCTACTAGATTATAATTTATTCTAGCGTACTCTTGACCTACCTCAATAGTCAGTACAATGACCCATCGTACTCCTGACCTATCTTAATAAAGTACGCGTTAACCTAGGTCAAGAGTACGCTAGTTTAAGCGAAAAATTATTAAAGTTGAAAAATCTAATTTTAAATTTATTAGCAATTTTGTTTTTAATAGTTTCACATTCTTTTCAATCTTAATTTTTTTATAGATTTTTTTATAAGCATCTAATTATTTATTTATTTTAATCTTCTTAAAAAATATTCATACAAAAACAAATTATACGTAAAATTTTGGATGAAAGAAACATGGACGGAGTTCATTTTGGGTAATATTTAAATATTTAATTTTATCGATAATTTCTTGATACGTGAAATCAAATATGGTTGAATTGGGATTTTTAAATTTAGGGTTTATACTATGGTTTCTAGGAAGACAATATTGGGATAATATATGGAAGTTGAAAGGATTTTTGGAGAATTTTTCTATTTCTTGATACGTTTTTGTCAGTTTTGACGTTTTTCTTGTGTTCAACATTTCTGAATAATACAGGGTAAGTGTTATGATGGTTGCATCACCATTTTTATTTCTAGTCAGCATTTTTATCTTGTAATATATCCGAATTAATATTTATTTTGTTATTGGCGCGATTCTATGTGCGCAGTATCCTTTTTTATGTTGAACGTTTTTGTTGTATATTTTCGTGTGCCGTAGAACAGAATAAAGCGAGCTAGCAACGAGTGTGAACCGTTTACTTATATTTCCAAGTGTGCTCTTCCCCCATCCCCGTGTAATACACAATATATCTCCTCCATCGTTTTCCCTTTTTCTTGTTTTCTCTGTCTCTGCAATTTTCTAAGCCCAATAATAGTTTGGTCTTCCTCTTTTCTTTTTTATTCCCTTTGCTTCGAACCTTTTGGTTTGCAATGGCTTTTTTATTATTTTTATTATTATCGGTTCTTGCTTAATTAATTGTCTGATTTCTCTGATGGTAAGTCTACCATTCAATAGTACTAAATACAATATCAAATCAAATGAAATCATTTATTGATGCTAAAGACAAATCTTACATAAGTCATACAAAATAAATATAGATAGTATCAAAATTTTGATTTATTTAAAAGGTCATTAGTCCCAGCCAGAGGGGCACAACGAGCCTAGTGAGGCCTAGGTGCTTTGGTCAATGATTTGATCACCCTTGGTAAACTCGATCCAGCTTCAGAAGGTCTTTAGTCAGGTTTATGATGTTAGATTAGTTTTAATAATAATAATAATAATTTATTTCCCAACAGAAAATATACATCTCTAATAACAGGGAAAACATAATAAGTTTTAAGTTAGATTGGATATTATGTAAAAGATTTGTACTTATTCTATGTTATATAATAGATATTCTGTTAATAAATGTTATGTTATATTACTATATTACTATAAACCAATTTGAAAGTAGAAGATTCAAAGGCAAATCAATTCTTTATTTATTTACCAACTAGGAAGTACATTTAAAAATTATTTATTCACCATACCGTTCACCTCGAAGGATATCGAGTGCGAATTTAAAAAAAAATGTTTAATTGCCCGAATTAAACATTTATATATATATATGAGTGATATTAATGTGGAACACACGATCGTGCCTAAACGGCAACATTAACGAATTACGTAATTGGCGTAAATCGTTCGGCGATTTCTTCACGTGTCTCTCAGCCTTGGCACCCATCAATCCTTCTCCCATCTAACTTCTACGCCATCATCGCGCAGATCCAGCACACTTATGATATTCTTGCAAGGCCACATGTGAATGCCGGCGTAAAAATTATTTGTAAATGTTAATAATATGTATGTGGGAAAAATTATGCTCTTTGTGCCGAGCCAGTTCTGATTTACGACTTCTGCAACGATTTAAAACTGAAAAAAAGCCTTTTATTTATTACTATAAACATTTTTTTTTGCTGTAATTAGAAACGAAACGAACGTTATCAAGGTTAATCACATAGAGATCTTAAGATTTACATTCAATTGAAAACTACAATTAATTAAAAAGCACTAAAAACCTTTCTTCACAATTTTATTTTAAATTCACAGATATATATTTCGGACACAAAGTGACCATTATCAATGTTTTAATACTCAAAACCACAATTGTTTATTAATAAACGATTGAGCTACCCTTTTGATGTAATTTTCTTCACCAAAATTCCCTGTTACATTGTAGATAACATTTGTGTAAGTATAGATTACAATTCTTTTCATCTTGAGATTTATTTCATCTAATTTACACTGTAATAATTTAAAACCTTTAGCCTACTCAACCATAAATTATATTCCCTCCCATGTTGGTGCTTTTAACGGATTATCCATAAAAAATAATTACACTGTTTCCATTTCGAATTCATCATACCGCCGTCATATAAATACCGGCCTCGGCTAGAAATTCAATTTCACTCTCTATTAGTTCACTTTCTTTCGGAGCGCAGCATCAAAAATTTCTCCGAAATATTTCATATCGTGACATTTCTCTTTCCGCTCGATTGCACAATAACACTTTCACCGCGCCGGATTATTTATCAATATCAATAATAATATTTTGATTTTGTTATATAAATCCACAAGAAAAAATAATAACTCGCGATTTATTACACTCTCATCAGTTTGGATTTGTTACGTTTGGGCTTGTTAAAACTAATGGAAAAACAATTGACGAACGGAAGTAATTATCGAAATTGGCTTAAAATTGATTAATCTTTAATAATTATTAAAAATTTAAAAACATATCACGTTTAAATTCACAGAAAATCACTTCAAAATCTTACTTGTTGAAACTCCATATCTACTTTGGATGACTTTAGTTTGCAATTGTTTGTTTGTGGCCATTAACAAAATGGAAAAACAAGTGATGTTCAAAATTCCTTTAGAATTAATTCCTCTTTAATATACTGTAAAAATAGAATCCTTTAAATTTCTTCAAAATCATTTGTTTTTAAATTTCGAACTATTAATGTTGATATTTATTTTCATTAACACACCCATAAATCTTGAATTAGCAGCGATTGATTTATGAAATGAAAACATCAATCACATCTGATTTCCCCGGCATTCACTCACTCAACGGATAAATGAGCTCGTTCGCTCGGACGTTTCGATTTCCATACAATAAACAGAGCGGCTGATTTATCGCACAATGATACAAAAACCTTCGCAAAACTGTTTTAAAAAAGACCTTTCCTTTCTAACGTATCCATTGAAATATTTTAAGCTTTACACCGTTCGCAGGTAAACTTCGGCGACGTGAAAATCCCCAAGAACTTCGACTACCCCCGCCCCCAGAAGATCGACGGACTGCGAGGGGTGCACGGCGTCTCCTCGGATAACATCGTCATCGTCGACGCGCAGACATTGTTAATACCCAACCTGTCGTACGACGGTGAGGCTCCAGGTAAGTCGGATTAACTCGAATCACTTTAAAATTGAATATGCGCAAAAAAATTAACGTTCGAATAGTGGAAGAGTGAAAACAATTCCTAAATTCAACGTATTGTGCCCCTTATCGGAGGGGTGGGTGTGAGTGCCTCAAATATAAATTCTGAAAGGATTACGGGGAAGCGTAAAAATTATCTCCGCTGTTGGAAGTTGGAAGAGTTTTACAAAAAAAAAAAAAACGGCGATGTGCATGCAGATAGCGTTCGGATAGGTTCTGGAGGTGGGAAATGGAAAACATTCTGCGGCGAGATACGAAATCGGCTGTGGTGATGGTGGTGGCGGGGTAGGGACGGGTGATGTTATCGCTGGAAAATACTCAACGCTTTTTCCGATATTATTGGAAAGTTATTTTCACGTTACTGTACGTATAACATGTTTAAGTTAATAATTTATTGAACTTTATTAAATTATTCTAAAGATCATCAAATTTTAAAACTTCGCCATTTTGTTTTAAGTAATTATCTCTCATTTGTTTTTACTCTTTATCAAATATACACTATTTAAGAGTATAACTATGAAATTTAAAACAAATTCCTTCACTAATATACTTTCTACAATTATTTAAATCATGAACTGAAAATTTCGTTTTTCCTTAAATCTGAATTTCACGCGTTGCCATTTTGTTACAAACAATAATCTATCAATTGTTTTACGTTGTGACAAATATACATTAATTTGGAGTATATCTTTAAATTTTTAAACTAATTCCTTCATCGACAAATATTTTAGAATCATTTAAATCAAGAACTGTAATTTTCAGTTTTCTCAAAATCAAATTTTAAAACGTTACCATTTTGTTTTAAGTAATTATCTATCAATTGTTTTTATTCTGTGTCAAATATACACTATTTAAGAGTATAACTGTAAATTTTAAAGCTACTTCCTTCATTAATATACTTTTTAGAATTATTTAAATCATGAACTAAAAATTTCGTTTTCCCTTAAATCTTAATTTAAAGCGTTGCCATTTTGTTTCAAACAATAATCTATCAATTATTTTACGTTGTGGAAAACATACATTAATTTGGAGTATATCTTTACATTTTGGAACTAATTCCTTCACCGACATATATTTTAGAATCGTTTAAATCAAGAACTGTAATTTTCAGTTTTCTCAAAATAAAATTTTAAAATGTTGCCATTTTGTTTTAAGTAATTAGCTATCAATTATTTTTACTCTGTATCAAATATACACTATTTTAGAGTGTAACTGTAAATTTTAAAACCAATTCATGCACTAATATACTCTCTACAATTATTTAAATCATGAAATGAAAATTTTGTTTTCCCTTAAATCTGAATTTAAAGCGTTGCCATTTTGTTTCAAATAATAATCTATCAATTATTTTACATTGTAGTAAATATACGTTAATTTTGAGTATATTTTTAAATTTTTGAAACTAATTCCTTTACTAATATATATTTTAGAATTGTTTAAATCAAGAGCTGTAATTTTCGGTTTTCTCAAAATCAAATTTTAAAACGTTGCCATTTTGTTTTAACTAAATAGCTATCAATTGTTTTTACTCTGTACCAAATATACACTATTTTAGAGTATAACTGTAAATTTTAAAACAAATTCCTTCACTAATATACTTTCTAGAATTATTTAAATCACGAACTGAAAATTTCGTTTTTCCTTAAATCTGAATTTAAAGCGTTGCCATTTCGTTTCAAAGAATTATCTATCAACTATTTTACGTTGTGACAAATATACGTTAATTTCGAGTATATCTTTAAATTTTGGAACTAATTCCTTCTCTGATATATATTTTAGAATTATTTAAATCAAGAGTTGTAATTTTCAGTTTTCTCAAAATCAAATTTTAAAACTCGGCGAATTTGTTTTAAGTAATTAGCTATTAATTATTTTTACTCTGTAGCAAATACACACCATTTTAGAGTATAACTGTAAATTTTAAAGCTAATTCCTTAACTAATATACTTTCTAGAATTATTTAAACCATGAACTGAAAATTTCGTTTTCTCTTAAAACTGAATTTAAAGCGTTGCCATTTTGTTTTAAAGAATAATCTAACAATTATTTTACATTATGACACATATACGTTAATTTGGAGTATGTTTTCAAATTTTTGAACTAATTCCTTCACTGATATATATTTTAGAATTGTTTAAAACAAGAGCTGTAATTTTCGGTTTTCTCAAAATAAAATTTTAAAACTCCGCCATTTTGTTTTAAGTAATTAGCTATCAATTGTTTTCACTCTAAATCAAATATACAGCATTTTAGAGTATAACTGTAAATTTTAAAACTAATTCTATCACTGATATATTTTTTAGAAATGTTTAAATCAAGAGCTGTACTTTTTGTTTTTCACTAAATCTTAAATTAAAGTGTTTTAATTTTAATTTAGGTAACAATCTAAGCGATATTTTACGTTTGATAAATTTATACTTTAATATTGAGTATAATTGTAAATTTTGGAACGAATTTCTTTGCTGATATATTTTTTAGAATTTTTTAAATCAAGTGCTGTAAATTTTGTTTTTCTCTAAATCAAAGTTCAAAGAGTCGCCATTTTGTTTCAAGTAAAAATTCATTAACTATTTTACATTGCGTTAAATATACATCAATTTTGAGTACATCTTTATATTTTAAAACTAATTCCTTAGCTGATATATCTTTTTAGAGTTTTTTATATCAAGAACTGTAAATTTCGTCTTCCTCTAATTTAAAGTTTGAAGCGTTGCCATTTTGTTTCAACTAGCAATCCATCAATTCTTTTACGTTATATAAAATATAAGATATTTTGGAAAATAATTATAAATTTTCAAACTAATTCATTTAAAGATATAGTATTTAGAACTGTTTAAATCAAAATCTACAAATTTGATTTCCCTCAAGTCAAATTTTAAAACGTTGCCATTTTGTTTTAAGTAGTTATTTATCAATTGTTTTTACTTTGTATCAAATATACATCATTTTGGAGTATAATTGTAACTTTTTTAACTAATTCCGTTGCTGATATATATTTTTTTAATTTAATAAATCCAGAAGTGTTAATTTCAACTTACTCTAAATCAAAGTTTAAAGCGCTGCCATTTTGTTTTAGGTAATAATCTCTGAACTATTTTACGTTTAATCAAATATACGTTAATTTTGAGTATAATTATAAGTTTTGAAATTAATTCCTTTACTGACACACTTTTTAGAATTGTTAAAATCAAAAAATGTAAATTTGGTTTTCCTCAAAATCAAATTTTAAAACGTTGCCATTTTGTTTTAAGTAATTATCTATCAATTGTTTTTACTTTGTATTAAATATACATCATTTTGGAGTATACCTGTAAATTTTAAGGATAATTCTTTCACTGATATAATTTTTATAAAGTTTTAAAACACGATCGTAACGTTTTGTTTTCATCTCAATCGAAGATTAAAGCGTTGACATTTTGTTTTAAGAAATAATCCATCATATTTTTTAAAGCTGTGTTAAAGATATGTTAATTTAGAATATAATTGTAAATTTTTAAACAAATTCTTTCGCTTATGTACTTTTTAGAATTATTTAAATCACGAACTGAAAATTTCGTTTTCCCCTTAATTTGAATTTAAAGCGATGCTATTTTGTTTCAGGTAATAATCTAACAAATATTTTACATTTTTATTAAATATACATTTATTTAGAGTATAATTGTAAACTTTTTAATTTATTCTTTTGCTGATTAGTTTTTTAGAATTGTTTAAATCAGAAGCTGTAATTTTCGTTTTCCTTTAAATCGAAAATTAAAGCGTTGCTATTTTGTTTTAAGTAATTAGCTATCAATTATTTTTACGTTGTATCAAATATACATCATTTTAGAGTATACCTGTAAATTTTCAACCTAATTCCTTCACAAATATAACTTTTAGAATTTTTTAAAACACGATCGAAACATTTGATTTTCTTCTCAATCAACGATTAAAGCGTTGCCATTTTGTTTTAATGAGTAACCTATTAATTATCTTACGTTGTATCAAATAAATATCAATTTTTAGCTTAATAATAAATTTTGAAACTAATTCCTTCGCTTATAAACTTTTTAGAATTATTTAAATCACGAACTGAAATTTTAATTTTATCCCAAATCTAAATTTAAAGGTTTGCCATTTTGTTTCAGGTAATAAACTAAGAAATCTTTTAGGTTTTTGTTAAATATACGTTTGTTTATAATATAATTGTAAATTTTGGAATGAATTCCTTTACTTATGTTTTTTTTAGAATGTTTTAAATCGAGAGCTGTAATTTTCAATTTTCTCAAAATCAAATTTTAAAACGTTGCCATTTTGTTTTAAATAATTCGCTATCAATTGTTTTTATTCTGTATCAAATATACTTCATTTTAGAGTATAATTGAAAATTTTTAAACTAATTCCATTGCTGGTAGTTTTTTTAGAATTGAATAAATCCAGAAGTGTGAATTTCAGTTTACTCTAAATCAAAGTTTATAGCGTTGCCATTTTGTTTTAGGTAATAATCTCTCAACTATTTTACGTTTAATCAAATATACGTTAATTTTGAGTATAATTATAAGTTTTTAAATTAATTCCTTTACTGACACACTTTTTTTAAATCACAAAATGTAAATTTGGTTTTCTTCAAAATCAAATTTTAAAACCTCGTTTTAAATAATTATCTATCTATCTATCAATTGTTTTTATTTTGTATTAAATATAAATCATTTTGGAGTATACCTGTAAATTTTCAAGCTAATTCCTTCACTAATAAAATTTTTAGAATTTTTTAAAATATGATCGAAACATTTGGTTATCTTCGCAATCAAAGATTAAAGCGTTGCCATTTTGTTTTAAGAAATATTCCATCAATTTTTTCACGGTATGTTAAAGATATATTAATTTAGAATATAATTGTAAATTTTGAAATAAATTCCTTTGCTTATATACTTTTTATAATTATTTAAATCACGGACTGAAAATTTTGTTTTCCTCTAAATTTCAATTTAAAACGTTGCCATTTTGTTTCAGGTACTAATCTAACAAATATTTTAGGTTTTTATTAAATATACGTTTATTTAGAGTATAATTGTAAATTTTGAAATCAATTCCTTTGCTGATTAAGTGTTTAGAATTGTTTAAATCAGAAGCTGTAATTTTCGTTTTCCTCTAAATCAAAGATTAAAGCGTTGCTATTTTGTTTTAAGTAATCAAATATCAATTGTTTTTACTCTGTATCAAATAAACACCATTTAGGAGTATAACGGTAAATTTTGGCAGTAATTCTTTCACTGATATATTTTTTTATAATTGTTTAAATCAAAAGCTGTAATTTTCGTTTTCCACTAAATCTGAATTTAAAGTCTTCTCATTTTATTTTAGGTAATAATCTAAGAAATATTTAACGTTTTATTAATAAATACTTTCATTTTGAGTATAATTATAAATTTTGGAACGAATTGGTTTGCTGATGTATTTTTGAAAAAACATTAAATCAAGAGCTGTAAATTTCAAAGTTCAAAGCGTCGCCATTTTGTTTCAAGCAAAAATTCATTAATTATTTTACGTACGTCAGATATACATCAATTTTGAGTATAGTTGTACATTTTTAAAAATAATACCTTAGCTGATATATCTTTTTAGAATTTTTTATACAAGAAATGTAAATTTCGTCTTCCTCTAATTTAAAGTTTTAAGCGTTGCCATTTTGTTTCAAGTAACAATCCCTCAATTCTTTCACGTTATATCAAATATACGTGATTTTGGAATATAACTGTAAATTTTCAAACTAATTCATTAGCTGATATATTTTTTTAGAATTGTTTAAATCAAAAGCTGTAAATTTGATTTTCCTCAAAATCACACTTTAAAACGTTGCCATTTTGTTTTAAGCAATTAGCTATCAATTATTTTTACCCTCTATCAAATATACACCATTTAGGAGTATATTTGTAAATTTTTAAACTAATTCCTTTGTTGAAATATTGTTTAGAATTGCTTAAATCTAATGCTGAACATTTCGCTATCTTTTAAATCAAAGATTAAAACGTTGCTATTTTGTTTTACGTACTAATCTGTAAATTATTTTACGTTATGTTAATTATACATCATTTTAGAGTATAACTGTAAATTTTAAAGTTAATTCATTCATTAATATATTTTTTAGAATTATTTATACCAGAAGCTGTAGTTTTCACATTTCGCAAAATCAATTTTTAAAACGTTGCCATTTGGTTTCAAGAAATTAACTATCAATTATTTTTACCTTGTATCAAATATACGTCAATTTGGATTTTAGTTGTAAATTTTAAAGCTAATTCTTTCACTAATATAATTTTTAGAATTTTTTAAATCCCAATCGAAACATTTCGTTTTTCTAACAATCGAAGATTAAAGTGTTGCCATTTTGTTTTAAGAGAAAATCTATCAGTTATTTTACATTGTGTCAAATATATGTCAATTTGGAGTATAATTATAAATTCTAAAACAAATTCCTTTTCTTATATAGTTTTTATAATTATTTAAATCACGAACTGAAAATTTCAATTTCCTCAAAATCTGAATTTAAAGCGTTGCTATTTTGTTTCAGGTAATAATCTAACAAATATTTTGTATTTTTGTCAAATATACGTTTATTTAGAGTATAATTGTAAATTTTGAAATGATTTACTTTGCTGATGTATTTTTTATAATCGTTTAAATCAAGAGCTGAAAAATTCGTATTTCTCTAAATCAAAGAATAAAGCGTTGCTATTTTGTTTTAAGTAATCAGCTATCAATTATTTTTCCTCTGAAAGAAATATACGTCATTTAGGAGTATAACTGTAAATTTTTAAACTAATTGTTCCACTGATAATTTTTTTAGAATTGTTTAAATCAACAGCTGTAATTTTCGTTTTTTTCTCTAAATCGTAATTTAAAGTGTTTTAATTTTATTTCAGGTAACAATCTAAGAAATATTTAACGTTTTATTAATAAATACTTTAATTTTGAGTATAATTGTAAATTTTGGAACGAATTCTTTTGCTGATATATTTTTTAGAATTTTTTAAATCAAGTGCTGTGAATTTTGTTTTTCTCTAAATCAATGTTCAAAGCGTTGCCATTTTGTTTTAAATAAAAATTCATTAATTATTTTACACTACGTCAAAGATACATCAATTTTGATTATAGTTGTATATTTTAAAATTAGTTTCTTAGCTGATTTATTATTTTAGAATTTTTTATATCAAGAACTGTAAATTTCGTCTTCCTCTCATTTAAACTTTGAAGCGTTGTCATTTTGTTTCAAGTAATAATACATCAATTCTTTTCAGTTATGTTAAATATGCGTCTATTTAGAGTGTGACTGTAAATTTGGAAACTAGTTTCAATGCTGATAAATATTTTTTTAGATATTTTAAATCAAGAGCTGCAATTTTCCGTTTTTTATAAATGAAAGTTTAAAGCGTTACCATTTTGTTTTAAGCTAGAGTTGATCAATCTGTTCTAGGTTGTATCAACGGTACGTTAATGAAAAGTATATTAGTAAATTTTGAAATCAATTCCTGTACTGTACAATTTTTAGAATTTTTTTAAATCAAGAGCTGTAATTTTCGTCTTCCTCTAATTTAAAGTTTGAAGCGTTGCCATTTCGTTTTAAGAATTAATCTATCGATTATTTTAAGTTATATTAAATATACGTCTATCTAGAGTGTGATTATAAATTTTGAAACTAATTTTTATGCTGATAAATATTTTTTAGAATTTTTAAATCAAGAGCTGCAATTTTTGATTTTCAATAAATCAAATTTTAAAGCGTTACCATTTTATCTTAAGTTATAATTTATCAACCTATCTTAAGTTGTATCAAATATACGTTAATATAGAGTAGTATTAGTAAATTTTAAAACAATTTCCTTCCCTGGAAAATTCTTTAGAATTTTTTAAATCAAGAGTTGCAAATTTCGTTATTCTCTAAATCTGAATGTAATACGTTGCCATTTTGTTTCAGATAACAATCTAAGAAATATTTTATATTTGAGTAAAATATACCTTTATTTAGAGTATAATTGTAAATTTTGAAACGAATTTCCTTTGCTGATGTAATTTTTACAATCTTTTAAATCAAGAGCTGAAATTTTCGTTTTTTCTCTAAATCAATTGCGATTTTGTTTTAAATAATAATTTATCAATCGTTTTATGTTACATTAAATATACATCAATTTTGAGTATATCTAGAAATTTTAGAATTAATTTCTTCGCAGGTGTATTTTTTTAGAAAGTATTAATTAGAGAGCTGTAAATTTCATATTCCTCTAATTTAAAGTTTGAAGCGTCGCCATTTTGTTTAAAGTCATAATCCATCAATTCTTTACAGTTATGTCAAATATACGTCAATTTAGAGTGTGTTTGTAAATTTTGAAACTAATTTCTATGCTGATAATTTTTTTTTAGAATTTTTTAAATCAAGAGCTGCAAATTTCGATTTTTTATAAATCAAAGTTTAAAGCGTTACAATTTTGTTTTAAGCTAGAGTTAATCAATTTATTCTAGGTTGTATCAAAGATACGTTAATAAAAAATATATTAGTATAGTTTGAAATCAATTCCTTTACTGATATAATTTTTAGAATTTTTTAAATCAAGAGCTGTAATTTTCGTCTTTCCCTAATTTGATGTTTGAAGCGTTGCCATTTTGTTTCAAGTAATAATCCATCAATTCTTTACAGTTATGTTAAATATACGTCGATTTAGAGTGTGTTTATAAATTTTGAAACTAATTCCAAATTGGATAAATATTTTTTTACAATTTTTAAATCAAGAGCTGCAATTTTCCGTTTTTTTATAAATCAAAGATAAAAGCGTTACCATTTTGTTTTAAGTTACAATTGATCAATCTGTCCTAGGTTATATCAAAGATACGTTATTGGAAAGTATATTAGTAAATTTTGAAATGAATTCCTTTATTGATATAATTTTTAGAATTTTTTAAATCAAGAGCTGTAATTTTCGTCTTCCCCTAATTTAATGTTTGAAGCGTTGCAATTTTGTTTTAAGTAATAATTCATCAATTCTTTTAAATTATATTAAATATACGTCTATCTAGAGTGTGATTATGAATTTTGAAACTAATTTCTATGCTGATAAATATTTTTTAGAATATTTTAAATCAAGAGCTGCAATTTTCCGTTTTATAGAAATCAATATTTAAAACGTTACCATTTTGTTTTGAGTTATAATATAGAAATTATTTTACGTTATGTTAAAGATACGTTAATATAGAGTATAATATTAAATTTTGCAATTATTTACTTTACTCATATAATTCTTAGAATTTTTTAAATCAAGGACTGCAATTTTCGACTTTCTGTATATACAAGTTTAAAGCGTCGCCATTTTGTTTTTCAAGTAAAAGTTTATCAATTATTTCAGTTTTTTATCAAATGTATAATAATTCGGAGTATAATTTTTAATTTTGAAACTATTTCCTACGCTGGAAAATTTCTTAGAATGTTTTAAATCGAGAGTTGTAAATTTCGTTATTCACTAAATCAAAGTTTAAAGTGTTGTCATTTATTTTCAAGTAATAATACAATAATTGTTTTATGATTATTAAAATTTACGTATATTTTGAGTATTATATTAATTTTTAAAAACAAATTTTTGGCTGTTGATTATTTTTTTTAAAGAATTTTTTCGAATTTTGTTTAAATATTTTCCTACCTATTTATGATTCGATGAAACGAATATTTAATTTCGCAGATAGAAAAACCTATCTAATCGATTGGTGTGTGTCTGTGTTTGTTTTCGCCGGAGTTGTATGCAAATGTGTTAAGGGGGGGGGGCGCGGGAATATATCCGTTTTGATTGAGTGCACCCGCCGGACGGCGAGGATTAAAGATCGATATGAGTGTGCAGTTTCGTCTGTTTAAACAAGCCGTCACGCCAAAAATGAAACTAAATAGTTTCGATAACTTTAGGACACGTTTTTGGGGCAACGAGCGTGAAAAGAAAAATGTTTAGGGGATGACGGATAACAGTTTAAATTGCTGTTTCGAAAAAGGTGAGCCAGATTTCCGAGTTCCATATTGCATTACATAAATAAAACTTTTTCCAGAGGGTGAATATCTGTCAGTGACAGTCGATATAAATCAGGGGGGTTTTATTGGGTGACAGTCGATATTAAACCGGTATCGAATGTGTGATTAATAAGTTAAAAATTAATCAGATTATTTTAATAGAATTTCACTCCCAGTGTATGCCGTTTCCATTCTCCATTCTCCATTCTACTGCGCGATTCTGTCAGCTAATTTCCGTAATCTCCTGTTTCAGACGCAAAGTTCTGGGTGGGCAGGGGCCCGAAGCCCAGCCCCCAGGGTATCCGGGTGCCGGACGAGAACGGCAAAGAGAATCCGCTGCGTCGTTACGACCACAAAACGGTCGTTCTCACCCTGCCCGGCGACCTCACCGTCTTCGATATCGGACACTTCGGCATCTGGTGTGAGGCCTTCACCGTCGACTTCGGCCACGTACAGATTCCACAGGGTCCCAACGTGCCGCCCTCCCTCAAGATGCTCGGAGTTAGCCCACAGGTATGTCGTAATAATGATAACGCTTCGACCCCCATTAAATTCCACGTACGTTTGAAACATAATCATACCTTTTCTGGATGGTTTAGTTAATTAATTAGGAGTATAATATATTTTAATAGGAATCAATTTCAAATTTTCAAGTCAAGAGTAAATCAAACGTGTGGAGACATCTTACGGTGACGGTTATAACTGCTAAGGGTGTAGAGGTAGGAAACGATTTTCAAGCCCTTATTGATTTAAAGATTTGCCCTTTTTACAGTTAACTGTAAACGTTTTAATATTTTTGTAAACATTTAATTTAATAATATAAAAACCTAAAAGTTTTTTTTAGGTTTTTATTTTGCTATTATAAGTGTTTTGGTGGTGTTTAGCTTGCTAAATATGTGTAAAGGTAAGGAGGTGCTTTAAATGCTGCTTGCTTTCGTGGAACTTGAAGAGATAAAGTGAGAGAGTGGAAAGTCGCTTCCAAAAAACCCCCCACTAGAATTAAATGTATTTCTGTTGTTGCAGAAGCGACCTCGCACTTTCCAAAGCGATGTGTCGAGTTCTCATCAATCTCCACTAGTGGGGGGTCAGGTGGAAGCGACCACGTACCGACCGGCGGTCTCCTTTCTCGCTCCGTCCCGCCGGAACGACCTGGAGCAACCGTCGGGAACGCACGACGTGGTCCACAGGGATATATACAGCAGGAGTTTCTCGAGGAACGCGATTCCCAACTATCAACCCGTCGTGCAGCAGCAGTACTATCAACCACAGGCCAGTTTTAACCAACCTGTCGTCTACAACAATCAGCTACCGCAATTCGTCAACCAAAACATCGGTCAGGCGAGGGTGCCAGTACCATACGTACCCTTCAACAGTATCCAACAACCACAACAACAACAACAACAACAGGTGAATTATAACCAACTGAACGGACACCACCAGTTCTTGGGGAATCAGCAGCAACAGCAGAAGCAGTTTGATAGGTTTGCCCTGAGCGGAGCTCAGTACCATCCGTTCGGATAATTTTTTTAATCGTGATTTTCTTTTACGTTTTAATAAGAGGCTTTAATTTTATTTCTACTGGTAGTTAAGTTTCGTATATTTGTTTATAAAGAACCAAAATGAATAATTAATCAAAAATTATTTCCATTAAATCAATAAATGATTAATGTAGAAGATTTTTAAATAAATTCACTACAATATTTAAAATCATTGAATCAAATTCGTTTCTCTTATTAATTATATTAATTCGGGTTTGCATGACTACAAAAATGTTTCCAGCTGTGATATAAGAATTGTTTTGTAAAATTATCATAAAAACAAATGACTTCTGCTTGATTTTTAAGTAAATTAATTGGTAAATTATTTCTTTTAACACTTTTCAACTCATTTAATTCTTTACTAATTCCTTAATTCGAGTTTTGATGATATTTAAATAATTCCCAGCAAGTTTTTTAAATCAAATTATTAAAAACAAATGCCTGCTGATTGTTTTTGAAAGTTTTAAAGCTAATCACCAAGTGGATTTTTCTTTTATAATTGTTCAAACCGTTTAATGCATTTTTATTATTTCCTTCATTCAAATTTTCGTAACTCTAGTTTTTCCCACTGTTACGATACATTAATTTTTATAACCAGTTATCAAAAACAAATGCCTGGTGATTATTTTTGGAAATGTTGAAGTAAATTCCTAAGCGGATTAATTTTTTACAAGTTATCAAAATCATTCAAAGCATTTTTATTCTATTAATTCGAATTTACACGATTGCCAATTTTTTTTCTAGTTGTGATAAATCAATTGTTTTAATAAATTATTAAAAACAAATACCTACTGATTGATTTTGAAGATTTTGAATTCAATTAATTGGTGTTTTATTTTGTTAAAATTGTTCAAATCACTGAAAGCATTTTTTGTTCCTTCAATTCGTGTTTACACGATTGTAAAATTGTTTCTAGCTATTATATAGCAATTGTTTTATAAACGTATCATAAAAACAAATGACTGCTGATTGATTTTTACGTAAATTAATTGGTAAATTATTTTTTTTAACACTTTTCAACTCATTCAATTAATTTTTAATTTCTTCGTTCAAGTTTTTATGATTTTTAAGTAATTTCCGGTAGTAATAGAGCTTTTTTTTAAATCAAATTATTGAAAACAAAAGCCTACTGTTTTTTTGAATGTTTTAAATATATTCGCCAAGTGTATTTTCTTTTTATAATTGTTCAAATCATTTAATGCATTTTTATTATTCTCTTCATTCAGATTTTCGTGACTCTAATTTTTCCCACTGTTACGATGCATCAATTTTTATAATCAATCATCAAAAACAAATGCCTGGTGATTATTTTTGGAAATTTTGAAGTAAATTCCTAGACGGATTAATTTTTTACAAGTTTTCAAAATTATTTAAAGCATTTTTATTCTATTAATTCGAATTTACACGATTGCCAATTTTTTTCTAGTTGTGATAAATCAATTGTTTTATTAAATTATCAAAAAAAATGCCTACTGATTAATTTTGAAGATTTTGAAGGCAATTCATTATATTATTTTGTTAAAATTGTTTAAATCATTGAAAGCATTTTTTATTCCTTTAATTCATGTTTACATCATTGTAAAATTGTTTCTTGCTATAAAATAGCATTAGTTTTATAAACGTATCATAAAAACAAATGACTGCTGATTGATTTTTACGTAAATTAATTGGTAAATTATTTTTTTTAACACTTTTCAACTTATTCAATTAATTTTTAATTTCTTCATTCGAGTTTTCATAATTTTTAAATCATTTCCAGTTATAATACAGCAATTTTTTAAATCAAATTATTAAAAACAAATGCCTTCTGATTGTTTTTGAAAGTTTTAAAGGTAATCGCCAACTGGATTTTTCTTTTATAATTGTTCAAATCATTTAATGCTTTATTTTTATTCCCTTCATTCAGATTTTCGTGACTAGTTTTTTCCACTTTTACGATGCATCAATTTTTATAATCAATAATCAAAAACAAATGCCTGTCGATTATTTTTGGAAATTTTGAAGTAAATTCCTAAGCGGATTAATTTTTTACAAGTTTTTAAAATCTTTAAAAACATTATCATTCTATTAATTCGAGATTACACAATTGCAAAATTGTTTCTAGTTTCTATAAAGCAATTGTTTTATTAAATTATCAAAAACAAATGCCTACTGATTAATTTTGAAGAATTTAAAGTCAATTAATTGGTGTATTATTTTGTTAAAATTGTTTAAATCATTGAAAGCAGTTTTTATTCCTTTAATTCGTGTTTACACGATTGTAAAATTGTTTCTAGCTATAAAATAGCAATTGTTTTATAGACGTATCATAAAAACAAATGACTGCTGATTGATTTTTAAGTAAATTAATTAATGAAATATTTTTTAACACTTTTCAACTCATTTAATTAATTATTAATTTATCAATTCGAGTTTCCATGATTTTTAAATAATGTTCAATTATAATACGGCAATTATCATAAAAACAAATGACTGCTGATTGATTTTTTTTAAACTAAATTAATTGATGAATTATTTGTTTAACACATTAAATTTTATTTTTAATTTCTCAATCCGAATTTTCATGAGTTTTAAATCATTTCCAATTTTGATACAGCAATTGTTTCAATCAAATTATTAAAAACAAATGCCTGTTGATTATGGGTGAAAGTTTATAAATGAATCGCTAAGTCGATTATTTTTTTCTTCACAATTATTCAAATCATTGAATGCATTTTCATATCCTTAATTTAGATTTTCATCACTTTTAAACTATTTTCAGTTATGATACAGCAATTGTTTTATTAAATTATCGAAAATAACAATTGATTTTCTGGATATTCAAGTAAATCTCTTCGGGGATTTTTTCTTTAAATCTGACTAAATTCAATTATTTCCTCTTAATTGAGGTTTTCATAATTGCAAAATAATTTCTACAATTGTTTTATTAAATTATCAAAAATCAAATTGATTTTTAAAGATTTTGAAGTAAATTCATCGATTTATTATTTTTTTTACAATTTTTAAAATATTAAATGCATTTTTATTCCGGAAATTCGAGTTTACATGATTGCGAAATTATTTGTAGATATAATAAAGCAATTGTTTTATGAAAATGCTAAAAACAAATGCCTTCTAATCATTTTTGGATATCACGACTTTTAATTTTTGAAAATTTTGAAATGAATCCCTTAACAGATTATATTTTTTATAAATTTTTTAAATAACCGAACACAATTTTAATTCCTTAATTCAATTTCTGGTGCTTGCACATTATTTTCCAGTTGTAATAAAGCAATTGTTTCATTAAATTTTTTAAAACAATTGCCGACTAATTGATTTTGTCGAGTTTTAAGTTCTTTAGAAGATTACAATTCTTTTAAATCTAACTGAAGTCAATTTAATTTTCTTAATTCAAGTTTTTATAACTTCTAAATTTTCTGGTGGAAATACAGCAAACAATCACTAGATTACGCCCACCCACTACATATTATATCACCCTACGTGTATGTTTTTAATTAGCAATGGCGTTTTCCAAAGGTTTTCACTACTCTAAAACCCACTGGTTTTTATTAAAGTTAAAACCACCAAAGCTTTTATATTCTCTCGGTTTAGTTAAATAATCGCTTAAAAACAATTACAATGATCCTCTTACATAACGCCCACCCATCATATCTTTTTTACATCAGCACAGTTTTTTTTTTAAATTTTTATGTTGATCTAGTTTATTTCGTATTTTTTCTGGAATTTCAAAGCTTCGTTTTATTCGTGTAAATCCATCCAATATATAGTGCCCACCCATCAATATCCGCAAGATATATCTACAATATCTCCACAAATATTTTAATTAAAACCCACTTAAATAATAATAATAATAATATTTATTATTTTTCTTGTAATTTTTTTCTTTTCATTCTCGAACACAATTTTTTTCTAAATTTAGTTTCTCGTGATTTCCCATTATGTTTCAGTTGTAATGAAGCAATTTTTTGACTGTATTATTAAAAATAAATGCCTACTTATTGATTTTGAAGATTTTGAAATAAATAATCTCAATGGATTAATTTTTTATGATTTTTTAAATCATTGAATGCATTTTTTATTGCATAAATTCGACTTTACGCGATTGCAAAATTGTTTTCACTTGTCAGGTGGTAATTGTTTTATCGTATTATCAAAAACAAATGCCTGCTGATTATTTTTGGAAATTTTGAAGTAAATTCCTAGGCGGATTAATTTTTTACAAATTTTCAAAATCAGTTATATCATTTCTATTTTATTAATTCGAGTTTACACGATTGCAAAATGATTTTTGATTAAAAAAAAGCAATTATTTTATGAAAATATTAAAAACAAATGCCTTCTGATTATTTTTGAAAATTTTGAAGTCAATCTCTTAGCGGATTATATATTTACAAATTTTTAAATTGACTGAACACAATTTTATTTCCTTAATTCAGTTTTTCACGATTACATATTATTTTCCAGTGGTAATAAAACAATTGTTTTATAAAATTATTTAAAACAAGTGCCTGCTGATTGATCGTAAAGATTTTGAAGAAAATTTATTGGTGGATTGTTCATATTTACAGTTTTTCAACTCATTAAAGGCATTTTTATACTTTTAATTCAGGAACTTTATTTTAATTTATTTCCAGTTTTGATTAAACAATTGTTTTATTCAATTATTAAAAACAAATGTCTGCTTAATGATTTTAAAGATTTTATAATAAATAATCTTAAAGGATACATTTTTTATGATGTTTCAAATCATTGAATGCATTTTTATTGCATTAATTTGAGTTTACGCGATTGCAAAATTGTTTACAGTTGTAAGATGGCAATTGTTTTATCGTATTATCAAAAACAAATGCGTGCTGATTATTTTTGGAAATTTTGAAGTAAATTCCTAGGCGGATTAATTTTTTACAAGTTATCAAAATCATTTAAAGCATTTTCATTCGATTAATTCGAGTTTACACGATTGCAAAATTGTTTCTAATTACAATAAAGAAATTGTTTTAATAAATTATCAAAAACAAATGCCTGTTAATCGATTTTCAAAATTTTAAAGTGATTATTTTTCTTGCAAACTTTTTAAAATCCCCGAAGACAATTTTCTTTTTCTAAATTCAGTTTCTCATGATTTCCCATTATGTTTCAGTTGTAATGAAGAAATTTTTTCACTAGATGATTAAAAACAAATGCCTGCTAATTGATTTTAAAGATTTTTAAACAAACGATCTCAATGGATTAAATTTTTATGATTTTTCAAATCATCGAATGCATTTTTATTGCATTCATTCGGGTTTAAGCGATTGCAAAATTGTTTTCAGTTATGATGTAGCAATTGTTTTATCGTATTATCAAAAACAAATGCCTGCTGATTATGTTAGGAAATTTTTAAGTAAATTCGTAGGCGGATTAAATTTTTACAAGTTATCAAAATCATTTAAAGCATTTTTAATCAATTAATTCGAGTTTACACGATTGTAAAATTATTTCTAGTTGCGATAAAGCAATTGTTTTATTAAATTATCAAAAACAAATGCCAGTTAATTGATTATCAAAATTTTAAAGTGATTATTTTTCTTGTAAAATTTTTAAAATCCCCGAAAACATTTTTTTGTTCCTAAATTCAGTTTCTCATGATTTTCCATTATGTTTTAGTTCTAATAAAGCAATTTTTTGACTAGATTAATAAAAACAAATGCCTGCTTGTTGATTTTCAAAATTTTAAAATAAATAATCTCAATGGATTAATTTTTTATGAATTTTCAAATCATCGAATGCATTTTTATTGCATTAATTCGGATTTACGCGATTGTAAAATTGTTTTCAGTTGTAAGATGGCAATTGTTTTATCGTATTATCAAAAACAAATGCCTGCTGATTATTTTTGGAAATTTTCAAGTAAATTCCTTAACGGATTAATTTTTTACAAGTTATCAAAATCATTTAAAGCATTTTTAATCTATTAATTCGAGTTTACACGATTGCAAAATTGTTTCTAGTTACGATAAAGCAATTGTTTTATTAAATTATCAAAAACAAATGCCTGTTAATTGATTTTCAAAATTTTAAAGTCATTATTTTTCTTGTAAATTTTTTAAAATCCCCGAACACAATTTTTTACTCCTAAATTCAGTTTCTCATTATTTTTCCATTATGTTTCAGTTGTAATAAAGCAATTTCATGACTGGATTATTAAAAACAAATGCCTGTTTATTGATTTTAAAGATTTTGAAATAAATAATCTCAATGGATTAATTTTTTATGATTTTTCAAATCACTGAAAACATTTTTAATGTATTAATTCGGGTTTACATGATTGTAAAATTGTTTTCAATTGTAAGATGGCAATTGTTTTATCGTATTATCAAAAACAAATGTCTGCTGATTATTTTTGGAAATTTTGAAGTAAATTCCTAGGCGGATTAAATTTTTACAAGTCATCAAAATCATTTAAAGCATTTTTATTCTATTAATTCGAGTTTACACGACTGTAAAATTGTTTCTAGTTGTGATAAAGCAATTGTTTTATTAAATTATCAAAAACAAATGCCTGTTAATTGACATTCAAAATTATAAAGTGATTATTTTTCTTGTAAAATTTTTAAAATCCCCGAAAACATTTTTTTGTTCCTAAATTCAGTGTCTCATGATTTTCCATTATGTTTCAGTTGTAATGAAGCAATTTTTTGACTAGATTATTAAAAACAAATGCCTCCTTATTGATTTTGAAGATTTTGAAATAAATAATCTCAATGCATTAATTTTTTATGATTTTTCAAAGCTCTAAATGCATTTTTATTGCATTAATTCGAGTTTACGCGATTGTAAAATGGTTTTCAGTTGTAAGATGGCAATTGTTTTATTTTATTATCAAAAACAAATGCCTGCTGATTATTTTTGGAAATTTTGAAGTAAATTCCTAGGCGGATTAATTTTTTACAAGTTTTCAAAATCATTTAAAGCATTTTTAATCTATTAATTCGAGTTTACAAGATTGTAAAATTGTTTCTAGTTACGATAAAGCGATTGTTTTATTAATTTATCAAAAACAAATGCATGTTAATTAATTTTCAAAATTTTAAAGTGATTATTTTTCTTGTAAATTTTTTAAAATCCCCGAACACAATTTTTTGTTTCCTAAATTCAGTTTCTCATGATTTTCTATTATTTTTCAGTTGTAATGAAGCAATTTTTTGATTAGATTATTAAAAACAAATGCCTACTTATTGATTTTAAAGATTTTGAATTAAATAATCTCATTAGATTAATTTTTTATGGCTATTCAAATCATTGAATGCATTTTATTGCATTAATTCGGGTTTACGCGATTGCAAAATTGTTTTCAGTTGTAAGATGGCAATTGTTTTATCGTATTATCAAAAACAAATGCCTTCTGATTATTTTTGGAAATTTTGGAGTAAATTCCTTAACGGATTAATTTTTTACAAGTTATCAAAATTATTTAAATCATTTTTATTCTATTAATTCGAGTTTACACGATTGTAAAATTGTTTCTAGTTGCGATTAAGCAATTGTTTTATTAAATTATCAAAAACAAATGCCTGCTTATTGATTTTGAAATAAATAATCTCAACGGATTAAATTTTTATGATTTTTCAAATCATCGAATGCATTTTTATTGCGTTAATTCTAGTTTACGCGATTGCAAAATTGTTTTCAGTTGTAAGATGGCAATTGTTTTATCGTATTATCAAAAACAAATGCCTGCTGATTATTGTTGGAAATTTTCAAGTAAATTCCTAGGCGGATTAATTTTTTACAAGTTTTCAAAATCATTTAAATCATTTTCATTCCATTAATTCGAGTTTACATAATTGCAAAATTATTTCTAGTTGCGATAAAGCAATTGTTTTATTAAATTATTAAAAACAAATGCCTTCTTATTGATTTTGAAGATTTTAAAGTAAAGTTTATTGATGGATTATTTCTTTACGATTATTTTAAATCATTTTTATTCAATTAATTCAGGTTTGCGTGATTGCAAAATTAATTCTATCTGTGATATAACAATTGTTTAAAAAAATATTATCGTAAGATTGGTTATTATTAAAAATTATTTAATTCAAAAACTATTCGTGGTGGGTGGGTATTAAATATTTGTAGGATAATTATGAGGATTGAATGTTTTTTTTTTATTTAATAAAATTAATCCTTACAAGAAAATCAATGAAAAAAATTGTATAAAACTGCAACTATTTCAAGAATTTATAATGTTTATGATGGATGGGTTTAATTTCTAGTGACCACCCACCAGAAGTGGATTTTGTTATAAAAGAAATGTTAATTTAAAACGTATAAAGTGGAAAACGCTATGAATATTATTATTAGGAAATTGTTTTTTTTTAAGTTGATGAAGGGTGGGTTAAATGCCTAGTAAAAATTTGATGGGTGGGCTCAATGTAATAAAAAATTAATGGGTGGTTTATGTTAATTAAGTTTTAAGGTTGGAAATGTGATATTGATTGATTTTTTTGTTTACTCTTAACACAGCTACTATTTTACAAAAATTATCAAAAACAATTGAATGATTTTAAGAATTTTGTAGTGTAATCCTTGATTGATTAATTTTTTACACTTTTATTCATCAATATACGACTTTTTAATAATTTAAGAACAATAAATGCATAACAAATAATTAAAAAAACACGAAAACATTTCGTTAATCTACATATACTAATATATTATTATTATTATATAATATACGAAATATTTTCGTGTTTTTATAATTATTAGCTAATTTTTTAGAACGTAAAATTTTATTATTAAATATACGACAATTTTTTACACTTTAAAACCGTTTATTTCTTTATTATAAACATACGAAACTTAATCTGACCAATATATAAATATATATATTTAGCGACATTCTTTCGCTTCCCAGGGTGCATTTTTTTTATTTATACTGTAACATATATATATTATAAATATTTATATAATTATTTTTACGCCTAGATCTTACCGGTTAGTAGGTTTTTATAACCATATTTACAGGGTGATTTTTTTTAACTAAGCTAACGCATCGGAAACTTTGAACAGTATTAACAAAATCACTCAAAAGAAAAATATTGTATTGTAAATTTTGAGTGATTACGTCTAGCCAAAAGAGTGCTAATGCCTGTAGTAAAAAAGGGGATTCAATAAATCCCTAATTTTTGTATAAGGCATCTTTTTTTATTAATATTAAATTTGCGCACGTATTTCTTATAAATGTGTATTTTTTAAAATACTTTAAGAGCGTCTTTTATGTGATTATTTATATTTATTCGGTAAAATTATTTGTAAAAAAGAAGAATTGTATAGAGCTTAAATTTTTAAGGCCAGTCATTCATCACAATCATCTCCTTTTTTTTGTATTATACTTTTTTTTTGTAAATTGATTGTAAATAAACGCTTATTTTCTTAATACGATGGATTATTACTTTATTAAAACCTGAATGCACATTTTTAATGTATTTAATGCTTGAAGTTATAACTTTAAGATACATTTTTAATCAGGAATAAATATGTGATATTAACAAAGTACAGTTTTTTCCTGTACATTTTTAAGTTATGATTCTACTTCGTTATACATGTTCAATATAAATAAAAAACACTTTGTAATTTTGTTTGTATAACACTATAACAGTGTTATATATAAATTACAAAGTGTTTTTATTTATACCACTGTATTTTTTTTTTTAATTTTGATTACAATTTTGACTTGATTAAAACAAAAATCCAAATACAATTTCGACCATAAACTATTCGTTATTAAAACAAGATTAAGATGTTATCTATTGTAATACTTAAACAAATCATTAATAAACTTAAATTTGATAATTGATAACTTGAAGTTAAATATTTTTTTAATGTTTTCTTTAATCCTTATATTTTATTAATGGTTCAAGGTGGAATTGTGCAAGTGCGTGATTATAAAACGACCATTCTAGCAGAAACACCGCACCTATTTGGTGCGGATGATTTATTAAACCGTAACACAATGACGATGAATAATTTGCTGAAGAGATTTTGCAATTCATGCCTACGAATGATCTGAGCACGGTGTTGCATCAGAGAACGATTTTGAACATCTGTTCGAATTTTTTTGCTTGGCCTCATTACACGAAAGAATAAATTTCTTCTTTTTTACAGTCAAAATTAAACTGCGAAGTTTTATACGACGACTTGGCCTTCGAGGTGCGATGGGCCGTTGCTGGTGATAGTATAGTACTACAACTCGTTGCTAAACTTGGTAAGTTACACCTTTAATACAGTTTATATTCATAATTAAATTTAAGTTCATTTAAAAAGTCTTTAGTCTTAGAATTTGTTATTGTATTTATTAAAATTACTAAACTGACAATTAAAGTGAAGAGTTTTTGATGGTAAATAATTATAAATCCTTGATTAAAACACTTTCTTCACTACTTTATCTGTAACCAGATTTAAATTTCGAACACAAAGTTAACATATCTTGTATTTGATTCTCACTTTTCACTTGGTGATACATTATGTTAATAATGGTTGTTGAAAAAATTCACTTGGTGAATGAACTTTTTCAACAACCATTATTAACAAAGTTAACATTATTATGAATGATTTGATAGTAACAGTCACTTCGTGTACGAAATTTACATCTGGTTACAAGTAAAGTAGTGATGAAAGGTCTCTAATTGTTTTAATCAAGTTAATTAATTATCATTTTCACTTCAGCTTCATCCATCCAAAATTTTTGTACGTTTTGTTATATATTTATGTATTTTATTTTTTTGGAAAGGAAGCTAAAGACTAATAAACAATAAACAATAAGCTTATAGTCAAACTAAAATCATCGCAATTATAGTGGTTAATGAATTTTAAGTGAATTAAAAAAAGTTTTTAATTACTTGTATAAATAATTTCTGCACATTGTTGAATGAAAAAGGGAACGTCAACTTATTACACAACAAACCGATAGTTCCTTGAATTGAATGGAGGTCATGACCGTTACAAGAAGTTAACCTTTTGCACGTTGTAGATGTCTGTGTGTGTTCGTTTTTCCAGAAAGTGAAGTGCACTTTCTCCACGGTTCATTGCTCCTCAAAAGTGGGACCTCTGATGTCTCTGTCTGTGTTCGTGTGTTAGTGTGTGTGTGTGTGTGAACGCGAGCTCCTTTTTTTACAGCCGAAGAAAGTGAAACCGTGTTATTCCGCCAAAAAAGGATGATGATGCAATTTCATGCCGGGGCCTTCGTTTTTTTTTTGTTCCCATCTGAATTGAATTATTCAACGGCGCTTTCTTTTAAAACGTGCCGAGACAGAAATAAGGATGGAAACTAACGATTAAATGATTATTAATGATATAATTTAATATTGGTGATACGAGGACAATTCAAAAAATAATTACAATTATTTAATAGTCTAATCAAAAGAAAAATGTCAATAGGAGTTAAATCAGTATTACATGGAGGTTAATTTATGTCACCTCTTCTAAAGATCAATTTGCTAAGGAAATCATCACTTTGGCTTTATTTATTCTTAACAATTGAATTTGGTCTTATGTCTTTGTTTATAATACGATATAATGACGATCTAAGCACATTTTAAACGGTTGCGAACTTAAAAGTTAACACTAAAATTTTGTTTTTCATGCTCAAGGTCAACCCGTTTTTTTTTCAGTGTAATACCGGTCTCTTTAAATTTATTCGTACATATTCTTAACAGAGGTACGCTTGGTGCCTCATTTAAGTGGCGAAAATCTTTGTTGCAATCGTCACGACATTAATCGACAATTTGAATAATTTTTCCAAAATCAATTTTTCAAGGCGATTAAAAAAATAGAAAAACAGATGCTACGCGCGTGCAAATGATAATATTGAATCATCACAAATTGGAATTTATAATTTAATCATAATTTTAAACAACTTATTTTTAATTGCTAAAAAAATTCGCATTAATTAACCGTTTGAATAATTTGTAAACAATCATTTTTCAAAGTGATAAAAAAAGTAAACAAAACAATGCTACGCATTTGAAAATAATAAAAACCGTATGTAGGATGGGTGGGTGGCCTCTATCCCACCCTCCAATCCCAACATTATCCATCAAAAATTTACCGGAAAAACGAATTTCGCTAACAAACAAATTTATAATTGTTATTCGCACATTTTTGTACATAATTTTTCCATCAAAATTTTGTTTATGGCGTAATTATTGGAGGGTGGGATAGTGGCCATCCACCCACCCTACATGTACATAAAAATTTAAGCTAAAACACCGCGTTAAATTTTATTTTTTAAACTACTTCAATCAAACGTTTCAATAAAAATGCAATTTTTCAAAGCGATTCAAAATATTGAAAAACAAACGCCACACACTAACAAATGACAAAATCTAATCATCACACATTCGACATTATCATATCATTATAATTTTGCACTAATAACTTTCAATTTCCAAAAAAAAAACGGCGTTATTCAAGATTTTTTATAAAAAAAATTATTAAATTTTTCAAAGCGATGAAAAACAAGAAAAACAAAAGCTACGCGCTTGCAAAAATATAAAATCTTAATCATCACACATTTGACTTTATAATTTCAACATAATTTTACACCATTAACTATTTATTCCCACTAAAATTAAACATCCATCAACAGTATGACTAATTTTTAAAAACCAATTATTCAAAGCGATGACACAATTTGAAAAACAAATGCCAATGATAAAATTTAATCAATTCTACTCTTTAATTTAAGTATAATTTTAAAACCAATAACTTTTAATACCCCAAAACAACGACATTAATCAACAATTTGAATAATTTTTCCAAAACAAATTTTTCAAGGCGATTAAAAAAATTGAAAAACAAATGCCAAACGTTTGCAAATGATAAAATCCAATTACTAATACACTTGACTTTATAATTTAATCATAATTTTAAAACATCAGTTTTGAATTTTGATAAAAAAATTCACTTTAAACGAAGGTTTGAATCATTTTGAAAAGACCAATTTTTCAAAGCGATGGAAAAATTAGAAAAACAAATGCTACACACTCGCAAATGATAAAATCCAATAACTAATACACTCGAGATTATTATTTAATCATTTTTTGTAATCATTAACTTTTAATTTAAATAAAAATGTTAATCGACGATTTTAATAATTTTAAAACATGCAATGAAACAATTGACAAACAAAAGCTACGCACTTAAAAATTATAAAATTTAATCATCACACATTAGAATTTAAAATTTAATAATAATTTTAAACTATTAACTTTTAATTCCTCAAAAAAATTAACATTAATCAACAGACTAATTTTTTAAAACTAATTATTCAAAGCGATTTAATATTTAAAAAAAACAAATGCCACACACTTACAAATGATAAAAATTTAATCATCATACTTTATACTCTACAATTTAAGTATAATTTTTAAACCAATAACTTTTAATTCTTCAAAAAACGACATTAATAACAATTTGAATAATTTTTCCAAAATCAATTTTTCTAGGTGATTAAAAAAATTGAAAAACAAAAGCTACTCGCATGCAAATGATAATATTGAATCATCACCTATTGAAATTTATAATTTAATAATGATTTTAAATAATTTATTTTTAAATTCTAAAAAAATCGCATTAATTAATCGTTTGAATAATTTGTAAACAATCATTTTTCAAAGTGATTGAAAAAGAAGAAAAACAAATGATACGAGCTTGAAAATAATTAAATCTAATCATCACACATTGTAATTTAAAATTTGATCATAATTTAAAACCATTCATTTACGATTCTCCAAAAAAAATGACATTAATCAACAATTTGAATAATTTTTCCAAAACCAATTTTTCAAGGCGATTAAAAAAATTGAAAAACAAATGCTACTCACATGCAAATGATAATATTGAATCATCACCCATTGGAATTTATAATTTAATCATAATTTTAAACAACTTATTTTTAATTTCTAAAAAAATCGCATTAATTAACCGTTTGAATAATTTATAAACAATCATTTTTCAAAGTTATTGAAAAAGAAGAAAAACAAAAGCTACGAGCTTGAAAATAATTAAATCTAATCATCACACATTGTAATTTAAAATTTATTCATAATTTAAAACCATTCATTTACGATTCTCAAAAAAAATGACATTAATCAACAATTTGAATAATTTTTCCAAACCAATTTTACAGAACGATTAAAAAAAAAATAGAAAAACGAATGCTACGCGCGTGCAAATGATAATATTGAATCATCACACATTGAAATTTATAATTTAATCATAATTTTAAACAACTTATTTTTAATTTCTAAAAAAATTCGCATTAATTAACCGTTTGAATAATTTGTAAACAATCATTTTTCAATGTGATTAAGAAAGTAAAGAAAACAATGCTACGCATTTGAAAATAATAAAAACCGTATGTAGGATGGGTGGGTGGCCTCTATCCCACCCTCCAATCACAACATCATCCATCAAAAATTCACCGGAAAAACGAATTTCGCTAACAAACAAATTTATAATTGTTATTCGCACATTTTTTTCACATAATTTTTCCATCAAAATTTTGTTTATGGCGTAATTATTGGAGGGTGGGATAGTGGCCACCCACCCACCCTACATATACATAAAAATTTACTCCAAAACACCGCGTTTAATTTTTTTTTAAACTACTTCAATCAAACGTTTCAATAAAAATACAATTTTTCAAAGCGATTAAAAACATTGAAAAACAAACGCTGCACACTAACAAATGACAAAATCTAATCATCACACATTCGACTTTATAATATCATTATAATTTTGCACTAATAACTTTCAGTTTCCAAAAAAAAATCGACGTTATTCAAGATTTTTTATAAAAAAAATTAATATTTTTCAAAGCGATGAAAAACAAAAAAAACAAAAGCTACGCGCTTGCAAATTATAAAATCTTAATCATCACACTTTTGACTTTATAATTTCAACATAATTTTAAACCATTAATTCTTTATTCCCCCTAAAATTAACTATTTATCAACAGTTTGACTAATTTTTAAAAACCAATTATTCAAAGCGATGACACAATTTGAAAAACAAATGCCAATGATAAAAATTTAATCAACACACATTCTACTCTTTAATTTAAGTATAATTTTAAAACCAATAACTTTTAATGCCCCAAAACAACGACATTAATCAACAATTTGAGTAATTTTTCCAAAACAATTTTTTCAAGGCGATTAAAAAATTGAAAAACAAATGCTACACGTTTGCAAATTACAAAATCCAATTACTAATACACTTGACTTTATAATTTAATCATAATTTTAAAACATCAGTTTTGAATTTTGATAAAAAAAATTACTTTAAACGAAGGTTTGAATCATTTTGAGATGACCAATTTTTCAAAGCGATTAAAAAATTAGAAAAACAAATGCTACACACTCGCAAATGATAAAACCAATAACTAATACACTCGAGATTATTATTTAATCATTTTTTGTAATCATTAACTTTTAATTTTAAAAAAATGTTAATCGACGATTTTAATAATTTTAAAACATGCAATGAAACAATTGGCAAACAAAAGCTACGCACTTAAAAATTATAAAATTCAATCATAACACATTAGAATTTACAATTTAGTTATAATTTAAAACCATTAACTTTTTATTCCCCAAAAAATTAAACATTAGTCAACTAATTTTTTTAAACTAATTATTGAAAACGATCTAATAATTAGAAAAACAAATGCCACACACGTACAAATGATAAAAATGTAATCATCATACGTTATACTCTACAATTTAAGTATAATTTTGAAACCAATAACTTTTAATTCTACAAAAAAACGACATTAAAAACAATTTGAATAATTTGTACAAAAAAAATTTTTCAAGGTGATTAAAAAAATTGAAAAACAAAAGCTACTCACGTGCAAATGATAATATTGAATCATCACACATTAGAATTTATAATTTAATAATTATTTTTAATAATTTATTTTTAAATTCTAAAAAAAACGCATTAATCAACCTTTCGAATAATTTATAAACAATCATTTTTCAAAGTGATTGGAAAAGAAGAAAAACAAATGCTACGAGCTTGAAAATAATAAAATCTAATCATCACACATTGTAATTTAAAATTTAATCATAATTTAAAACAATTAATTTACGATTCTCCAAAAAATAATGACATTAATCAACAATTTGAATAATTTTTCCAAAACCAATTTTTCAAGGCGATTAAAATCAATAGAAAAACAAATGCTACGCGCGTGCAAATGATAATATTAAATCATCACACATTGTAATTTATAATTTAATCATAATTTTAAACAACTTATTTTTATTTGCTAAAAAAATTCGTATTAATCAACCGATTGAAGAATTTGTAAACAATCATTTTTCAAAGTGATTGAAAAAGAAGAAAAACAAATGCTACGAGCTTGAAAATAATAAAATCTAATCATCACACATTGTAATTTAAAATTTAATCATAATTTAAAACCATTCATTTACGATTCTCCAATAAATAATGACATTAATCAACAATTTGCATAATTTTTCAAAACCAATTTTTCAAGGCGATTAAAAAAATAGAAAAACAAATGCTACGCCCGTGCAAATGATAATATTGAATCATCACACATTGGAATTTATAATTTAATTGTGATTTTTAACAATTTATTTTTGATTTCTATTAAAAATCCGCATTAATCAACTGTAGAATAATTTGTAAACAATCAACTTTCAAAGTGAAAAAAGAAGAAAAACAATGCTACGACAGCACAATTAAACAAATGAGGAATAAAAGGACCAGCCAAGTAAAAAAGGCAATAACGGAAATATAACAGAAGAAAAATAAGATATTCGAAAGATGGAAAGAATACGAAATAAGTGAAACAGACCATAATGGAGATGAAGAACAAATTGAAGGTGAAACAAATGAAGGAAACAATGAAATAGAAATGAAACTCGCTAATAACTTTGTTTGTATAACACGAAATATATTTTATATAATAGTGTGTTTCATTTCTATTCAACATGTATAACGAAGTAGAAGCCTTCAATATTAACAACGAAACAATGAAATAACAATGGATGAACTGGAAACAGCAATCAAGAAAATAAAACTAGGAAAAGCTCTGGATGCAGATGACATAGCCGAATTGATGGGGGAAAAGAGGAAAGAAGAATTCCTGGAAATAATAAATGACACCTTGAAATATCACAAGATACCTGAGATACTACAACTCACAAGCATACCAGGAAAAATATTTGCTAGGATAATAGAGGCAAGAATAAAAGAAAAATTAGATCAACAGCTAAGAGAAGAACAACACGGATTCAGAAAGAATAGAAGTATACAAGACTTAATGAGACAAGTAACAGACAATATGATTAAAAAGGGAAAATAATTACACCCTAAAAAAGAGTATATAACAGGGTAAGAAAAGAGGACACATGGCATATACTTGAAAAAAAGAGGGGTAATAAATATAGTAAAGGAGTTATGGATATTAACAAAAAATAAAGTATAATAGGAAGTAAAGAATGGTAGGAGTTCAAGACCAAAATAGGACTGAAACAAGGTTGTCGCCTTTCTTGTATATTGAAGAAATTAGCGCTGTTTACCAATCTTTTGGAATGTCATTTGTATCCCATATTTTGTTTAGTAATTTTAGTAGATTATCTTTGCCTATAGGTCCCAATTCATTTTCGTTAATATTCTCCGTTACTGTTTCTGTGTTATTCTTGTCGCTGTTTCTTGTCTCGCTTGTCATTATTTGTATCTTCGATCTTTCTAGTATTTCTTCCTTTTTCTTCAGCATTCTTCCGTGTTTATCTTGTTTGTATCTCGTTTCTTGCCTTTTTTCTTTTCTGGATCCTTTTATGATTTTACAAACAAACATTTTGATTGCACATGGAAAGGCTCGAGTTCATGAAAATATGACCTTCCACTCTTGCTTCTATGACACTGTAGAATAACTTTTGGTTTTCCTTTGGGTTTTTTTTCGAACTTTTCCCAATCCTTGGTCTTTGCTATTCTGACCTTATCTTTTACTATTTTCCTCTTCATTTAAGTACCTTTGCCATGCTGTTTTCTTTTCTTTTATCCTTATATCATCTGACGACAGGGCTGCCTGGTGTTTCTTGTTTATACTCTTTTTAAACCCACACGTCTCAAGCATAGTTCTTTTTAAGTTATTCCACACATCCTCTACATTGCTTCCTTAACATCTACTTTTTCCTTATATTGTATTGATGTTTATTTATCTCCTAGTTTGTATGATCTTATCTTGTTCTACACGGTTTTACTGTAGTTGGTCGCGGTATTTCTTTCTCATTGTCTTGATAGTCTTCCGTATGTGTAGTCACTACTAGATAGTGATCACTTCCTATTTCGTAGCTTCTCATTACTCTTGTATCTATTATTTTGCTCTTTCGTCTTTGTTCTGTCACTACGTAATCTATTATAGATTTTTCGTGTATCTCCTTGTGTTTGAATAATGTATTCGCTATTACTAAATTGTTCATTCTACAATATTCTAGAATTCTCTTCCTATCATCGTTTATTACGTCTTCCCCATACCGTCCTCTCATCGTATTAGTGTCTTTTACTACTTTGCCGATTCTGCTGTCTCTTGCTACATATACTTTGCCGGTTGTTTCATTGAGCTTTTCCCAAAAAGCTTCTTCGTTTTTCGCCGAAAATCATCTGCATACAGTAAGAATATACTACACTTAATGTACATATTAGTGTCATTAATGAACAGTAAAAACAGAATTGGACCACAGTGGGAACACCAAATAACAGATATCTTACGGGATAAGTAATTATAAATTTTTACAATTTACGATCGTTCAGATAAAAAGCTATGTAACCACTCTAAAACCAACTTACCAAACCCGACCTTCTCAAGTTTCTTAATTAAAACAACTCGATCAAACGCTTTCGAGAAATCCGTGCAAATAACATCAACTTGGCTGCCTTTCTCGAAAGCGTAATCAAGTGAGAATAAATCATTTATGAATATGATAAAAAATAAAGGACCTAAAATACTTCCCTGTGGTATGCTTATCTTAATATCCAAAATTGTTGACTGTGTCACAAGACCTACATCTTGTTTTACCTCCACAATTTGTATTTTCGATCAGTTAAATAAGATGTTATCCAATTGTGCGCAATGCCTCTAAATCCGATTTGATACAGTTGTGACAATAAAATTTTATGATCAATGCAATCAAAAGCTCTGGATAAGTCATGCGATACTCCGCATGCTAATTGGCCTTCTTCAATAGTTGAGTGTATGAATTTGGTGAAATTATATAGTGCAATTTTTATTATATATGAAAACATGTTGATGTTCAGACATTATATTATGTTTATGTAAAAATGATTTAATTTGTTTGATAACAACATTGGGAATTTCCAAAGCGTTATCATCATCTTGGGCTACCGCTTTTACTGTCGGATTTCTGGATAAGAAGTCAGCGTCTCGGTGGTTTCGACCATTTTTATGGATAACTCTGCCAGTTTGATAGCCCATCTAGCAAGTCTTCCATTAGGATGCTTTATGATTTTTAGCCAAAAAATAGTGAAGTATTTTTAGTACTTTATGAGGTTTACGCAAAAAGGCTATTCTTAATAATTTGTTAACTTTTTAATTCTCTACAATTTTTTCTTAAAAAACCTTTTAACCCTATATTGTTCAATACTGCAGTATGCAGACAATATTGTCCTGTATTGTTCCGGAGACAATATCCAATCATTATATAACCAAATCAATAATTCATTATTCGAATGTGTATATAACATTGAATATTCTCCGGACTTTGTCCTCCACCTGGTGGGATCTAACCCTGTGACCCTTCTTATATTTTACAAATCCTTATTAGATCACAAATAGAGTAATAATAATATATAGAGAGAGGGATGAAATATAGAGGAGTACGAAGGAAAAGTATTAAAAACATTAACGACAAAAAAATATAGTAAAAGGCGATGGTCTAATGGTCATTTCTCCAACTTCTAAGCAACTTTCACGAAAACTAAACCGACTTCAAACCTTAAGCATCCGTGTAGCACTTGGAGCTATACAATCCTCCCCTTTTAAAGCTTTAGAAATTGAATGTTGCATAGCCCCTATCCCTTGCGTTCCTCCTTCCTGTCTAGTAAATATTTCCTGAAATGTCTAGCCTTTAATAACTCCCCAATAATTCAATCCCTCAATAAATTAAGTCCGTGCTTACTGCAAAAAACAAACCACGTTTTTCTTATTTTGAATCGTTTTCCATTACTTCTTCTTTTAATATTTTAAAGGCCCCTATTCTCTTCTATTATACCTTTTCTTATTTCCAGAAGAGAAGAAATAATAAATTTTCTGTGAAACAAACCAAGTGTTCTTAATTTCTAATCAAGATAGAATGGCACAAATTCATTATTTTCCTTATTTGTCAAGAAATAACAAATATGTGTTTTGACGGCATGGGAATAGTTCTGATTAAATAACATTTGGATTTAAAAAAACTACAGGAAATAAATAAAAAGTGTTTACTTTTATAGGAATTAAACTGAGAAATTTTCCTCAACGTTTTAAGGCTGCTTAAAGTAAGGTTAAAAGAAAAAACTTCATCAAGTTTTACATCTTGTAAACTATCTAAAAGCTGTTCAGAAGGCAGTAGTAAGGGGTTAACAATTCCAGGTTCCAACAATAAACTGCCCTTAACCAGTTTATTAAGGGTTATATCGAACTCAAAGGTTACAATAGACAATAGTGATAAAACTTTCGCGATTTTTATTTCCAATTTCAATGGGAATAGGATTCCACTATCTAATTCATTTATATGAAAGATTAAAGTATTTAATAATGAAATGCAGTCATCTTTGAAGAACTTTTGAACTATCTGGAATGTTTCTGTTGCATTCTTTCAAAGCTGCACATAAAACTTGATTGCGTATCACTCTTGACCTACCACAACTAACATTGCACCAATCTAGCGTTATCGCGACCAACTTTAATTAATAGTGAATTTTTCTAGTGTACATTTGTTCTACTTTAATTAACAGTATATCATTTAACCATATCGTACTCTTGACCTATCATAACGAACATTACATCAATCAATCATTCTCTTATCCCACCGAAATTACTAGTGAAGTATTTTAGCGTATTCTTGACCTACCTCAAGATACGGTAGCGTACTTTTGACCTACCACAACGATCTTTATATTAACCCAGAGCTCTCATAACCTACATTAAATAACAATTTATTTTCCAAGCGTACTCGTGGCCTATCACAATAAATCAATTTATATTGAACCGATAATTAAAGGAAAAACAATATGTGATAATGCAGTAATTTCATAAACTTTTGCACGTTAAAATTAATAAGAACGAATAAAGAGAATTTGCAACGTGGGATTTAAAATACTCCAGAACTTAAACTAGGAAATAAATTATAATCAAAATTAAATTAATTAGATTAAAACAAACAAGTACGTGTACAATACATACATATTCGATGCACTATAAGAAAAATTGACCTAAAGTTACCACAAACAAAATGGCAACGCATCAAAATTTGATATCGGATTAAAGGAATTTGCAGCAAGTAATTTAAAATGTTCTAAAACCCACAAAGAAATAAGGAATTGTAATTAAAATTAACACGTGTTTGTACAATTTATGTATTTTTAACAAATCATAAGAAAAATTGGCCTGTAGTAACAAAAAAAATGATAACGCGTCAAAACTATTTGATATTTGCAGCGAGTGAAAAATTTACTAAAAGTAAACTAATTAGAGAGTTATCATAAAAATCTGCAAAAAAAGTTTAGCATTTATGTATTTTTAATACTACAGAAAAACAATTGACATAGCGTAACAACAAATAAAATAGCAACGCATCAAAATTTAATATCGAATTAAAAGAATTTGTAGCAATTGATTTAAAATTTTCTAAAACATTTAAAAAATAAGAAATTATTATAAAAATTAACATGTATTTGTAGAATTTATGTATTTTTAATTTTTCATAAGAAGAAATGGCATATCGTAACAAAAAACAAAATGGCAACGCATCAAAACTCAAAGTCAGGAATAAATGGAATTTGCAGCGAGTAATTTAAAAATTTACGAAAATGAAACTATCCAGAGAATTGCCATACAAATTTACAAACACGTTTAGAATTAATGTATTTTTGATATCACAAAAAACAATTGATCTAGCATGACAGCAAACAGTATGACAACGTGTTAAAATGTATAATCTTATAAAAGGAGTTTTCAACATGTGATTTAAAATGTTTTAAAACACTAAAAAAAAACAGGAATTGTAATGAAAATTTACATTTATCTGTAGAATTCATGTGTTTTTAATTTTGAGTAATTGGGTAATCCGATAATCCGATGCCGATGGTTCTCTCTTAAATACAAAATCTATTACAAACGAGGGCAATTTTCGTGAAATTCTTTGTTTCGAATTGCAGCTGGTGACATAAATCATTTCGAAAACGGTTAAACATATTTCACAAATATCTCTCGAAATATGATAATTATAATGATGTTACTCATGAGCCTGTATTTGAATTGGAACGGATGAATGTTCCGTTATGATGGAAGAATTGAAGGGTGGTGTTTCTATATTGCAGTCAATCTTGTCCAACGTTTTTAGAACGCCATGTTTCAACCATGCTTTTAATTTGTCCATATCAAAATGTATGCAAATACAGGCTACTTACAATGCCATTGGTACAATTAAAGAAGAAATTTAATTTTTTAATGCCTCGTCCAAAAGATACCCTGTGATAAACATGCTTTTTAAACATTGTGGAGTTATTGGAATTAATCTCACAATGGAAAGATAATCTGCTAATAAAGCTAAATTGTTAAAGAATTCGTACTCCAATTTTTACAGGTACGCTATGCTCTTTGTCCGATAATTACCAAATACCAGAGAAATAGACTAAACGTTTCTTATTTTCTTTACATTCCATATTCCCATTTTTATTGTATTTAACTTTTTTCTTGTGCCATTTTCTCGCTGTGATGTCTTGTTTTTTATTTTCTGTTCTATTAGTTGTTTTCTTATTCGTACTCCTCTCCATTAACTGTTATTTTTCGGTATCCTATTTCTTTTTCTTTTTGCTTTTTCTTCTCTTGCTATTTTTTTTTGTACGAATCTTTCTTCACGTGCTAGGCCATTATAAGATGTTTTGTTTCCCATGTCATAACTTTGACTCGTATTATTTGTTTTTCTCTATGTATGTAAAATTCTCGACTTGCTTCTGTTCTTTTTTTTGTCTCTGCTGCTAACCCTGTTATTATGATATTTTTTTAAATTCATTTGCCGTTCTTACTTGCCCACTTTGTTTTCAGGTTGTCGATTCTTATTAACATCTCTTGCTTTTCTAGCTCCCACTTCTCTTCTTTATTACCAATTTCTTTCTTTACTTTTCTGATCTCTACTTTTAGTTCTTCTGAGTTTTTTGCCATTTCTCTCATCAAGTCTTTAAAGATGCTCTTTAGTTCCTTGATTTCCACATCGTTCTTAACTACATTTGGATTTGCCTTCTTCGTGAATTTTGTCCTTGTTTTCATCTTCCTTTGTTTCATTTTTGTATCATTTTATTGTTATAACGTTTTGTTTCGGTTCCTCCGTTCTTCTATCTATTTTTATTGTCCATTGCTCATTTGGAAACCTTGCAACTCATATTCAGGGCTGTCAATATCTCTTTCTCCTTTTGTACTCATTTGTTTCTTTTTTTACAACTTCCTTTTAGTTTTATATATTTTAACACTACTTATTTACTTTTTTATGGACTTTTGCATGTACATGGTTTGCTGTTTTAGGTTTCTGAACTTAACACAATAATACTTAGTGTTTTATTGACAACAAACTGGCGAAGATTTAGATGTCACTATTTAAATCTGTCGCAACATATTTAAATAAAATTTTACCTGAAAAGGCAACATGTGCAATAGCAATTAAGTCTGAGTTGGAATTTTGGCCAAAGAAAAATAAACTAAAAGAACAATTACCAGAAAATGCTATAGATGCATACAGAAAATATTGCAAATTTATCGATATTCTCTAAACTCTTCTAATAAAACGAGTATTGCAAATCAATATGAGTAACTGTTATTGTTGTAATTTACCTGTAGAAGCACATATTTGTGTAAGCTATTATAGTTGCAAAAAAATATATTTATATAAAATTTTCAATTGAAGAGAGGAACATGAACTTAAAATGTAGTCTGACTACAATAAACTACTGGGCGATGACATTAATGGTCTTAATTAATCTATTTCTTCACCTACCATATCCTTAACGTCTAGAATTAAAGAAGAGATTATACAAGAGCTCACTGAGCGCGAAAAGCGGAAAACGTTTATTATTATTTACGGACTAGAGGAATTTCCGTGTGAGTCGCGGAGAAATAAGAAAATAATTTCTGAAATACTGTGTACAAAATAAATATTTAATTTTCTACAACGATCTAAAAGATTTTAATACATTTTAGAAAGTAAATGTTGCATTTTCTGAAGTGACTCGGAAAATATGTGTGATCCTCGTAGTCGCCATGTCAAATTACAACTTGACAAAGATGAATTGGTATTGATGAAACTACAATAAACTTAAATCGATTGTTAAATTCTAAAATATTAAAGTATTACGTGACCAAACTCCAACATAGGTTGAGTATTACCGGCACACAAAAAATGTACTTTCATGAAGATGCAGGTGAACGAAGACACAAAATAAAATATGTACTAAAATTAAATAAAACACTTTTAACTTTGTTTTACCACAATAGTGGTAAAACAAAGTTAAAAGTGTTTTATTTAATTTTAATCAAAAAAATATGTACGTCGCCTCCCAAGAATCATCCAAAGGACGAAAAACTGAATCGGTCCAACTCTACACTAAGCATATACAAACTCAGACAATAAAGTTCGATGAATAGTCCTGTAACATTAACGTAGATGAAATATTAACAAACGTTACTTTAATGTCCTTCGAAATGGTCAAATCCCATAACTATACATTACTGAGATCTGCTAAACATGACCTGGAAACTTCTCAAGAAAGCTTCTTTTGGGATGGAGTTCAAAAGCCTCGATATGTTTCGTTGTATCTGAGGAATATCATCAAATCTCTTTCCTTTGCTTCCCCATCGACTCTTGTTCACCTACCCAACTGATTCTTCACTTATTATACTACCTTTATCTGTTAATTTTTGTAAAGATATACCTAAATGTCTCCTCTTTTCATCTCATCTTCTTTTAATTTTTACATAATCTCATTTCATTGGTCGTCCTTTCCAAGACTTGGATCTACTTTTTCACGCATACTTAGCCTTGTGCGACAAGCCATTTATCTTCTTCCCTACTCAAACTCCAAACCTTCAATATCTGCCTCACTTCCATTATTATGTCCCGAATAATAAAATAACTTGTAAGCACTTTCTCCACAGTTCTTATCATGCGCATCTTTTACCATCACATCTTTTCACTTTTCTTCCGCATCCCGCAATGATCTCTTCCATTAAAAATGGTAATACAATAAATAAATAAATATCTAAATATCTCTTCCATCGTTTCAACTTCATTCCAGTCAATCTTCTTCAGACAATAGATTGTGGTAAAACAAAGTGTAAAGTGTACTTATTTTTAATCGAAATGTACCACCAAATAAACGCCGACAACATTCAAATAAATTAATTGTAATTACTTTTCAGAACATAGGGAATACATGTCTTTTGGAATATCCGGTGATAGCACCAATAGTGTAATGATTGGAGGCGACGTTGCCGTAGCTTGGGTCGATAAGGACACCCTCAAAGGTGCCGCAGATGATTATTACCTGGGAGCTAAATCACAATGTTCCGGACCTACAGGATCGTGCCCAGATATCAGATTGGAAGTAAGTGAATCATACCTAATTATTTCTTTTATAAAGACTACTAGTGTAATTCATCAGAAGAACAAAATTTAACCTTCTCTATCAATATTATTTATTTACAAAATGTTTAAATCTCCTTTTTATCGGCTTAGCAAGTGTAGAGGTCGACTAAACAATTCTCTCTTATTGCATTCTTCCATGTCTCTCTATCTCTTGTCAATACTTTTGCTTCGTTCCAATTTATTTTCTGTGTTCCTGTATGATGTAGTCCCACTTTCTTCTAGGTCTTCCTTTCTTCTTCTTCTTGTCTTTGCCCAGTCTTTGTTTACTATTTTCTTTACCATTTTCCCATACTTGTTTTACTAATCTCGATTTTTCCAATCTTATCATATGTTTAAATTATTATTATTTAATTATTAAAATTGTTATTTTCAGAAAGGCACCGACAATATAAGAGTCCTTAACGCTGCCATGGTCAACGGCTACTCTATCGTAACCTATCAAAGGCCACTGCGCGCTTCAGACAAATACGACCGTTCTATTTACACCAATCAATCACAGCCAGTGATTTGGGCCATCGGACCGTTAAATCAAAGAGATGAAGTTTCTTTCCACAGCCTGTTCAATAAGCGCAATCTAATCTTGGATTTCGGACGCGCTGCCAAATGGAACTGCCCGATGCCTGAAGGTGACCAGCCGCCCATGAAGCCCGTAACGGCCCGGCCTCAAGTGGTGGAGGAGGAGGAGGAATACGAGGTGGAAACGCCTAAGCCGACCAGGACGAGGAATAATGAGAGGAGGCGCGGTAATGGTTCTTCTTCGAGGCAGCAGGAGTCGAGGGATTCTGAGAAAAGTGCATCGCGTACGAGGACAACGGAACGTAGAGGAAATGGTAGAGGTACGCCCAGACCAGTACCAACACCGGCACCCGTGAAGAAGACAGGAGCTTGGTATATACCACCGATTCAATGTAACGAACCTGAAGATGGAGTTTTCTTCGCTCAGATGGGACCTACTGGAGGAAAACATGGTTATCCTGCTATAACAGGTATATCAATACAAAAAATTAATTTATCTCATAAAATATTTAAATATATGAATTACCAAACTAGAGATTTAATCAATCATTAGATTTAACATACGATTTAAATTAATTTTTTAGACAACCACTTTAATACTTTAACATGTTATTGGATTAGATAAACATAAATATGGAGTAACAATTAAGGCGACATCTATTATCAAAAGCTTTGCACTAAACTTTCTTAATTGAGTAATTATAGGCAACTGTCATAAACGAAAATTGGGCATCACACTTGTATTTATTTTATTGCAATTATTCAAAAATAAGGCTATACAGGAGAATATTCCAGATGTCTTGGATAGACAGAGTGACCAATAATGCAGTGATGGAACGAATTAAGAAAGTCTTGAAGTAATGAAAATCATCAAGAAAAGAAGACTAGAATACTTTGAACACATTATGAAAAAAAAGACCAAATACTGCCTTCTAAAATCTGTTCATCAAGGGAAATTCTATGGGAAAAGAGGACTAGGAGGAAGAAGAATATCATGGCTTAACAACTTAAGAACATGGTTCTCAAGAACTACCATCGAACTATTCAGATCAGCCGTGAACAAAGTAATCGTATCCAGAATGATCGTCAATATTCGGAAAGAATAGGCAACTGAAGAAGAAGAATTCAGAAAACCTCCACAATCTCGTATATAATTGAGTGTAACATCTATGCGTTAACCCAAACCCAAAACTAGATCTGCAATAAAGGCGAAACCAGATAAATGACGAAGTCAGTCAACTAGTTAAGCTAATATCTACAATTGATCGAAACTAGCCCGTGTTGTCTGTTGTTGACAAAGAAATAATAACTCACTCTTCGTAGTTAGATTCATAAAATTAAAATTACAAAATATTTTTAGGTCATGTCGGTTGGGGAATTTCGTGGTATATCAACGGTCTCCTCATCCCTGAAATCAACGTCGTCAGAGGAAAAACGTACAATTTCGTGGTGGAAGGCGGTTTCGATCCGGAAGTGCCTGCAAAATATCATCCGTTCTACATCACCGACGATCCCGTCGGAGGTTACGCATATAAAAATCCTGAAGAACAGAAGGTGTGTATTATTTTATTTATTTATTTATATTTTATCCCTTTATACATTACAGGTGCCGGACTTAAGCTCTACAATATGTCTTAGTTATTTTCTTTTACTCCTTTCTCCACTGTTCTCTTTTTTTTACTTCTTCCTATTCAATTCTTCTTCAGAGGAAACTGCTTGATGTACCTGTTCATTCCAACCCTTCCTTGATCTTCCTGTTTTATTTTTACCTTGTGATTTTACCTCATGTATTTTATTCGTTAATCTATTCTCTTCTAATCTGAATATATGACCCAACCATCCTAATTATATCTCTTTTACTACTAATTTTATTGGTTTGATATTTACCTGTTTTCTTACATTTGTATTTCATACTCTGCCTCTTCTTGTAATACCCTCTATCTTTCATAGGTATCTCATTTCCATTGCGTTGATTTTGCTGTTATTACTCTCTGTCGTTACCCGCGATTCACTACTATATAGCAGTGAAGATCTTACAATTCTTTTATATATTGTTTTTTTATTGCTTTTGTAATCTCTCTTTTTTTGCAAAGAGTGTTTTCTTTATTGTGTTGTAGATCATTCCTGCTTTGTCTATTCTTTCATCCATTTCTGGATCTATCTTTCCTGTTTCCTTTATTGTTGATCCCAGTATTGAATTGCTCTATCTGTTTTCCGTTTAACTCTATTTTGTAATTGCTCCCTTCTGACGATATTTTCATTGTTTTGGTTTTGTTCGTATTTATTTCCATATTTATCTTTCCCAGTTCCTCTTTGTATATTTCCAGGTTTCTTTGTAATTTCTCTTCAGAATCTGCTATTAGTGTTAAGTTGTCTGCAAACATTAATATTTTCATTTTTATTAGTTCTATATTTCTATACTCTATCTTTGTGTTCTCTCTCTTCTCTTTGTTTGCTATTTCTTATCACTTTGTCTATAAGTGATGCAAATAGTAAAGGACTTAATGTACAACCTTGTCTCAGTTCTATTTTGGTCTTAAACTCCTCCGATTCTTTATTTCCTATTCTTACTTTATTTTTGTTACTCCTTTACTATGTTTGATTATGCCTCTTTCTATCCCTCTTTTTTTCAAGTATATGCCATATGTCCTCTTTTCTTATCCTGTCATATGCTCTTTTTTAGGTGTAATTCTTTTCTCTTTTTAATCATTTTTAATTGTCTTTTAGTTGTCTCATCATGTATATTAAGCCTATATATTTAATTAATTGCTCACTTAACCCGTGGTGAAACATATTTGAAAAATCTTGATTAGAAATTAAAAACACTTGGTTTGTTTCACAGAATATTTATTATTTTTTTCTCTCCGACTAGTTTCGACAAAATGTCATTATCAAGGAGTAATGAATAATGTACAAAAGGTTACACTAATATATATATGGATTACAAATTCAGGTAATAAGGGCCGTCATAATCGGGGACTTCCAAATCTCTTCAATATTGTTAGTTATTTGTTTGCCGCTAATTATGGCCTTATTTATCTCTAATCCCTCTCTGTAATTAAGATGCCGACCTTTATTACCTGAGTACAATATTTTTAAATTGTTATTTTGGAAAAAATGGTTATTTTCTATGCAATGTTGCGAAAATCCAGTTGTTAGCTTTTTATTGTATATTGATTTTTTATGTTCTTGCAATCTTGCTTCAAAGGTTCGTCCTGTCTGTCCTATGTATATATGGTCACAATCACCACACTTTAATTCGTAAACACCGCACTTCTTTAATTGGTTTATTCTTGAGTTGTTGCATAATATTTTTTTGATGTTCAGTGGGTTAGTCATAATAACATTAAAATTGTAGCCTTTAAGACTATTTAAAATTTTATTTGATAACTCACCAGCAAATTCTAATTTATGCCAATTATTTTTTTCCATTTTATTGTGTGCGTTATAAAAATATTTATCTAATTGTTTCAATTTTTTCTTTTTAACTAGTTTGTCTATTAAGGGGACACTGAAACCATTATTTGTCGCAATTGTTTTAATAATATTTAATTCTTCATTGAAGTTAATAGTATCTAGGGGTATATGGATAAGTCTATGTATTAAGGAGTGGAAGGTGCTCATTTTGATTTTGAAATGGGTGTTGGAAGAATTTGGAATGATTATATCTGTAAATGTTGGTTTTCTAAAAATTTTAAACTCTAATTTATTGTTTGATTTTTTTATTGTAAGGTCTAGGAAGTTGAGACAATCATTGTTTTCTAACTCTGATGTGAATTGTATATTTTTATTAATTGAATTTAAAAACATTGCAAAAGAATCTAATTGTCTAAAAGTACCATCCCAAATGCAAAAAATGTCGTCAACGTAGCGTGCCCAGTAGAATATGTTTTTAGATTTATTTTTATCGGCGAAAATAATTTCTTCAAAATTTGCCATAAAGATTTCCGCTAATAGTGGTGATAACGGTGAACCCATAGGCAGACCGTCTAGCTGGTTATAGATTTTATTATTGAATTCAAAGTAATTCTGGTCAATACATATACGAACAAGTTTTTTCATTTCATCTTTTTTAATTTTATCTTGATTTGACTTTTCTATTAATTTGTCCAAAATTACTTTCAATTCAACTACTGGTATCGATGTAAATAGACTTTTTACGTCGAAAGATATCATTTTTGCATTTGGGGGAAGGTTTAAAGATTTTAATTTTTTTACTAAGTCTACTGAATTTTTAACTGCAAATGGTGAAAGAAAATTAATAAACTTTGGTAATTTTATATTTAAGTATTTGCATAGGTTGTATGTTGGTGCATATTTTCCAAAATAACAATTTAAAAATATTGTACTCAGGTAATAAAGGTCGGCATCTTAATTACAGAGAGAGATTAGAGATAAATAAGGCCATAATTAGCGGCAAACAAATAACTAACAATATTGAAGAGATTTGGAAGTCCCCGATTATGACGGCCCTTATTACCTGAATTTGTAATCCATATATATATTAGTGTAACCTTTTGTACATTATTCATTACTCCTTGATAATGACATTTTGTCGAAACTAGTCGGAGAGAAAAAAATAATAAATATTCTGTGAAACAAACCAAGTGTTTTTAATTTCTAATCAAGATATATTAAGCCTTGTGTGCTTTCTGAATTAGTGTTGTTCTTCTCTCAGCTGATGATTAATAATAATTTTTCTTTTATTCTTGCCTCTATTATCCTAGCATTCTTGTGAGTGCACTATCCCTGTAGCTGTCACATATTTTTGTGTCTTCCTTTTGGTGTATGGGTATTATAATTCCCTTGTTCCATTCGTCGGATATCCTGTGATTCTTCATTGTGTCATTTATTATTTCCAGGAATGTTTCTTTCCCCTTTTACCTCATGCATTTCATCATTTTGACTGCGATGTCATCTGCACCCTAGTTTTTTTTGCATGATAATCACTTAATAATATTTTCATTATTAGTGAAGATTTTTCGTTTAATGATTTTATTAATCGATTAACTTTTTTCTTGAGGTTTCTTTGAATACTCTTATTTTATTATTTCTCAGGAAATCCCCATTTTTCAATTTTGAATTTTGTCGATTATAACGTCGTCTGTCACGAGTACAAAAAAATATTTCAGATAAAACTTTCAGTATTCAAATCCGTACAAAAAAATATTATTATAATTTATGCACTACTCCTTTTAACATCTCAAGGAATCTTTTTTCACAGATATTCAAAAAGAATAATAATTCTTTCATTCAGATTATTTTTTATTGATTTTTTTTATTTTCCTTAATTTGACTCGTTCATTTTTATAACATCAAATGACTCTTTTTACTTTCCCTGTATAGTATACAGGGTGAGTCATTAAGGGTGGCCACTGGCCGTATCTCGGAAACCGTATATCCTAGAATTTGGGGAAAAAATTCTAATGACATAATCGGCCAAAAGAATATGCGTTAAAATATTTTTAAATGCGTAGCTTTCCGCTAGGTGGCGCATTTTATCATTTGCATAATTAATTTGCGTTTTTTACAGAATATTACCGCATTAAAGCTATTGAAAATTATTAAAATTAGAAACTACTGTACTTGGTTTACAATTTTTGCTTAAGTCATTTTTTTCTATCACCTACAGTTAAGTGGTGGGGGAAGTATACTTTTATTTACAGAAAATGGTCTGTAACTTCCGTATACCTTAACCGATTTTCACAAGCTTAGGCTTAATGAAAAGAGTATTAAAAGTTGATTACAAAAATAAATAACATTAACACATTTAATCTATGCGCTGGCAACTAGAGGGCGTTATGTAACACTTAACCCTATTTATGTATTTTTCTCAGAAATATAAAATGGAATGATATAACTCGAAGCAGCTTACAAAAAAGAAAATGAAATTACATATTGTTTCGTCAAAACCGCAAACTAATATCTCTTGTCATTCCAAAGATATTTAGATTTTTTAAATTTTAATCGTTGTTGTTTTTCGTTGTTTTCGAAGTGTTGGTTCACCCTGTAAATTGTAAGTGAAAACATACTGCTACAGTTACATTTCAAAAAAATATCAAGTTAAATCGAATGGCACAATATTTATTAACATAATTAATGAAAAAAAAAATACAAAAAATTAAAATTGATAACTGCACCTATTACTTAGTTATTTTAGGTACTCAAAATGTTTCCCATCATTTGCTATGCACAAATTCAGACTTTCTATAGTGGAATTGACACTGGCCTCAATTTCATCACCAGAAATACCTCTTACTGCTTGCCGAATCCTTTCTTTCATATCCTCACGTGTAGTTGGACGTGTTTTAAAAACCAAATCTTTAATTCTACCCCATAAAAAGAAATCTAAAACCGTAAGATCTGGTGACCTTGCTGGCCATGGAAAAATACTTCCCCTTCCAATCCATTTATTTGAAAATACAATATCTAAATAATTTCGGACACCTGCGGCAAAATGTGCTGGGCAACTATCTTGTTGATACCACATGTCCAATCTGTTACGAATTGGAACGTCTTCTAGGAGGATGGGCAAATCGTTAGTTAAAAAATCTATTTGGCCCGTTAATTTTTCTTCAAAGAAAAAAGGTCCTATTATCTTCCTATTTAAAATACCACACCATACATTTATGCTCCAGTCATTTTGGTAATTGACTTCCCTCTGCCAGTGTGGATTTGTTTCTGACCAGTAGTGACTGTTGTGCAAGTTAATTTTACCAGAGCTTGAAAATGTAGCCTCATCCGTCCAAAATATTGCAGATAGAAATTGTTGATTATCATTTAACATTCCTTTTAACCAGTTGCAATAATCTAGTCGTCGATCAAAATCTATGTCTTTTAACTCTTGATGTAAAACAACATGGTAAGGATGCATTTTATGTTCTTTTAGTATTCTATTCACCAAAGAATAATTTAATTCTAGATCTCTTGCAATTTCCCTAATACTTGCACATGGTTCAGCGTTAACGTATGCCAAGACGTTAATAACATTTGCTTCATTTTGTCTTCTACGTACCCTATTTCTTACTGAAACAGGTTGAACATTGCCACCATATCATATGCTTCTTCATTTGAAAAATAAAGCATTATAATAAAGTGATTTTTCAAACGTTCAAATTAACATTGACAGCAACAACAAATTATAAATAAACAATCACAAAACAGAAATGTCATTTCCAAAGGTGACTTGATTACTTTTACAACATCGCCCAGGAAAATAGTTTGTCATACTCGTAATGTTACAGCTTATCCATATAAAACCATTGAAGAAATTTTAAGGAATCTAGTATAAAATTTCACTCTAGAAGGGCTGAATTTGTGTAGGTACAGCAAATAAGGGGAAACATTTTGAGTTTCTAAAATAACTAGATAATGGGCGCTTTTAGAAATTTCAGCGTTTTGTAAATTTCTGTTATGGGTAATAAGTTTTATTATTTTTCATTAATTATGCTAATAAATATTGTTGTCATTTGTTTTTACATGACACTTTTTCTAAAAGTAACTTTAGCCATATATTTTCATTTACACCTTACAGGGTGAACCAACACTTCGAAAACAACGAAAAACAACAACGAAAATTAAAAAAATCTAAATATCTTTGGAATGACAAAAGATATCAGTTTGCGGTTTTGACGAAACAATATGCAATTTCATTTTCTTTTTTGTAAGCTGCTTCGAGTTATATTTTATTCCATTTGATATTCCTGAGAAAAATACATAAATAGGGTTAAGTGTTACATAACGCCCTCTAGTTGCCAGCGCATAGATTAAATGTGTTAATGTTATTTATTTTTGTAATCAACTTCTAATACTCTTTCCTTTGAGCCTAAGCTTGTGAAAATCGGTTAAGGTATACGGAAGTTACAGACCATTTTCTGTAAACAAAAGTATACTTCCCCCACCACTTAACTGTAGGTGATAGAAAAAAATGACTTAAGCAAAAATTGTAAACCAAGTACAGTAGTTTCTAATTTTGATAATTTTCAATAGCCTTAATGCGGTAATATTTTGTAAAAAAACGCAAATTAATTATGTAAATTATAAAATGCGCCACCTAGCGGAAAGCTAAGCATTTAAAAATGTTTTTACGCATTTTCTTTTGGCCGATTATATGATAAGAATTTTTTTCCCCCAAATTCTAGGATATACGGTTTCCGAGATAAGGCTGGTGGCCATCCTTAATGAATCACCCTGTATATAAGGGAAGTATTGTTTTCGTGCATGAAAATGTCTGTGGGCAAATTCTACAAATTTTCACAAGTTTAGCAAAGGTTTTATTCAAGAGTTTCAAAATTTTTCAGGAAGTCATTTTTATTTATAGAAATTTCTTCGTGGTTTTTGTAGAATATTTTGTTCAACTTTTTCTCTAATTTTCTCAGATAATCCATACTTTTAGTTTTTTTTTTACATTGAAGTTTCTAGAATTTTTCATAAGGTTTCATTTTAGATTTATAAAAAAAAAATGAGGATCCTAGAAGTGTACAGTAATTTATTTTTCTTATCTAAAAAATAAATAGATATTTACAGAATTTTTAGCAAAGATTTTATTCGAGAGTTTTAGATTTTTCAAAAAGTTCTTTCAAGATTTTGTTTAACTTTACAATTTATTAGGATTTTTTTCTAAATTTCTAAAACTTACTTAGAGGCTTCTGAAAGTTTCAGGAATTTCTTCTCCATATTTTCAGTTTTTTGCATATTCTTTTCCAAAGAATTTTGATTGAGGATTCTAGAAGTTTTCCTTGTAGATTTATAGAACTTTTTTGGAGGATTCTAAAAGTGTTCAGTAATTTCTTCTTTATATTTCCAGAATTTTTAGCAAACGTGTTATTCGGGAGTTTTTTAGAAAGTTCGTTTCAATATTTATAGAATTTTCTTTGAGGCTGTTTCCAGTAATTTCTCTTCCACATTTTAATATTGTCTTATAAATTGCAAAAATTTCCTTCAGGGCTCAGAAATTAAAAAACAAATCTTTTCCAGAACTTTAGACTTTTTTCGAGAGTTTAGACATTTCTAGTAACTTTTATTCAGTATTGGAGGCTATAGAAAATCTGTTCCTAGAAATCAAGATTGTTTTTTTTTCAAGCTTTCTTTTAAATTGCAAGTTTTAAGAATTTTCAAAACAAAAAATCTAAAAATGTAGATTTTTGTAGAATTCAGAAAATTTACAGTAAATTGCGAAGATTTAAATGAACTTGTCTTCTAAATCGCAAAGATTTTCTTTTAGAATTTTCTTCTAGAAATTATTTTCTCGAGGGTTCAGAAAATTTCTAGCAATTTATTCTCTAGAGTTCATGAGTTGTCGTCTTTTAAATTGCAAAGATTTTCTATGAGACATTAAGATTTTCTAGATTTTTTTTCTCAAAGTTTAGAGTTTAGAAGATGGCCAATAACTTCTTCCCAAAATTAATTTTTTTGTTTCCAACTTTTCTTATGAATTGCGAAAATTTTTTTCAGGCCCTAAATGTTTTTTAATTCGTCTTCTTTTCTTATTTAGAAAGTTCTAAATTGCGGAATTTTTCTTGGAAGATCTAGATTTTGTTAAGAAAATTTTCCCCTAGAATTATTTTCTCATTTTCGAGAAAGTTTAAAAGAATTTTCAGTAATTACTCTTTCCGATTTCAAGATATTTTTTCAACTGGTCTTCTAAATTTCTAGGAAGCTCTAGAATTTTTAGAAAATTTTTATTTAGAAATCTAGACTTTTTTTCCAAGGGTTCAGGAAATTTCCAAAAATTTTTCTTCCAGATTTCAAGGTTATCTTCTTGTCTTCTAAATTATAAAGATTTTCTTGGAGGCTCTAGAACTTTTTAGAAAATTTGTTTGCAGAAATCTAGATTTTTCTTGAGGGTTCAGGAAATTTTCAGTAATTTATCTTTTTTTGGGGCCCTAGATTTTTAGGATTTTTTTTTCTAAAGTCTAAACTCACTTTTTCAAGAATTCAAGAAATTTCTACAAATTTCTTCTCTAGGTTTCAAGACTTTTTAAATCAATCCACTTTCTAAATTTCCACATTATATATTCAACCTGTATTTAAATTTCTGCAAAAGGTCAGTTATTCTTCATTGAGTTTTGGTTTTAACCAACGCCATTTTGTTTCAGTGGACATTTCATTTTTTCCACCTTATAATTTAGAAAGATACAATAGTCTTAATTATAATTACACAATTTTATTTGATTAACACGTTGGATATTCAATCTGTAATCATATTTTTGTAAAAAGCCACATTTCCTTCGCTGATTTTTTTGAATTTAATCCGCCGCCATTTTGTTTCTGTAAAGTTTAAATTCTTTCCAAGTAGTAATTTATAAAGCTACACAAATTTTAATTGCAATTATAGAGTTTTGTTTTATTATCACGTTAAAAAAATTTCAATCTATAATAATATTTCCGCAAAAAGTCACATTGTCTCCATTGATTTTTCGTTTTAATCGTCGCCATTTTGTTTCTATGAACTTATAAATGATTCCAGTTAATAATTTATAAAGATACAATAATTTTAATTATAATCACAAAGCTATTCAGTTACCTCGTTAGGTATTCAATCTGTAGTCATATTTCTGCAAAAAGTCAAACTTTTCTCATCGATTTTTGATTTAAATTATCGCCATTTTGTTTCTATGATACTTTAACTTTTTCCACCTACTAATTTAAAAAGATAGTATTAATTTAATCTCTAATCACAGACTTTTATTCAATTGCAACTTTAGATGTTCAATCTGTAATCATATTTCTGCAGAAAGTCAGATTTTTTTGCTGATTTTAAGTTTAAACCGTCGTTATTTTGTTTCTATAAAGTTTTTTTTCACTAAGTGATCTCGAAAGATGCAACAAAGTTACATTATCTATTTTCTACATTAGATGTTCAATCTGTAATCATCTTTCTACAATAAGTCAAATTTTTATTTCCATCAGTTTGAGCACGATTGATTAAAGTTTTGTTTTTAGATAACGTATGTCAATTATTTTAAGGAAAATATATAACCACACTATCTGTCAATAGCTTCTGAGAGTTTGAACCTAATTCCTGCTGTAGTTTTTTTTTAGGATTATTTAAACCGATAAACGCATTTTTTTAATTCCTTCCACTTGAGAATGATTGATTAAAATTTTGTTTCTATCTGACGTATGTCAATTGTTTTAGGAAAAATATATAACCACACTATCTGTCAATAGATTTTGCCTGTTTGAACCTAATTCCTGTTGTAGTTTTTTTTAGAATTTTTTAAACCTTAGTTTGCAATTTTTCATTCCTTCCACTTGAGAATGATTGATTAAAATTTTGTTTCTAGCTGACGTATGTCAATTGTTTTAGGGAAAATCAATAATCACACTATGTCAATAGATTCTGTCAGTTTGAACCTAATTCCTTTTGTCTTTTTCTTCCTTCTTTTTTACTTATTACTAATTTCTTTGATACTTTTCCTCCTCTCATATTTTCTGCCTCATTTCCTGTTTTCCTCATTGTTCTATATTCTTTATTTGTTTTATTTTTTCCATCTCTCTTTGTGATTCTTCTTATTATTTTGAAACTCTTTGTTTATTACTTCTTTATCATTCTTTTTCTTTCCTTCTTTTTTCATTATTCCTTCTTTTGGAAATAATAAATTCGTAATATTAATGCTAATTTTGTTGTCGTTTTTTTTAGAACGTGAAAATTTTCGCCGGAGCAAAGGTTAGCAAAGACGGTACGGTCCATCCGACCGGCGTTGGCCGTCTGTGCCACTGGACCCACGAAGGAGATTCCGACGCCGACGACTTCGATTCCTTCGGCGCTTACCAACGCACACTGAAATTGAAATGCGATTTAGGAGAACCTGGCGTAATCCAGTGGACACCCGACAAGAACACTCCTGACACAGTCTACTATCAGGTACATCATGAAATAATTTTATCGCCTCATTGAGATCTTACCTAAAATTAATAAGAAGCATCTAAAACTATCTTAAATTAGTAATTATTAGAAAGTAAACTAATTTCATCAGGTAATTTTAAAGATTTAATTCATCGTTTCATCAAGAGTGCAGTGAACAAAGCATCTAAATTAACTATTTTTTTTTCTTGTAGTGCTTCACTCACAGATACCTCGGATGGAAGATTAACGTATTGGACGCGTGCGATATTGATGGAGCGGAGAGTGAAATCCACGAAACTCAAGTATCACCAGAAGACCCTATGGAGGACCTAACCGACAGTCCTTCGCTGCGCGTCGAAACCAGAATTAAACCGAACGACATTCAAGTCTTCAACAAGGATTTAATGACCTCCACGGATAAAATAGACAATTTTGAGGATGAAAATGGCGAGGAGACCTTCACCATAATCAACGTGAACAATTCCTCATCGACGCCGCAAATCTTAACAGTGCAGGAATTGCCCAGACCGGAAAACGATTGGTCGTTCAAGGCGTACGCTAATCAACAACAACAACAACAGCAGCAACAATTACAACAGCAAGTCGGTGTTTTAGGTAAGAACCATAATCATACTATTACGTACGTACAGTTGTTGCCAGCGATTAAACCGCCGATGTATGGAAAGGTGGTGCTTAGGAGGCCGGTGATGACGTATGCTCGTCCACCGTTCATGATGAAGCCGCCTATGACTATGAAATTTCACAGGCGACCACCGGTGATGTTCAAAAAACCATATTACAGGCCTTTAATGAAAGCGCCGATGACCGTCCGTCCGGCCATTGTGCACATCCCTAATAAATTCGATAAACCGATGATTTTAGCTTTACCATCCATCCCCCATAACGTACTCCTCATGAAGCCCCATATGCGAAACACGGTCCTAATGCCTGAAATCGCTGAATCACACGTTGAAGTATCCGCACAGCAACCCTCCACTGAACGAGAGCCCGGATTAGTGACCTCCAAGCCCGTAATTACATCGAAGGAGGATAAACACACCAGTCACTACGTTCCCCTGTATCCGGCCGTTAATACAGGATTCAATCCAGCCTCTGTTGTAATCGAAAGCGGATTCAAACCGATCATTTCTATAGAACGACGCACTGCTGAAGAGGAGGGTCCGGAGGTCGAAATTGAAAGCGAGGTGGGTGTTATTGATGAAACCAAGGAACCAACTGAGAACGCGCAGAAGGCAACAGAATTTTTCGAACCGATGTTCATCCCTTCACCAACGATCAACGATCAAATGAAAAAATCCCAGTTGAAGAACACCAAACCGAAAAAGAGCCCAGTTAGGTATTACCTGAAACGTGGAAGGAGGACGCATGATGATGAAGTCGCCGCAGCTAATGAAAGGGTCGAATCGTATTACCTACCACCGGATAACAACAAGGCTAAACCAGTTGAAAGACCACGATTCCGATCCAACATCGATGTCCCACCAGGCACTGTAGTAACTTATGATGGAAAGAAGCTATCCGGAGCGAGTCTAACCGTAAGAACGGGCGACCAACGCTCGATCCTCGAAGGTCGAACCTCTAAAGCGACCGAATTCATCAAAGCCCGACCACAATTCATTCCGTTCAGGGGTGAACTGCCACCTTTAGACGCAAAATCCATTAATTACGACGCGCCACAATTAAAATCGCGCGCTTTGAACCGCGATTTGGACACGCCCGAAGTATCCGGCAGCACCAAACTGAAGCGCTTGAGGAGTAAAAGAGCAGCCCACCACACAGAGGAGCACACGGCGCAGCAGGAACGCGATAGGCAGGCCGGAAAGAGTTCAGCAAACATTGTACAAATCACACTATTCACAACCTTAACTTCCGTACTACTCACCTGTATCCTTAAGCTATAACGCTAATTAGATTAAGATTGTTGTATTTAAGTTTTTTTTTTATTCGCGTAGATATTGTTTATGTTTATTTTGTTAAGATTTAAGTGTATATAATAAAGTTTACAAGTCTGATTGTTGTTTTTAGTAATTATTATTAAATATTCTTACAACATTTTGAAAACAAAAGAGAAAATCCATATAAGAATGCTTAATCTTTCATCTTATACAAAAAACAATTGCTACATATAACCTGTAAACAAAATGGCGTCGATTTAAAGTTTAAAGTTGAGAATAATGAAATACCTACAACGTTTTGCAGGATTATAAAATGGTAATCTGTTATGTAATTGTTATTAAAATTGGGAAATTTAATAAAAGAATGATTGATCTTTCATCTTATTTGAAAACAATTGCCACGCCTTACCTGTAAACAATATGGCGTCCATTTAAAGTTTAGAGTTGAACATATTGAAATACCCTCAACGGTTTGCAGGATTATAATATAATAATTTATTACGTAATTGTCATTAAAATAAGGAAATTTAATAAACGAATGATTAATCTTTCATCTTGCATAAAAACAATTGCCACGCCTAACCTGTAGTCAAAATGGCGTCAATTTAAAGTTTGAAATGGAGAATATTAAAATGCCTTCAACTTTTAGGAGAATTATAAAATGATAATCTATCATTTAAATTTTATTAAAATGAGAAATTTAATAAACGAATGGTTAATCTTTCACCTTATCTAAAAACAATTGCCTAATCTAACCTGTAAACAAAATGGCGTCTATTTAAAATTTAAAATTGATAATATTGGATTACTTTCAACGTTTTGCAGGATTATAAGATAATAATCTATCTTATAATTGTCAATAAAATCAATAAGTTTAATAAAATAATGATTCATCTTTCATCTTATATAAAAACAATTGCCACACCTAACCTATAAACAAAATGGCGTTCATTTAAAGCCTAAAGTTGAGAATATTGGAATACCTCTAACGTTTTGCAGGACGATAAAATAATAATCTATCATTGAAGTATCATTAAAATGAGAAATTTAATAAACGAATGATTAATCTTACATCTTATTTAAAAATAATTGCCACACCTAACCTGTAAACAAAATGACTTTCATTTAAAATTTGAAATTGAGAAAATTGGAATACCTCCAACGTTTTACAGGATGGTAAAATAATAATTAATCATGTAATTGTCATTAAAATTAGGAAATTTAATAAAAGAATGATTAATCTTTTATCTTGCATAAAAACAATTGCCACAACTAACCTGTAAACAAAATGGCGTCCATTTAAAGTTCAAAGTTGAGAATATTGGAATTTCTCCAACGTTCTGCAGGATGATAAAATAATAATTAATCATGTAATTGTCATTAAAATTGGGAAATTTAATAAAAGAATAATTAATATTTCGTCTTATTTAAAAACAATTGCCATACCTTACCGGTAAACAAAATGGCCTCCATTTAAATTGTTAAGTTGAGAATATTAAAATGCCTTCAACTTTTACAAGAATTATAAAATAATAATCTATCATTGTAGTATCATTAAAATGAGAAATTTAATAAACGAATAATAATATAATAATCTTTCGCCTTATCTAAAAGTAATTGCCACACCTAACCTCTAAACAAAATGGCGTTAAAATGTAAAGATGAGAATATTGGATAACTTTCAACGTTTTGCAGGATTATAAGATAATAATCTATTATGTAATTGTCATTAAAATGAGAAATTTAATAGAATAATGAATTATCTTTCATCTTATATAAAAGCAATTGCCACAACTAACCTGTAAACAAAATGGCGTCCGTTTAAAATTTGTTAAGAATATTGAAATACTCTCAATATTTTGCCCGATTATAAAATAATTATTTATTATGCAATTATCATTAAAATAGGGAAATTTAATAAAAGAATGATTTATCTTTTACCTTATCTAAAAACAATTGCCACACCTAACCTGTAAATAAAATGGCGTCCGTTTAAAATTTGAAATTGAGAATATTGGAATACCTTCAACGTTTTGCAGGATTATAAAATGACAATCCATCATGTAATTGTCATTAAAATGAGAAATTTAATAAACGAATGTTCAATTTTTCATCTTATTTTAAAATAATTGCCACAGCTAACCTGTAAACAAAATGGCGTTCATTTAAAATTTGAAGTTGAGAATATTGGAATACCTCCAACGTTTTACAGGATGATAAAATAATCTATCATGTAATTGTCATTAGAATAAGGAAATTTAATAACAGAATGATTCATCTTTTATCTTATTTAAAAACAATTGCCACACATAATCTGTAAACAAAATGGCGTCCATTTAAAGTTTGAAATTGAGAATATTGGAATACCACCAACGTTTTGCAGGATGATAAAATAATAATCTATCATTGAAGTATCATTAAAATGAGAAATTTAATAAACGAATGGTTAATCTTTCATCTTATCTAAAAACAATTGCCACAACTGACCTGTAAACAAAATTGCGTCCATTCAAAGTTTCAATTTAAGAATATTAGAATACCTCCGACGTTTTGTAAGATAATAAAGTAATAATTTATCAGGCAATTGTCATTAAAATACCAAAATATTTTTAAAAGAATCATATATCTTTCATCTTATCTAAAAGCAATTGCCACACCTAACCTGTAAACAAAATGGCGTCCATTTAAAATTTGAAGTTAAAAATATTGGAGTTCCTTCAATGTTTGGCAGGATTATAAAGTAATAATCTATCATGTAATTATCATTAAAATAAGGAAATTTAATAAACGAATAACTAATCTTTCATCTTGTCTAAAAACAATTGCCACATTTATCCTGCAAACAAACTGGCGTACATTTAAAGTTTAAAGTTGAGAATATTGGAATGCCTCGAACGTTTGCAGGATGATGAAATAATAATCTATCATGTAATTGTCATTAAAATAGGGAAATTTAATAACAGAATAATTAATCCTTTATCTTATTTGAAAACAATTGCCACAACTAACTTGTAAACAAAATGGCGTCCATTTAAAGTTTGAAGTTGAGAATATTGGAACACATTCAACATTTTGCAGGATTATAAAATGACAATCCATAATGTAATTGTCATTAAAATGAGAAATTTAATAAACAAATGATTAATCTTTCATCTCATATAAAAACAATTGCCACGCCTGACCTGTAAATAAAATGGCATCCATTTAAAATTTGAAGTTGAGAATATTGGAATACCTCCAACGTTTTTCAGGATTATAAAATGACAATCCATCATGTAATTGTCATTAAAATGAGAAATAAAATTAAAGAATGAATTATCTTTCGTTGCATATAAAAACAATTGCCACACCTTACCTGTAAACAAGATGGCGTCCATTTAAAGTTTGAAATTGAGAATATTATATTACCTCAAACGTTTTGCATGATTATAAAATAATCTATTATATAATTGTAATTAAAATCAGAAAATTCAATGAAAGAATGATTAATCTTTCATCTTAATTAAAAACAATTGCCACGCCTAACATGTAAACAAAATGACGTTCATTTAAAATTTGAAGTTGAGAATATTGGAATACCTACAACGTTTTGCAGGATGATAAAATAATAATTTATGATGTAATTGTCATTAAAATAGGGAAATTTAATAAAAAAATGATTTATCTTTTACCTTATCTAAAAACAATGGTCACACCTAACCTATAAACAAAATGGCGTCAATTTAAAATTTGAAGTTAAGAATATTAAAATGTCTTCAACTTTTAGAAGAATTATAAAATAATAATCTATCATTGAAATATCATTAAATTATGAGAAATTTAATAAACGAATGGTTAATCTTACATCTTATTTAAAAACAATTGCCACACCTAACCTGTAAACAAAATGGCGTCCGTTTAAAGTTTGAAGTTGTGAATATTGGAACACCTTCAACGTTTTGCAGGATTATAAAATGATAATCTATCATGTAATTGTTAATAAAGTTAGGAAGTCTAATAAAAGAATGATTAATCTTTCATCCTATTTAAAAACAATTGCCACAACCACCCTGTAAACAAAATGGCGTCTATTTGAAGTTGAAAATATTGGAATACTTCCAACGTTTTGCAGGATTCTCTTTAAAATAGGGAAATTTAATAAAAGAATTATTAATATTTGATTTTATTTAAAAACAATTGCCACATCTAACCTGTAAACAAAATGGCGTTCTTTTAAACTTTCAAGTTGAGAAAATTGAACACCTTCAACGTTTGCTGAATTATAAAATAATAATTAATTGTGCAATTGTCCTTAAAATGATAATTTCTGTAAAAGAATGATAATTTATCCTATTTAAAAACAATTGCCACACCTAACTTGTAAACAAAATGGCGTTCATTTAAAATTTGAAGTTGAGAATATTGGAATACCTCCAACGTTTTACAGGATGGTAAAATAATAATTAATCATGTAATTGTCATTAAAATCAGGAAATTTAATAAAAGAACGATTAATCTTTCATCTGGCATAAAAACAATTACCACATCTAACCTGTAAACAAAATGGCGTCCATTTAAAATTTGAAGTTAAAAATATTGGAGTTCCTTCCATGTTTGGCAGGATTATAAAATAATAATATATCATGTAATTACCATTGAAATTAGGAAATTTAATAAACGAATGATTAATCTTTCATCTTGTCTAAAAACAATTGCCACATTTAACCTGTAAACAAAATGGCGTTTATTTAAAGTTTGAAATTGAGAATATTAAAATGCCTTCAACTTTTAGAAGAATTATAAAATGATAATCTATCATTGAAATTTTATTAAAATGAGAAATTTAATAAACGAATGGTTAATCTTTCACCTTATCTAAAAACAATTGCCTAATCTAACCTGTAAACAAAATGGCGTCTATTTAAAATTTAAAATTGATAATATTGGATTACTTTCAACGTTTTGCAGGATTATAAGATAATAATCTATCTTGTAATTGTCAATAAAATCAATAAGTTTAATAAAATAATGATTCATCTTTCATCTTATATAAAAACAATTGCCACACCTAACCTATAAATAAAATGGCGTTCATTTAAAGCCTAAAGTTGAGAATATTGGAATACCTCCAACGTTTTGCAGGATGATAAAATAATAATCTATCATTGAAGTATCATTAAAATGAGAAATTTAATAAACGAATGATTAATCTTACATCTTATTTAAAAATAATTGCCACACCTAACCTGTAAACAAAATGACTTTCATTTAAAATTTGAAATTGAGAATATTGGAATACCTCCAACGTTTTACAGGATGGTAAAATAATAATTAATTATGTAATTGTCATTAAAATTAGGAAATTTAATAAAAGAATGATTAATCTTTTATCTTGCATAAAAACAATTGCCACAACTAACCTGTAAACAAAATGGCGTCCATTTAAAGTTCAAAGTTGAGAATATTGGAATACCTCCAACGTTTTGCAGGATGATAAAATAATAATTAATCATGCAATTGTCATTAAAATTGGGAAATTTAATAAAAGAATGATTAATCTTTCATCTAATTTAAAAACAATTGCCACGCTTAACCTGTTAACAAAATGGCGTTCCTTTAGAATTTGAAATTGAAAATATTGGAATACCTCCTACGTTTTGCAGGATTAAAAAATAAAATTAATCATGTAATTGTCATTAAAATTAGGAAACTTAATAAAAGAAAGATTAATCTTTCATCCTATTTAAAAACAATTGCCAAATCTAAACTGTAAACAAAATGGCGTCCATTTAAAATTTGAAGTTGAGAATATTGGATTACTTTCAGCGTTTTGCAATATAATTAAATAATAATCTACCATACAATTATCATTAAAATAGGTAAATTTAATAAAAGAATGATTTATCTTTCATCTCATTTAAAAACAATTGCCACACCTAACCTGTAAACAACATAGCGTCCATTTAAAGTTTGAAGTTGAGAATATTGAAATTCTTTCAATCTACTATGTAATTGTCATTAAAATCAGTAAATTTAATAAAATAATTATTATTCTTTCATCTTATCTAAAAACAATTGCCACAGATAACCTGTAAACAAAATGGCTTCCATTTAAAATTTGAAGTTGAAAATATTGAAATTCCTTCAATGTTTGGCAAGATTTTAAAATAATAATCTATCATGCAATTATCATTAAAATAGGGAAATTTAATAAAATAATGATTAATCTTTCATGTTATTTAAAAACAAATGCTACACCTTACCTGTAAACAAAATGGCGTCGATTTAAAGTTTGAAGTTGATAATTTTGGAATGCCACCAACGTTTTGCAGGATTATAAAATAATAATCTATTATGTAACTGTCATTAAAATTGGGAAATTTAATAAAAGAATGATTGATCTTTCATCTTATTTAAAAACAATTGCCACGCCTTATCTGTAAACAAAATGGCGTCCATTTAAAATTTTAAGTTGAACATATTGAAATACACTCAACGGTTTGCAGAATTATAATATAATAATCTATTATCTAATTGTCATTAAAATTAGGAAATATAATAATCGCATGATTAATCTTTTATCTTAATTAAAAACAATTGCCACAACTAACCTGTAAACAATGAAAATATGATGATGTTGAAAATATTGGAATTCCTTCAACGTTTTGTAGGATGATAAAATAATCTATCATGTAATTGTCATTAGAATAGGGAAATTTAATAACAGAATGATTCATCTTTTATCTTATTTAAAAACAATTGCCACACATAATCTGTAAACAAAATGGCGTCCATTCAAAATTTGAAATTGAGAATATTGGAATACCTCCAACGTTTTGCAGGATGATAAAATAATAGTTAATCATGTAATTCTCATTAAAATTAGAAAATTAAATAAAATTATGATTAGTCTTTCATTTTATTTAAAAACAATTGTCACACCTTACCTGTAAACAAAATGGCGTCCATATAAGTTTAAAGTTGAGAATATTAGAATTCCTTCAATTTTTGGCAGGATTATAAAGTAATAATCTAACATCTAATTATCATTAAAATTATAAAGTTTAATAAAAGAATGATTAATCTTTCATCTTGCATAAAAACAATTGCCACACCTTACCTGTAAACAAAATAGCGCCCATTTAAAATATTGGAATGTCTCCAACGTTTTGCAGAATTATAAAAAAATAATCTATTATGTGATTGTCATTAAATGAGGAAAATTTAATAAATAATGATTTATTTTTCATCTTATTTAAAAACAATTGCCACATCTAACCTGTAAACAAAATGGCGTACATTTATAGTTTGAAGATGAGAATGTTAGAATACCTCCAACGTTTTGCATGATAAAATAATAATTTATCATGCAATTGTCATTAAAATATGGAAATTTAATAAACGAATGATTAATCTTTCATATGATTTAAAAACAATTGCTACACCTTATCCGTAAACAAAATGGCGTCCATTTAAATTTTTAAGTTGAGAATATTATATTACCTCCAACGTTTTGCACGATTATAAAATAATAATCTATTATATAATTGTCATTAAAATCAGGAAATTTAATAAAAGAATGATTAATCTTTAATTTTATTTAAAACCAATTACCACACCTAACCTGTACACAAAATGGCGTCCATTTAAAATTTGAAGTTGAAAATATTGGAATGCCTCCAACGTTTTGCAGGATTATAAAATAATAATCTATCATGTAATTGCCATTAAAATTGTAAAATCTAATAAAATAATGATTAATCTTTCATCTTAATTAAAAAAAATTGCCACGTCTAACCTGTAAACAAAATGGCATCCATTTAAAGATTGAAGTTGAGAATATTGGAATACCTACAACCTTTTGTAGAGTTATAAAATAATAAACTATCATGTAATTGTCATCAAAGTGAGAAATTTAATAAAAGAATGATTTATCTTCCATCTTATTACTTTCCCTATATAGAATATATAGGGGAAGTATTGTTTTCGTGACTGAGTATGTCTCGAAAACGAATGATCCGTTTGAGATGAAACTTTAAACTTAATGTTTTATTGTTAAAAACTGGAACTGAAAAGCTTTTGGTACACATTCACAAACCTGTTTATGTTTACTCGAAGCGTTTTTTTTGATTTTTCTTGATATTTTTCTAAATGTGAACAATATTACATGAATTTTCGAATAAAAGTTAAAGGATACAAGAAACTGAAAATGTTCTATTAAAACATGTTTTTCGTAAAGTTCTTAATATGTGAGAAAAAAATTAAAAATTAAATATTTTGATATTTTTTGCCTATTGCTAATAAACTATAGGAGTCACATGAAATTTATAAAACAATTATTTGTAAAGAATCTAGAATTGAGCAAATTGTTAGGAATAGCCTTTTTGTGAGAAAACTGTAAGGAAATTACTGTGATCACCATTTTTTTTTGATATTTTGCATTTTACAACTTTTAATTAAAACACTCGCTTATGATTTACTGATTGAAGGGTGGGTTAGAGGCCACCCGTCCACTTTACATATACATGATAACTTTATATACTAAATCTTGATGATTTTGCTGCAAAAAAACAGTAAAACCTGCATAATCCAAATTAAAGTTTAAATATAAATGACTTTCTATAGTTAATCACATTTAGGCTTGATTTAATGTCTTTCCACGAATCATGTATATATTTTTTATTAATTTACAATATATAATTTTTCTCAGGGGTTTGAGAATTTTCTAATTAATTATTTATAATTCATTAAAAATTTAAAGTAAACAACGCTAAAAACACTTTCAACATTATGAAATATTGTGTCTGCCTTATAATAAATAATTTACTCACTATAAATAATTATCTTAAGTATATATCCTTCGACAAATCCTTAATGTAAATAAAGAAACCTCGGCATTAGCATAACACACATTTTTTTCTGATTAAATATCGATTGATCAAATCCGATATCTTCTCCTTGATGCAAATAGCATTATTTGCGTATATATAGGGGAAAACAAGCCAACATCTTTATTAGCCAACACAACCCAGATTAACAGTTGAATTCCGACCATTACGGAGGCAATAAAAGTCGCGTCACTCGTCGAAACGGAATAATTAGTGTACACTAACCTTTGCTGCCTTATTAACTTCTCTAATGCACTTAAAACACGTAAAAAAACATTTAAAAGTTTCTTGATATCGTTATGGGATCAATGTTGATAATTAAGATTTTCCGCTATTAACATAACAAGGACGTGTGAGAGAGTGAGGTCGAATCCAGATTTATTACAATTTATTATTCGGCTCGTTTGCATATTTAATCTGGATGCAATTTAGGAAAAACGTTCGAAATAAATAAATACGTTATAGGAAACTGAAATTGGAATCCTTGAAAAAATTACCAAAAAAAAAATCGATTAGGGAATTTTTCTCACTCAAGTGTTGCCTTGAAAATTTTTATTAGATTATTCTAATTACATTACAAATACATAAATTATTTACACTAATAATAGTTTCCTTAAAAATTATTTTAAAAAATAGCTTAGAATGTTTAATACTAAATTAAATTGGTCATATTTTAATTTATAAAACGTGCGATTAATTAAAACGTTTGAAAGTTAAAATTGTGATGAATTTTTAATGTGCACGAGTTTGAAAATTATTAATTTTACAAGTTTTCATAAAAACTACAATAGAGATTTTTAGTACGTTTAAAAGGAAATTAAATTGGTTTTATTTTAACGTATAAAACGTAAAAATTAAATAAAGCGTTTGAGCGTGATCATTTTTTAAATATTAAAATTGTAATTTTTAAAAGTGCGCGTGTTGGAAAATGGACAATTTCTCAAATTTTTATAAAAACTACAACAAAAATTGTTAATAGCTTAGAAAGTAAATTAAATTAGTTCTATTTTAACCTATAAATGATAAACATTAAACGAAACGTTTGAGCGTGGTAATTTTTAAAAGACTAAAAATAAGATTTTTTTAATGTGCGCAAGTTTGAAAATTATTAATTTTGCACGTTTTTATAAAAACTACAATAAAGAGTTTTAATAGATTTAAAACGAAATTAAATTGGTTTTATTTTAGTGTATAAAACTTAAAGATTACACCAAGCGTTTAAGCGTGATGAATTTTTAAAAACTTAAATGATGATTTTTTTAATGTGCGCGAGTTGAAAAATTGTAAATTTTGCAAGTTTTCATAAAAATTACAACAAAATATTATAGTATTTTTAAAATAAAAATTAATTGGTTTTATTTTAATGTATAAAACCTAAAAATTAAGTAAAGTGTTTAAGCGTAATGATTTTTCAAAAAATTAAATTGTGTTTTTTTGAGTGCGCGCATTGAAGAATTAATAATTTTGCAAGTTTCCATAAAAATGAAGACAAAAAGTTTTAATACATTTAAAAGCCAATTAAATTTCAATAACTTTAACGTATAAAAACTAAAAATTTATTGAAGCGTTTAGGTGTGGTAATTTTTTAAATTTTAAAATTGTGATTTTTTAATGCGCGCTTGTAAAAAAATTAATAATTTTGCAAGTTTCCATAAAAACTACAACAAAAAAATTTAGTATGTTTAAAAGAAAATTAAATTGGTTTTATTTTAACGTATGAAAAGTAAAAATTAAATAAAGCGTTTGGGCGTGATCAATTTTTAAATATAAATTGTGGTTTTTAAAAATGCGCACTTTGAAAAATGAACAATTTCTCAATTTTTTTATGAAAACTGCAACAAAATTTTTAAGTAGTTTTGAAAGTAAATTAAATTTTCTCTATTTTAACCTATAAATGATAAACATTAAATTAAACGTTTGAGCGTGGTAATTTTTAAAAAACTAAAAATAAGATTTTTTTAATGTGCGCGAGTTGAAAATTATTAATTTTGCACGTTTTTATAAAAACTACAATAAAGAGTTTTAATACGTTTAAAAGGAAATTCAATTGGTTTTATTTTAGTATATAAAACTTAAAAATTACATCAAGCGTTTGAGCGTGATGATTTTTTAAAAACTTAAATGATGATTTTTTTAATGTGCGCGAGTTGAAAAAATTGTAAATTTTGCAAGTTTTCATGCAAATTACAACAGAATGTTATAGTATTTTTAAAAGAAAAATCAATTGGTTTTATTTTGATGTATAAAACGTAAAGATTAAATGAAGCGTTTAAGCGTAATAATTTTTCAAACATTTAAATTGTGTTTAATTAAGTGTGCGCAAATTGAAAAATTAATAATTTTGTAAGTTTCCTTAAAAGTGAAGACAAAAAGTTTGAATATATTTAAAAGCCAATTAAATTTCAACTATTTTAACGTATAAAAACTAAAAATTTATTGAAGCGTTTAGGTGTGGTAATTTTTTTAATTTTAAAATTGTGATTTTTCAATGCGCGCTTGTAAAAAAATTAATAATTTTGCAAGTTTCCATAAAAACTACAACAAAAAGATTTAGTATGTTTAAAAGAAAATTAAATTGGTTTTATTTTAATGTATAAAAAGTAAAAATTAAATAAAGCGTTTGGGCGTGATCAATTTTTAAATATAAATTGTGGTTTTTAAAAATGCGCACTTTGAAAAATGAACAATTTCTCAATTTTTTTATGAAAACTGCAACAAAATTTTTAAGTAGTTTTGAAAGTAAATTAAATTGTCTCTATTTTAACCTATAAATGATAAACATTAAACGAAACGTTTGAGCGTGGTAATTTTTAAAAAAACTAAAAATAAGATTTTTTTAATGTGCGCGAGTTAAAAATTATTAATTTTGCACGTTTTTATAAAAACTACAATAAAGAGTTTTAATACGTTCAGAAGGAAATTAAATTGCTTTTATTTTAGTGTATAAAACTTAAAAATTACATCAAGCGTTTGAGCGTGATGATTTTTTAAAAACTTAAATGATGAACTTTTTAATGTGCGCGAGTTGAAAAATCGTAAATTTTGCAAGTTTTCATAAAAACTACAACAAAATATTATAGTATTTTTAAAATAAAAATCAATTGGTTTTATTTTAATGTATAAAAAATAAAAATTAAATAAAGCGTTTGGGCGTAATAATTTTTCAAACATTAAAATTGTGTTTAATTAAGTGTGCACGAATTGAAAAATTAATCATTTTAAAGGTTTCTATAAAAACGATGACAAAATTTTTGAATATATTTAAAAGCCAATTAAATTTCAACAATTTTAACGTATAAAAACTAAAAATTTATTGAAGCGTTTATAAGTGGTAATTTTTTAAATTTCAAAATTATGATTTTTTAATGTGCGCTTGTAAAACAATTAATAATTTTGCACGTTTCCATAAAAACTACAACAAAAAGGTTTAGTATGTTTAAAAGAAAATTAAATTGGTTTTATTTTAACGTATAAAACGTAAAAATTAAATAAAGAGTTCGGGCGTGATCATTTTTTAAATATTAAAATTGTAATTTTTGAAAATGAGCACTTTGAAAAATGGATAATTTCTCAAATTTTGATAAAAACTACAAATAAATTTTTAATACCTTTGAAAGTAAATTAAATTGTCTCTATTTTAACCTATAAATGATAAACATTAAATGAAACGTTTGGGCGTGGTAATTTTTAAAAGACTAAAAATAAGATTTTTTTAATGTGCGCGAGTTGAAAATTAATAATTTTGCACGATTTCATAAAAACTACAATAAAGATTTTTAATACGTTTAGAAGGAAATTAAATTGTTTTTATTTTACTGTATAAAACTTAAAGATTACATCAAGCGTTTGAGCGTGATGATTTTTAAAAAACTTAAATGATGATTTTTTTAATGTGCGCGAGTTGAAAAATTGTAAATTTTGCAAGTTTTCATAAAAACTACAACAAAATGTTATAGTATTTTTAAAAGAAAAATAAATTGGTTTTATTTTAATGTATAAAACGTAAAAATTAAGTAAAGTGTTTAAGCGTAATAATTTTTCAAACATTTAAATTGTGTTTAATTAAGTGTGCGCGAATTGAAAAATTAATAATTTTAAAAGTTTCTATAAAAACGATAACAAAATTTTTTAATATATTTAAAAGCCAATTAAATTTCAACAATTTTAACGTATAAAAACTAAAAATTTATTGAAGCGTTTAGGTGTGGTAATTTTTTAAATTTTTAAATTATGATTTTTTTAATGCGCGCTTGTAAAAAAATTAATAATTTTGCTAGTTTTCATAAAAACTACAACAAAAGGATTTAGTATGTTAAAAAAGAAAATTAAATTGGTTTTATTTTAATGTATAAAACGTAAAAATTAAATAAAGCGTTTGGGCGTGAACATTATTTAAATATTAAAATTGTTGTTTTTAAAAGTGCGCGCTTTGAAAAATTGACAATTTCTCAAATTTTCATTAAAACTACAACAAAAATATTTAGTACCTTTGAAAGTAAATTAAATTGTCTCTATTTTAACCTATAAAATATTAACATTAAATGAAACATTTGAGCGTGGCAATTTTTAGAAAAACTAAAATTCAGATTTTTTAATGTGCGCGAGTTTGAAAATTATTAATTCTACACGTTTTCATATAAACTACAATAAAGAGTTTTAATACGTTTAAAAGTAAATTAAATTAGCTTTATTGTAATGCATACAACATCAAAATTACATCAAGCGTTTGATGGTGATGATTTTTTAAAAACTTAAATTACAATTTTTTTAATGTTGCGTGAGTTGAAAATTATTAATTTTGCTAGCCTCCATAAAACTGCAACAATTTTTTTAATGTGTAGAATCAATTATCACCCCGACCTCGGATAATAATCCGTATAACAGTGTGATCTTGCACATACGATAAATTATATCTAGGCCAAAAAATCGAGTTCCATTCTAATAAGCATGTTGTATCTTGTAGTTGTTGATTCCACGGATGTAAATATGAACTTAATTGCAATTCTGTAATATTGTAGTGGTTAATAAATAATTAATTCACCTTTAGAAAAATTATTAATGGTAGTATAAGTGGATTTATTAAATATAGTTGGGATTTACAATTGGATTAAGATTCAAAGATAGATTCCAAATGTTTTTTTACACGCTTGAAGTGTTTGAAATAAGTAGAGGAGATTTAAATCTGCATGAGATTTCTGTTTGAGCAATCCGACTAATGAATGTATTTTTTGCATAATGAAGTTGTTATTATTGGTAAATAAATCCTCCAATCGCGTACTTCCTTTTGAGCGCAGTAATTTCTATTATGTTAATTATATATATTATTATTTCATGATGAAAATCACCAACAATTAAGTGTGTTTAAATAAAAGTGGTGGAATAGAATTTGAAGCTCAGTTATGCACGCAATTGATGGATAATGAGGCCTTTATTTAAAAATAATTCGATTGCAATAATTTATTTTATCGATTGAGGGTGTTTAATTAGTTTAATTGCAGTTGATACCGTAATTGTTTCTTTATCATAAACGCCGGATTCGAATATTTAAGCTTAATTAAACGAACAGGCTTCACTTGAGACCTTCGAGAGCAAAGACACGCATATCACCTATGCAATGGCTGTGTTAATGTTGCGTGTATTATTATTATTATTCCGAACTAACAATGACACGAGGCCTCGCGTGCAATTATTGTCTGGAACTGATAAAGGAGGCAGATATCTTCAGATGGCCCTCTGATTAAGGAAAGTCTGATTAAAAGGCCTCCACACACAACTCAACCATTGTAAATAATTTTTCCAATAATGTTGAAATCGAAATTAACAAAAATTCTTTCTGGTAAGGATTACATCCTCAAATTTTCATTGTAACTCAAAAAAAAGTCCAATTGTTAATGGCTAAATCCAAATGAATTTTAATCTCACTAACACTAGCCCTAAAAATAAATATATATTGTTAGTATTCCACCAATAGTAATTTTATTATTAAATACTGTATCGATTAGGTTATTACTTGTCGAAACTCCAAATCACTTTATTTAAATTGTTACTCGTTCTGCTACTCTCTTGATGAAAGCAAAATTTCAAATTGGGAGAAGTAAAACTCTTATTATGTTCCATAACATAACAAGAGTTTTACTTTTCCCACTTTATTAAATGTGTAATTAAATTTAATAAAGTGTAAAATAATGAAAATTTGAGAATATAATCCTTACAAGAAAGATGTCCAATTTTTTCGATTTTAACATTATTGGAAAAAAATCTCCAACATTACTCACAATGGTCGAGTTGAGTGTGAAGGCCTTTTAATCAGACTTTTTATTTATTAATTGTACTATCTTATTTGATGGAGTTAAATTCCTGTTTTCAACTCTGTTCTAAAATAAATAAATCAAAACCGGTATGTTATTGTTGTTGACACAATTAATTAAGAATAATTTATGCAATGTTTGTTTTGCAGTTTTGCTAATTAACATCAAATCAAGATTAAAAGTGCAACCATCAAGTACAAACCGTTCAGATGTGGAACACGTATGTAATCAACAAAAGCAATTAGAATTTATCGTCCGTATATTATTGTTCAATAACTATTGGAAAATTGACTGACGTATTTAGTAATCGGCAATGACTTGAATACGTTTTATTAATTGTTACAAATTTATTCATCACGTTTGCATAATCGTTATTGGCAAATGAACGATAATTTTCGTACACGTTATATTTAATGTTAGATCGAATCATTTTCAAAGTCACAATTAAATCAACAGTCATAATCATTAAATTCCACAATTCAATTTGCATTATTGATACAAAATTTTCCATAACGTGTCACATATCACACAAGGTTATTTAATTGGGTTAATGAATTCCTCAATGGAAATTGAAATGTCTTGGAAAAATATTATCCGCTGATTTTATAATTAACAAGTTCAATTTATTGTGAAATGAGTAATCAATATTACTCATTAATAAAACGACTATAAAATAATCAATTTGAAACGATTTAAAGGTTAAATTGATTTCTCACTTTAATTTTACAATTTTTTCCCTCGATTCTGTCCTTATAATATTTAATTTAAGTTTTTGACCTCTATCCCACCCTCCAACCAGTCAAAAATCCTCAAAAATCGGTATAAATTCTATTGCATCAACAATATTCTGTTCAAGTATTATTTAAGGAAACTTCTCATAGGAGGACGTTAATTCGTTCAAAAAATTAAAGTGTAAACATATAAAAGTTAAATATTTACTGTTAAAGGGTCTTAAATTACTTTAAAATCAACGTGTAGTTTTTTTTTAATTAAATTTTGCTTGAAAATGTATAGAGTAATAAGAACAATTTATCCATTTAGGTGATGGATTCACGAATAATTTAATTAAACCTAGCTTTCCAATTTCCACTAGGATTAGTTTAAAAATCTAAAAATCTAAAAATCCATTCGTGATTAATGCATGTGTAAAACAACCTCAAAACAATTGCCAGTTTTAACCAAGGAACAAAACTACAACCTGTCAAAATTGATGTGAAGGATGAAAATTGTACTCAGAGGTTTTAAACATTGTAAAAAATTAATTTTCACTAGGATTAGTTTAAAAATCTGGAAATCCATTCGTCATTAAGGCATGTCTAACACAACCTCAAAACAATTACCAGTTTTAACCAAGAAACAAAACTACAACCTGTCAAAATTGATGTAAAGGATAGAAATTGTATTCAGAGGTTTGAAAAATTGTAAAAAATTAATTTTCACTAGGATTAGTTTAAAAATCTGGAAATCCATTAATGATTAATGTATCTGTAACATAACCTCAAAACAATTGCCAGTTTTAACCAAGAAACAAAACTACAACCTGTCAAAATTGATGTGAAGGATGCAAATTGTATTCAGAGGTTTTAAAAATTGTAAAAAACTAATTTCCACTAGGATTAGTTTAAAAATCTAAAAATCTAAAAATCCATTCGTGATTAATGTATGTGTAACATAACCTCAAAATAATTGCCAGTTCTAACCAAGAAACAAAACTACAGCCTGTCAAAATTGATGTGAAGGATAGAAATTGTATTCAGAGGTTTTAAAAATTGAAAAAAAATTAATTTTCACTAGGATTGGTTTAAAACTCTGGAAATCCATTTACGATTGATGCATCTGTAACATAACCTCAAAACAATTACCAGTTTTAACCAAGAAACAAAACTACAACCTGTCAAAATTGATGTGAAGGATAGAAATTGTATTCAGAGGTTTGAAAAATTGTAAAAAATTAATTTCCACTAGAATTAGTTTAAAAATCTGTAAATCCATTCATAATTAATGTATCTGTAACTTAACCTTAAAAGAATTGCCAGTTTTAACCAAGAAACAAAACTACAACCTATCAAAATTGATGTGAAGGATAGAAATTGTATTCAAAGGTTTGAAAAAGTGTAAAAAAAATAATTTCCACTAGAATTAGTTTAAAAATCAGGAAATCCATTCGTCATTAAGGCATGTGTAACACAACTTCAAAACAATTGCCATTTTTAACCAAGAAACAAAACTAGAACTTGTCAAAATTGATGTGAAGGATGAGAATTTTATGCAGAGGTTTGAAAAATTGTAAAAAAACTAATTTCCACTAGGATTAGTTTAAAAATCTGGAAATCCATTAATGATTAATGTATCTGTAACATAACCTCAAAACAATTGCCAGTTTTAACCAATAAACAAAACTACAACCAGTTAAAATTGATGTGAATGATGGATATTTTATTCAGAGGTTCGAAAAATTGTAAAAAATTAATTTCCACTAGGATTAGTTTAACAATCTGGATATCCATTCACGATTAATGTATTTGTAACACAACCTCAAAACAATTGCCAGTTTTAACCAAGAAACAAAACTACAACTTGTCAAAATTGATGTGAAGGATGGGAATTTTATGCAGAGGTTTGAAAAATTGTAAAAAATTAATTTTCACTAGAATTTGTTTAAAAATCTGTAAATCCATTCATAATTAATGTATCTGCAACATAACCTCAAAACAATTGCCAGTTTTAATCAATAAACAAAACTACAACCAGTTAAAATTGATGTGAATGATGAAAATTGTATTCAGAGGTTTTAAAAATTGTAAAAAACTAATTTCCACTAGGATTAGTTTAAAAATCTGGAAATCCATTAATGATTAATGTATCTGTAACATAACCTCCTCAAAACAATTGCCAGTTTTAACCAATAAATAAAACTACAACCAGTTAAAATTGATGTGAATGATGGAAATTTTATTCAGAGGTTTGAAAAATTGTAATAAATTAATTTCCACTAGGATTAGTTTATCAATCTGGATATACATTCACGGTTAATGTATTTGTAACATAACCTCAAAGAAACTGCCAGTTTTAACCAAGAAACAAAACAACAACCTGTCAAATTTGATGTGAAGGTTGGAAATTGTATTCAGAGGTTTGAAACATTATAAAAAATTAATCTCCACTAGGATTAGTTTAATAATCTGGAAATTCATTCACGATTAATATATCTGTAACACAACCTCAAAACAATTGCCAGTTTTAACCAATAAACAAAACTACAACCTGTCAAATATGATGTGAAGGATGGAAATTGTATTCAGAGGTTTGGAAAATTGTAAAAAATTAATTTTTACTAGGATTGGTTTAAAACTCTGGAAATCCATTTACGATTGATGCATCTGTAACATAACCTCAAAACAATTACCAGTTTTAACCAAGAAACAAAACTACAACCTGTCAAAATTGATGTGACGGATAGAAATTGTATTCAGAGGTTTGAAAAATTGTAAAAAATTAATTTCCACTAGGATTAGTTTAAAAATCTGGATATCCATTTAGGATTAATGTATTTGTAACATAACCTCAAAGAAACTGCCAGTTTTAAGCAAGAAACAAAACAACAACCTGTCAAATATGATGTGAAGGATGGAAATTGTATTCAGAGGTTTGGAAAATTGTAAAAAATTAATTTCCACTAGGATTAGTTTAAAAATCTGCAAATCCATTCGTGATTAATGTATGTGTAACATAACCTTAAAATAATTGCCAGTTCTAACCAAGAAACAAAACTACAGCCTGTCAAAATTGATGTAAAGGATAGAAATTGTATTCAGAGGTTTGAAAAATTGTAAAAAAATAATTTCCACTAGAATTAGTTTAAAAATCTGTAAATCCATTCATAATTAATGTATCTGTAACTTAACCTCAAAAGAATTGCCAGTTTTAACCAAGAAACAAAACTACAACCTGTCAAAATTGATGTGAATGATGGAAATTTTATTCAGAGGTTTGAAAAATTGTAAAAAATTAATTTTCACTAGAATTAGTTTAAAAATCTGGAAATCCATTCATAATTAATGTATCTGTAACTTTACCTCAAAAGATTTGCCAGTTTTAACCAAGAAACAAAACTACAACCTATCAAAATTGATGTGAAGGATAAAAATTGTATTCAGAGGTTTGAAAAATTATAAAAAATTAATCTTCACTAGGATTAGTTTAATAATCTGGAAATTCATTCACTATTAATATATCTGTAACACAATCTCAAAACAATTGCCAGTTTTAACCAAGAAACAAAACTACAACCTGTCAAATATGATGTGAAGGATGGAAATTGTATTCAGAGGTTTGAAAAATTAAAAAAAATTAATTTCCACTAGGATTAGTTTAAAAATCTGGAAATCCATTCGTGATTAATGTATGTGTAACATAACGTTAAAATAATTGCCAGTTCTAACCAAAAAACAAAACTACAGCCTGTCAAAATTGATGTGAAGGATAAAAATTGTATTCAGAGGTTTTAAAAATTGTAAAAAATTAATTTTCACTAGGATTGGTTTAAAACTCTGGAAATCCATTTGCGATTGATGCATCTGTAACATAACCTCAAAACAATTACCAGTTTTAACCAAGAAACAAAACTACAACCTGTCAAAATTGATGTGAAGGATAGAAATTGTATTCAGAGGTTTGATAAATTGTAAAAAATTAATTTCCACTAGAATTAGTTTAAAAATCTGTAAATTCATTCATAATTAATGTATCTGTAACTTAACCTGAAAAGAATTGCTAGTTTTAACCAATAAACAAAACTACAACCAGTTAAAATTGATGTGAATGATGGAAATTTTATTCAGAGGTTTGAAACATTGTAAAAAATTAATTTCCACTAGAATTAGTTTAACAATCTGGATATATTTAAAAGCATTCGTTTGTTTTTCTATTTCTTTATCGGCAACCATTTCTAAAATTATTTCCTTCGACTTACTTGAGTTAACATAAAATTCCTGCACGGAACATTTATAATTACTAGAAAATCTCAAAATATGTTTAATTACGGATAATATGAAGTTAAAAATCAAAGGCATTCATTTGTTTTTCTATTTATTTTTTTTTTTTTTCAAATAAAGAAATGTAAATTTCAAAATTTATTTTTTTTTATTCGCTCGACTTACATAAAATTCCTACAAAGGATAATGCTAATTACTAAAAAATCTTAAACTGTATTTAATAGAGGGTAACATTATGTTAAAATTCAAAGTCATTTGTCCAATTTTTATACCAATTAAAAAAACGTCCAGTTCACAAATGATCTTTTTCGTTTGACTCGAATTTACATAAAATTCCTGCAGAGACGCTGTTAATTACTACAAAATATTAAAATATATTTAATTTTGGATCATATAAATTTAAAATTCAAAGGAATTCGTTTGTTTTTTCAATTATTTTCACCAATTGAAAAAACTGTCCATTTCAAATATTCTTTTGTTGGATTGAAGCTAGTTTACATAAAATTCCTGCGAGGAATGTTTCTAATTACTAGAAAAATTTTAAATACGTTTAATTGTTGGTGATTATAAAGTTAAAAATTAAACGTATTCACTTGTTTTTTGTATTTTTTACCAATTGAAAGAAACGTCCCGTTAAAAATGTCTTTTATTGGGTTGCCTCGAGTTTTCAAAATATTCCTGCATGGAATATTGTTAATTACTATAAAAACTTAAAATATGTTTAATTGTGAATGATATGAATTTAAAATTGAAAGGCATTAATTTGTTTTTTCTAATGACTTTTACCAATTGAAAAATCGTCCATTTCAAAAATTATTTCTTTCGATTGATTCGAGTTTATATTAAATTCCTCTATAGTACGTCGCTAATTTCCAAAAAAAACTTAGAATTTGTTCATTTGAAGGTTATATAAAGTTGAAAATCAAAGGCCTTCATTTGTTTCTCTAATTGTTTTTACCAATTGAAAGAAACGCCTATTTCAAAAATTGTTTTATTCGATTGTCTTGAATGTGTACAAAATTTCTGAATAACTTCTAGAAAATCTTAAAATATATTCAATTATGAATGATATAAACTTAAAATTTATTGTAACTTGTTTGCTTTTCTGATCTTTTTTGTCAATTGAAAAAAACTCTATTTCAAAAATTCTTTTCTTCAATTCACTCTAGTTTACATGGAAAGTAGCTAATTACTAGAAAATCTTAAAATTTGTTCAATTTTAGGTAATATAAAGTTACAAATTGAAGGCATTAATTTGTTTTTCTAATTTTATCACAAATTGAAGAAAATGTTTATTTAAAAAAAACTTTTTTTGGTTTGACTCGAGTTTGCATAAAAATTCTGCATGAAAAGTAGCTAATTACTAGAAAATCTTTAAAAATGATCAATTGCGAATCATATAAACTTAAAATTCAAAGGCATTCATTTGTTTTTCAAATTGTTTTCATCAATTAAAGAAATCTCCATTGGAAAATTTCTTTTGTTCGATTGTCTCGAATTTACATGAAATTCCTCCAGGAGACATTCCTAATTACTAATAAATCTTAAAATCTGTTCAATTATGGATAATATAAAGTAAAAATTTTAAGGCATTCATTTGTTTTTCTAATTTTTTTCACCAATCGAAAATAGCATCCACTTAAAAAATCATTTTTTGGATTGACTCGAGTTTACATAAAATTCCTTTATAAAATGTTGCTAATTACTAGAAAATCTTAAAACATATTTAAATGAGGATGATATAAAGTTAAAATTTGAAGGCATTCATTTGTTTTCCTATTTTTTTCTTCAATTGAATAAACGTGAATTTAAAAATTATTTCCTTCGATTGACTTGAGTTTACACAAAATTCCTCTATATGACGTCGCTAATTTCTAAAAAAACTTAAAATTTATTCATTTGTAGATGATACAACGTTAAAAATCAAAAGCATTCACTTGTTTTCGCCAATTAGAAGAAGCGCCCATTTTAAATATTGTTATATTAGATTAACTCAAATTTACACAAAATTTCTCCATAGGACGTTTTTAACTACTATAAAATCTCAAAATATGTTTAATTGTGGATGATATAAACTTAAAATTCAATCCCATTCGTTTGTTTTTCAATGTTTTTTTCAACAATTAAGAATAGGCCCATTTCAAAAATTCTTTTCTTCCATTGACTCGAATTTACATAAAAATCCTGCATCGAAAATACCTAGTTATTTGATAATGTTTAAAACTATTTAATTTTGGATGATATAAACTTAAAATTCAAAGTTATTTTCTTATTTTTCAATTGTTTTTCGTCAATTAAAAAAACCTCCATTTCAAAATTTCTTTTGTTTGATTGTCTTCGGTTTACATAAAATTCCTGCATGAGAAGTTGCAAATTACTAAAAATTCTTAAAATATGTTTAATTGTGGATGATGAAAAGTTAAAATTAAAAAGCATTCGTTTGTTTTTCTAATATTTTTTACGAATTTAAAAGACTCCTGTTTTAAAAATACTTTTCCTTGATTGACTCGAGTTTACATAAAATTCCTACATAAAACGTTGATAATTACTAGAAAATCTTAAAATATATTCAATGGAGAGTAATATAAAGTTAAACTTCAAACTCATTCTTTTGTTTTTTTTAATTTTTTCACCAATTTGAAAAATTGCAATTTTAAAATTTCTTTTGTTCGATTGGTTCGAAATTACATAAAATTTCTCCATGAGATGTTGCTAATTACTAGAAAAACTTAAAATGTGTTCAATTATGGGTGATATAATGCTAAAAAACAAAGACAATCATTTGTTTTTCTAATTGTTTTCACCAATTGATTAAAACGCCCATTTCAAAAAATTTTTTATTCGATTGACTCGAATTTATACAAAATTTCTGCATGACGTGTTTCTAACTACAAGAAAATCTTAAAATATGTTTAATTTAGAATAATATCAACTTAAGATTTAAAGGCATTTGTTTGTTTTATTAATTTTTTTCACAATTGAAAAAATCTCCATTTCAAAAATTCTTTCCTTCGATTGATTCGAATTTACATAAAAATTCTGCATGAAAAGTAGCTAATTACTATAAAATCTTTAAAAATGATTAATTGCGAATCATATAAACTTAAAATTCAAAGGCATTCATTTGTTTTGCAAATTGTTTTCATCAATTAAAGAAATCTCCATTGCAAAATTTCTTTTGTTCGATTGGCTCGAATGTACATGAAATTCCTCCAGGACACGTTCCTAATTACTAATAAATCTTAAAATTTGTTCAATTATAGATAATATAAAGTAAAAGTTTTAAGGCATTCATTTGTTTTTAAAATTTTTTCACCAATTGAAAATAACATCTACTTAAAAATTCCTTTGCTGGATTACTCGAGTTTACATAAAATTTCTGCATAAAATGTTGCTAATTACTAGAAAATCTTAAAACATATTTAAATGAGGATGATATAAAGTTAAAATTCGAAGGCATTCATTTGTTTTTCTATTTTTTTCTTCAATTGAATAAATGTGAATTTTAAAAATTATTTCCTTCGATTGACTTGAGTTTACATAAAATTCCTCTATATGACGTCGGTAATTTCTAAAAAAACTTAAAATGTATTCATTTGTAGATGATACAACATTAAAAATCAAAAGCATTCACTTGTTTTTCTAATTGTTTTCGCCAGTTAAAAGAAACGCCAATTTCAAAAATTGTTATATTGGATTAACTCAAATTTACACAAAATTTCTCCATAAGACGTTTCTAACTGCTACAAAATCTTAAAATATGTTTAATTGTGGATGATATAAACTTAAAATTCAAACGTATTCGTTTGTTTTTCAAATTTTTTTTCAACAATTGACAATATGCCCATATCAAAAATTCTTTCCTTCAATTGACTAGAATTTACATACAAATCCTGCATGGAAAGTATCTAATTATTTGAAAATATTTAAAACTATTTAATTTTGGATGATATAAACTTAAAATTTAAAGTTATTCTTTTGTTTTTCAATTGTTTGTCGTCAATTAAAGAAACTGTCATTTAAAAATTTCTTTTGTTTGATTGTCTTCGGTTTACATGAAATTCCTGCATGAGAAGTTGCAAATTACTAAAAATTCTTAAAATATGTTTAATTGTGGATAATGAAAAGTTAAAATTAAAAAGCATTCGTTTGTTTTTCTAATATTTTTTGCGAATTTAAAAGACGCCTGTTTTAAAAATACTTTTCCTTGATTGACTCGAGTTTACATAAAATTCCTACATGAAACGTTGATAATTACTAGAAAATCTTAAAATATATTCAATGGAGGGTAATATAAAGTTAAATTTCAAAGGTATTTGTTTGCTTTTCTAATTTTTTTCACCAATTTGAAAAATGTCCATTTTAAAATTTCTTTTGTTCGATTGGTTCGAATTTACACAAAATTTCTCCATGAAATATTGCTAATTACTAGAAAAACTTAAAATGTGTTCAATTATGGGTGATATAACGCTAAAAAACAAAGGCAATCATTTGTTTTTCTAATTGTTTTCACCAATTGATTAAAACGCCCATTTCAAAAATTGTTTTATTCGATTGACTCGAATTTATACAAAATTTCTGTATGACGTGTTTTTAACTATAAGAAAATCTTAAAATATGTTTAATTTCTAATAATATCAACTTAAAATTTAAAGGCATTTATTTGTTTTATTAATTTGTTTTGACAATTGAAAAAATCTCCATTTCAAAAATTCTTTCCTTCGATTGACTCGATTTTGTATAAAAATCCTGCATGAAAAGTAACTAATTACTAGAAAATCTTTAAAGGTGATTAATTGCGGATCAAATGAACTTAAAATTCAAAGGCATTCATTTGTTTTTCAAATTGTTTTCATCAATTAAAGAAATTTCCATTGCAAAATTTCTTTTGTTCGATTGGCTCGAATTTACATAAAATTCCTCCAGGAGACGTTCCTAATTACTAAGAAATATTAAAATTTATTCAATTATAGATAATATAAAGTAAAAATTTTAAGGCATTCATTTGTTTTTCTAATTTTTTTCACCAATTGAAAATAGCATCCACTTAAAAAATCATTTTTTTGATTTACTCGAGTTTACATAAAATTCCTTCATAAAATGTTGCTAATTACTAGAAAATCTTAAAACATATTTAAATGTGGATGATATAAAGTGACAATTCGATAGCATTCGTTTGTTTTTCTATTTTTTTTTCATCAATTGAATAAACGTTAATTTTAAAAATTATTTCCTTCGATTGACTTGAGTTTACATAAAATTCCTCTATATGACGTCGCTAATTTCTAAAAAAACTCAAAATGTATTCATTTGTTGATGATACAAAGTTAAAAATCAAAAGCATTCACTTGTTTTTCTAATTGTTTTCGCCAGTTAAAAGAAACGCCCATTTCAAAAATTGTTATATTGGATTAACTCAAATTTACACAAAATTTCTCCATAAGACGTTTCTAACTGTTATAAAATCTTAAAATATGTTTAATTGGAGATAATATAAACTTAAAATTGCAACGTATTCATTTGTTTTTCAATTTTTTTTTCACCAATTGAGAATAGGCCCATTTCAAAAATTCTTTTCTTCGATCGACTCAAGTTTACATAAAAATCCTGACTGGAAAGTAACTAATTATTAGAAAATGTTTAATTTTGGATGATATAAACTTAAAATTCAAAGTTATTTATTATTTTATTTATTTTTCAATTGTTTTTTGTCAATTAAAGAAACCTTCATTTCAAAATTTCTTTTATTTGATTGGTTTTGGTTTACGTAAAATTCCTGCACGAGAAGTTGCAAATTACTAAAAATTCTTAAAATATGTTTAATTGTGGATAATGAAAAGTTAAAATTAAAAAGCATTCGTTTGTTTTTCTAATATTTTTTGCGAATTTAAAAGACGCCTGTTTTAAAAATACTTTTCCTTGATTGACTCGAGTTTACATAAAATTCCTACATGAAACGTTGATAATTACTAGAAAATCTTAAAATATATTCAATGGAGGGTAATATAAAGTTAAATTTCAAAGGCATTCGTTTGTTTTTCTAATTTTTTTCATCAATTTGAAAAATGCGCATTTTAAAATTTCTTCTGTTCGATTGGTTCGAATTTACATAAAATTTCTCCATGAGATATTGCTAATTACTAGAAAAACTTAAAACGTGTTCAATTATGGGTGATATAACGCTAAAAAACAAAGACAATAATTTGTTTTTCTAATTATTTTCACCAATTGATTAAAACGCCCATTTCAAAAATTGTTTTATTCGATTGACTCGAATTTATACAAAATTTCTGTATGACGTGTTTCTAACTACAAGAAAATCTTAAAATATGTTTAATTTCGAATAATATCAACTTATAATTTAAAGGCATTTGTTTGTTTTATTAATTTGTTTTGACAATTGAAAAAACCTCTATTTCAAAAATTCTTTCCTTCGATTGACTCGATTTTGTATAAAAATCCTGCATGAAAAGTAACTAATTACTAGAAAATCTTTAAAAATAATTAATAGCGGATTAAATAAACTTAAAATTTAAAGGCATTCATTTGTTTTTCAAATTGTTTTCATCAATTAAAGAAATCTCCATTGCAAAATTTCTTTTGTTCGATTGGCTCGAATTTACATAAAATTCCTCCATGAGACGTTCCTAATTACTAAGAAATCTTAAAATTTGTTCAATTATGGATAATATAAAGTAAAAATTTTAAGGCATTCATTTGTTTTTCTAATTTTTTTCACCAATTGAAAATAACATCCACATAAAAATTCCTTTGTTGGATTGACTCGAGTTTACATAAAATTCCTGCATAAAATGTTGCTAATTACTAGAAAATCTTAAAACATATTTAAATGACGATGATATAAAGTTAAAATTTGAAGGCATTCATTTGTTTTTCTATTTTTTTCTCATCAATTGAATATACGTGAATTTTAAAAATTATTTCCTTCGATTGACTTGAGTTTACATAAAATTCCTCTATATGACGTCGCTAATTTCTAAAAAACCTTAAAATTTATTCTTTTGTAGATGATACAAAGTTAAGAATCAAAAGCATTCACTTGTTTTTCTAATTGTTTTCGCCAGTTAAAAGAAACGCCCATTTCAAAAATTATTATATTGGATCAACTCAAATTTACACAAAATTTCTCCATAAGACGTTTCTAACTGCTATAAAATCTTAAAATATGTTTAATTTCGGATGATATAAACTTAAAATTCAAACGCATTTGTTTGTTTTTCAATTGTTTTTTCAACAATTGAGAATAGGCCGATATCAAAAATTATTTCCTTTAATTGACTAGAATTTACATACAAATCCTGCATGGAAAGTACCTAATTATTTAAAAATATTCAAAACTATTTAATTTTGGATGATATAAACTTAAAATTCAAAATTATTCTTTTGTTTTTCAATTGTTTTTCGTCAATTAAAGAAACCGTCATTTAAAAATTTCTTTTGTTTTATTGGTTTTGGTTTACATGAAATTCCTGCACTAAAAATTGCAAATTATTAAAAATTCTTAAAATATGTTTAATTGTGGATGATGAAAAGTTAAAATTAAAAAGCATTCGTTTGTTTTTCTAATATTTTTTGCGAATTTAAAAGACGCCTGTTTTAAAAATACTTTTCCTTCATTGACTCGAGTTTACATAAAATTCCTACATGAAACGTTGATAATTACTAGAAAATCTTAAAATATATTCAATGAAAAGTAATATAAAGTTAAATTTCAAACTCATTCTTTTGTTTTTTTAATTTTTTTCACCAATTTGAAAAATTGCAATTTTAAAATTTCTTCTGTTCGATTGGCTCGAATTTACATAAAATTTCTCCATGAGATGTTGCTAATTACTAGAAAAACTTAAAATGTGTTCAATTATAGATGATATAACGCTAAAAAACAAAGGCAATAATTTGTTTTTCTAATTGTTTTCACCAATTGATTAAAACGCCCATTTCAAAAATTGTTTTATTCGATTGACTCGAATTTATACAAAATTTCTGTATGACGTGTTTCTAACTACAAGAAAATCCTAAAATATGTTTAATTTCGGATAATATCAACTTAAAATTTATAGGCATTTGTTTGTTTTATTAATTTGTTTTGCCAATTGAAAAAATCTCCATTTCAAAAATTCTTTCCTTCGATTGACTCGAGTTTGCATAAAAATTCAGCATGAAAAGTAACTAATTACTAGAAAATCTTTAAAAATGATTAATTGCGGATCATATAGACTTAAAATTCAAAGGAATTCATTTGTTTTTCAAATTGTTTTCATCAATTAAAGAAATCTCCATTGCAAAATTTCTTTTGTTCGATTGTCTCTAATTTACATAAAATTCCTTCATGATACGTTCCTAATTACAAAGAAATCTTAAAATTTGTTCAATTATAGATAATATAAAATAAACATTTTAAGGCATCCATTTGTTTTTATAATTTTTTTCACCAATTAAAAATAACATCCACTTAAAAATTCTTATTTTGGATTACTCGAGTTTACATAAAATTCCTGCATAAAATGTTGCTAATTACTAGAAAATCTTTAAAAATATTTCAATTAGGATGATATAAAGTTAAAATTCATTTGTTTTTCTATTTTTTTCTTCAATTGAATAAACGTGAATTTTAAAAATTCTTTCCTTCGATTGACTTGAGTTTACATAAAATTCCTCTATATGACGTCGCCAATTTCTAAAAAAACTTAAAATGTATTCATTTGTAGATGATACAACGTTAAAAATCAAAAGCATTCACTTGTTTTTCTAATTGTTTTCGCCAGTTAAAAGAAACGCCCATTTCAAAAATTGTTATATTGAATTAACTCAAATTTACACAAAATTTCTCCATAAGACGTTTCTAACTGCTATAAAATCTTAAAATATGTTTAATTGTGGATGATATAAACTTAAAATTTAATCCCATTCGTTTGTTTTTCAATGTTTTTTTCAACAATTAAGAATAGGCCCATTTCAAAAATTATTTTCTTCGATTGACTCGAGTTTACATAAAAATCCTGCATCGAAAATACCTAATTATTTGATAATGTTTAAAACTATTTAATTTTGGATGATATAAACTTAAAATTCAAAATTATTCTTTTGTTTTTCAATTGATTTTCGTCAATTAAAGAAACCTTCATTTCAAAATTTCTTTTGTTTGATTGGCTTTGGTTTACGTAAAATTTCTGAACGGGAAGTTGCTATTACTAAAAATTCTTAAAATATGTTTAATTTTGGATGATGAAAAGTAAAAATTCAAAAGCATTCGTTTGTTTTTCTAATATTTTTTGCAAATTTAAAAGACTCCTGTTTTAAAAATACTTTTCCTTCATTGACTCGAGTTTACATAAAATTCCTACACGAAACGTTGATCATTACTAGGAAATCTTAGAATATATTCAATGGAGAATAATATAAAGTTAAATTTCAAACTCATTCGTTTGTTTTTCTAATTTTTTTCACCAATTTGCAAAATGCCCATTTTAAAATTTATTTTGTTCGATTGGCTCGAATTTACATCAAATTTCTCCATGAAATATTGCTAATTACTAGAAAACTTAAAATGTGTTCAATTATGGGTGATATAACGCTAAAAAACAAAGGCAATCATTTGTTTTTCTAATTGTTTTCACCAATTGATTCAAACGCCCATTTCAAAAATTGTTTTATTCGATTGACTCGAATTTATACGAAATTTCTGCATGACGTATTTCTAACTACAAGAAAATCTTAAAATATGTTTAATTTCGGATAATATCAACTTAAAATTTAAAGGCATTTGTTTGTTTTATTAATTTGTTTCACCAATTGAAAAATTCTCCATTTCAAAAATTCTTTCCTTCGATTGACTCGAGTTTGCATAAAAATTCAGCATGAAAAGTAACTAATTACTAGAAAATCTTTAAAAATGATTAATTGGGGATCATATAAACTTAAAATTCATATGCAATTATTTGTTTTTCAAATTGTTTTCATCAATTAAAGTAATCTCCATTGCAAAATTTCTTTTGTTCGATTGGCTCGAATTTACATAAAATTCATACATGAGACGTTCCTAATTACTGAGAAATCTTAAAATTTGCTCAATTATGGATAATATAAAGTAAAAATTTGAAGGCATTCATTTGTTTTTCTAATTTTTTTCACCAATTGAAAATAGCATCCACTTAAAAATTTCTTTGTTGGATTACTCGAGTTTACATAAAATTCCTGCATAAAATGTTGCTAATTACTAGAAAATCTTAAAACATATTTAAATGAGGATGATATAAAGTTAAAATTCGAAGTAATTCGTTTGTTTTTCTATTTTTTTCCATCAATTGAATAAACGTGAATTTTAAAAATTATTTCCTTCGATTGACTTGAGTTTACATAAAATTCCTCTATATGACGTCGCTAATTTCTAAAAAAACTTAAAATTTATTCATTTGTAGATGATACAACGTTAAAAATCAAAAGCATTCACTTGTTTTTTAATTGTTTTCGCCAATTAGAAGAAACGCCCATTTCAAAAATTGTTATATTGGATTAACTCAAATTTACACAAAATTTCTCCACAAGATGTTCCTAACGGCTATAAAATCTTAAAATATGTTTAATTATGGATGACATAAACTTAAAATTGCAAAGCATTCGTTTGTTTTTCAATTTTTTTTTCGACAATTGAAAATAGGCCTATTTCAACAATTCTTTTCTTCGATTGACTCAAGTTTACATAAAAATCCTGACTGGAAAGTAACTAATTATTAGAAAATGTTTAATTTTTGTTGATATAAACTTAAAATTCAAAGTTATTCTCTTATTTTTCAATTGTTTTTCGTCAATTAAAAAAACCTCCATTTCAAAATTTCTTTTGTTTGATTGTCTTCGGTTTACATAAAATTCTTGCATGAGAAGTTACAAATTACTAAAAATTCTTAAAATATGTTTAATTGTAGATGATGAAAAATTAAAATTAAAAAGCATTCGTTTGTTTTTCTAATATTTTTTGCAAATTTAAAAGACGCCTGTTTTAAAAATACTTTTCCTTCATTGACTCGAGTTTACATAAAATTCCTACATGAAACGTTGATAATTACTAGAAAATCTTAAAATATATTCAATGGAGAGTAATATAAAGTTAAATTTCAAACTCATTCGTTTGTTTTTCTAATTTTTTTTACCAATTTAAAAAATTGCAATTTTAAAATTACTTTTGTTCGATTGGCTCGAATTTACATCAAATTTTTCCATGAGCAATTGCTAATTACTAGGAAAACTTAAAATGTGTTCAATTATGGGTGATATAACGCTAAAAATCAAAGACAATCATTTGTTTTTCTAATTGTTTTCACCAATTGATTAACACGTCCATTTTAAAAATTGTTTTATTCGATTGACTCGAATTTATACAAAATTTCTACATGACATGTTTCTAACTACAAGAAAATCTTAAAACATGTTTAATTGTGAATAATATTAACTTAAAATTTAAAGGCATTTGTTTGTTTTATTAATTTGTTTCACCAATTGAAAAAATCTTCACTTCAAAAATTCTTTCCTTCGATTGACTCGAGTTTGCATAAAAATCCTGCATGAAAAGTAACTAATTACTAGAAAATCTTTAAAAGTGATTAATTGCGGATTATATAAACTTAAAATTCAAAGGCATTCATTTGTTTTTAAAATTGTTTTCATCAATTAAAGTAATCTCCATTGCAAAATTTCTTTTGTTCGATTGGCCCGAATTTACATGAAATTCCTCCATGAGACGTTCCTAATTACTAAGAAATATTAAAATTTGTTCAATTATGGATAATATAAACTAAACATTTTAAGGCATTCATTTGTTTTTCTAATTTTTTTCACCAATCGAAAATAGCATCCACTTAAAAAATCATTTTTTGGATTGACTCGAGTTTACATAAAATTCCTTTATAAAATGTTGCTAATTACTAGAAAATCTTAAAACATATTTAAATGAGGATGATATAAAGTTAAAATTTGAAGGCATTCATTTGTTTTCCTATTTTTTTCTTCAATTGAATAAACGTGAATTTTAAAAATTATTTCCTTCGATTGACTTGAGTTTACACAAAATTCCTCTATATGACGTCGCTAATTTCTAAAAAAAATTAAAATTTATTCATTTGTAGATGATACAACGTTAAAAATCAAAAGCATTCACTTGTTTTTCTAATTGTTTTCGCCAATTAGAAGAAACGCCCATTTCAAAAATAGTTATATTGGATTAACTCAAATTTACACAAAATGTCTATATAAGACGTTTCTAATGGCTATAAAATCTTAAAACATGTTTAATTGTGGATCATATAAACTTAAAATTTAAACGTATTCGTTTGTTTTTCAATTGTTTTTTCAACAATTGAGAATAGGCCCATATCAAAAATTCTTTCCTTCAATTGACTAGAATTTACATACAAATCCTGCATGGAAAGTACCTAATTATTTGAAAATATTTAAAATTATTTAATTTTGGATGACATAAACTTAAAATTCAAAGTTGTTCTCTTGTTTTTCAATTGTTTTTCGTCAATCAAAGAAACCTCCATTTAAAAATTTCTTTTGTTTGATTTTCTTTGGTTTACGTAAAATTCCTGCACGAAAAGTTGCAAATTACTCAAAATTACTAAAATATGTTTAATTGTGGATGATGAAAAGTTAAAATTCAAAAGCTTTCGTTTGTTTTTCTAATATTTTTTGCGAATTTAAAAAACGCCTGTTTTAAAAATACTTTTTCTTGATTGACTCGAGTTAACATAAAATTCCTACAAGAAACGTTGATAATTACTAGAAAATCTTAAAATATATTCAATGGAGAGTAATATAAAGTTAAATTTCAAACTCATTCGTTTGTTTTTCTAATTTTTTTCACCAATTTGAAAAATTGCAATTTTAAAATTTCTTTTGTTCGATTGGTTCGAATTTACATAAAATTTCTCCATAAGATGTTGCTAATTACTAGAAAAACTTAAAATGTGTTCAATTATGGGTGATATAACGCTAAAAACAAAGGCAATCATTTGTTTTTTTAATTGTTTTCACCAATTGATTAAAGCGCCTATTTCAAAAATTATTTTATTCGATTGACTCGAATTTATACAAAATTTCTGCATGACGTGTTTCTAACTACAAGAAAATCTTAAAATATGTTTAATTTCGAATAATATCAACTTAAAATTTAAAGGCATTTGTTTGTTTTATTAATTTGTTTCAGCAATTGAAGAAATCTCCATTTCAAAAATTCTTTCCTTCGATTGGCTCAAGTTTGTATAAAAATCCTGCATGAAAAGTAACTAATTACTAGAAAATCTTTAAAAATAATTAATTACAGTTCATATAAACTTAAAATTCAAAGGCATTCATTTGTTTTTCTAATTGTTTTCATCAATTAAATAAATCTCAATTGCAAAATTTCTTTTGTTCGATTGGCTCGAATTTACATAAAATTTCTCCATGCGACATTCTTAATTACTAAGAAATCTTAAAATTTGTTCAATTATGGATAATATAAATTAAAAATTTTAAGGCATTCATTTGTTTTTCTAATTTTTTTCACCAATTGAAAATAACATCCACTCAAAAATTCCTTTGTTGGATTACTCGAGTTTACATAAAATTCCTGCATAAAATGTTGCTAGTTACTAGAAAATCTTAAAACATATTTAAATGTGGATAATATAAAGTTAAAATTCGAAGGCATTCGTTTGTTTTTCTATTTTTTTTTTGATCAATTGAATAAACGTTAATTTTAAAAATTATTTCCTTCGATTGACTTGAGTTTACACAAAATTTCTCTACATGACGTCGCCAATTTCTAAAAAAACTTGAAATTTATTCATTTGTAGATGATACAACGTTAAAAATCAAAAGCATTTACTTGTTTTTCTAATTGTTTTCGACAGTTAAAAGAAACGCCCATTTCAAAAATTGTTATATTGGATTAACTCAAATTTACACAAAATTTCTCCATAAGACGTTTCTAACTGCTATTAAATCTTAAAATATGTTTAATTGTGGATGATATAAACTTAAAATTTAAACGTATTCGTTTGGTTTTCAAATTTTTTTTCAACAATTGACAATATGCCCATATCAAAAATTATTTCTTTCAATTGACTAGAATTTACATACAAATTCTACATGGAAAGTACCTAATTATTTGAAAATGTTTAAAACTATTTAATTTTGGATTATATTAACTTAAAATTCAAAGTTATTCTCTTGTTTTTCAATTGTTTTTCGTCAATCAAATAAACCTCAATTTCAAAATTTCTTTTGTTTGATTTTCTTTGGTTTACTTAAAATTCCTGCATGAGAAGTTGCAAATTACTAAAAATTCTTAAAATATGTTTAATTGTGGGTGATGAAAAATTAAAATTCAAAAGCATTCGTTTGTTTTTCTAATATTGAAAAATTTCTTTTGTTCGATTGGCTCGAATTTACCCAAAATTCCTCCAGGAGACGTTTTTAATTACTAAGAAATCTTAAAATCTGTTCAATTATAGATAATATGAAGTAAAAATTTGAAGGCATTTGTTTTTCTAATTTTTTTCACCAATTGAAAATAGCATCCACTTAAAAAATCATTTTTTGGATTGACTCGAGTTTACATAAAATTCCTGCATAAAATATTGCTAATTACTAGAAAACCTTAAAACATATTTAACTGAGGATGATATAAAGTTAAAATTCGAAGGCATTCGTTTGTTTTTCTATTTTTTTTCTCATCAATTGAATAAACGTGAATTTTAAAAATTATTTCCTTCGATTGACTTGAGTTTACATAAAATTCCTCTATATGACGTCGCTAATTTCTAAAAAACCTTAAAATTTATTCATTTCTAGATGATACAACGTTAAAAATCAAAAGCATTCACTTATTTTTCTAATTTTTTTCGCCAGTTAAAAGAAACGCCCATTTCAAAAATTGTTATATTGGATTAACTCAAATTTACACAAAATTTCTCCATAAGACGTTTCTAACTGCTATAAAATCTTAAAATATGTTTAATTGTGGATGATATAAACTTAAAATTCAAACGTATTCGTTTGTTTTTCAAATTTTTTTTCAACAATTGACAATATGCCCATATCAAAAATTCTTTCCTTCAATTGACTAGAATTTACATACAAATCCTGCATGGAAAGTACCTAATTATTTGAAAATATTTAAAACTATTTAATTTTGGATGATATTAACTTAAAATTCAAAGTTATTCTCTTGTTTTTCAATAGTTTTTCGTCAATTAAAGAAACCTCCATTTCAAAATTTCTATTGTTTGATTGGCTTTGGTTTACAAAAAAATTCTGCACGATTTGTTGCAAATTACTAAAAATTCTTAAAATATGTTCAATTTTGGATGATGAAAAGTTAAAATTAAAAAGCATTCGTTTGTTTTTCTAATATTTTTTGCGAATTTAAAAGACGCCTGTTTTAAAAATACTTTTCCTTGATTGACTCGAGTTTACATAAAATTCCTACACTAAACGTTGATAATTACTAGAAAATCTTAAAATTTATTCAATGGAGAGTAATATAAAGTTAAATTTCAAACTCATTCTTTGGTTTTTCTAATTTTTTCATCAATTTGAAAAATGTTTATTTTAAAATTTCTTCTGTTCGATTGGTTCGAAATTACATAAAATTTCTCCATGAGATGTTGCTAATTACTAGAAAAACTTAAAATGTGTTCAATTATGGGTGATATAACGCTAAAAATCAAAGACAATCATTTGTTTTTCTAATTGTTTTCACCAATTGATTAAAACGTCCATTTCAAAAATTGTTTTATTCGATTGACTCGAATTTATACAAAATTTCTGCATGACGTGTTTCTAACTACAAGAAAATCTTAAAATATATTTAATTTCGAATAATATCAACTTAAAATTTAAAGGCATTTATTTGTTTTATTAATTTGTTTTGACAATTGAAAAAATCTCCATTTCAAAAATTCTTTCCTTCGATTGACTCGAGTTTGTATAAAAATCCTGCATGAAAAGTAACTAATTACTAGAAAATCTTTAAAAGTGATTAATAGTGGATCATATAAACTTAAAATTCAAAGGCATTCATTTGTTTTTCAAATTGTTTTCATCAATTAAAGAAATCTCTATTGCAAAATTTCTTTGTTCGATTGGCTCGAATGTACATGAAATTCCTCCAGGAGACGTTTCTAATTACTAATAAATCTTAAAATTTGATCAATTATGGATAATATAAAGTAAAAATTTGAAGGCATTCATTTCTTTTACTAATTTTTTTCACCAATTGAAAATAACATCCACTTAAAAATTCCTTTGCTGGATTACTCGACTTTACATAAAATTCCTTCATAAAATGTTGCTAATTACTAGAAAATCTTAAAACATATTTAAATGAGGATGATATAAAGTTAAAATTTGAAGGCATTCGTTTGTTTTTCTATTTCTTTTTTCATCAATTGAATAAACGTGAATTTTAAAAATTATTTCCTTCGATTGACTTGAGTTTACATAAAATTCCTGTATATGACGTCGCTAATTTCTAAAAAACCTTAAAATTTATTCATTTGTAGATGATACAAAGTTAAAAATCAAAAGCATTTACTTGTTTTTCTAATTGTTTTCGCCAGTTAAAAGAAACGCCCATTTCAAAAATTATTATATTGGATTAACCCAAATTTACACAAAATTTCTCCATAAGACGTTTCTAACTGCTATAAAATCTTAAAATATGTTTAATTCTGGATGATATAAACTTAAAATTGCAACGCATTCGTTTGTTTTTCAATTTTTTTTCACCAATTGAGAATAGGCCCATTTTAAAAATTCTTTTCTTCGATTGACTCAAGTTTACATAAAAATCCTGACTGGATAGTAACTAATTATTAGAAAATGTTTAATTTTGGATGATATAAACTTAAAATTCAAAGTTATTTAGTTGTTTTTCAATTGTTTTTGTCAATTAAAGAAACCTCCATTTGAAAATTTCTTTTATTTGATTGACTTTGGTTTACGTAAAATTCCTACACGGGAAATTGCAAATTACTAAAAATTCTTAAAATGTGTTTAATTGTGGATGATGAAAAATTAAAATTCAAAAGACTTCGTTTGTTTTTGTAATATTTTTTGCGAATTTAAAGGACGCCTGTTTTAAAAATACTTTTCCTTGATTGACTCGAGTTTACATAAAATTCCTACAAGAAACGTTGATAATTACTAGAAAATCTTAAAATTTATTCAATGGAGAGTAATATAAAGTTAAATTTCAAAGGCATTCGTTTGTTTTTCTAATTTTTTCACCAATTTGAAAATCGTCTATTTTAATATTTCTTTTATTCGATTGGCTCGAATTTACATCAAATTTCTCCATGAGATATTGCTAATTATTAGAAAAACTTAAAATGTGTTTAATTATGGGTGATATAACGCTAAAAAACAAAGGCAATCATTTGTTTTTCTAATTGTTTTCACCAATTGATTAAAACGCCCATTTCAAAAATTGTTTTATTCCATTGACTCGAATTTATACAAAATTTCTGCATGACGTATTTCTAACTACAAGAAAATCTTAAAATATGTTTAATTTCTAATAATATCAACTTAAAATTTAAAGGCATTTGTTTGTTTTATTAATTTGTTTTGACAATTGAAAAAAACTCCATTTCAAAAATTCTTTCCTTCGATTGACTCGAGTTTGCATAAAAATCCTGCATGTTAAGTAACTAATTACTAAAAAATCTTTAAAAATGATTAATAAGGGATCATATAAACTTAAAATTCAAAGCCATTTATTTGTTTTTCAAATTGTTTTTATCAATTAAAGAAATCTCCATTGCAAAATTTCTTTTGTTCGATTGGCTCGAATGTACATGAAATTCCTCCAGGAGACGTTCCTAATTACTAATAAATCTTAAAATTTGATCAATTATGGATAATATAAAGTAAAAATTTTAAGGCATTCATTTGTTTTTCTAATTTTTTGCACCAATTGAAAATAACATCCACTCAAAAATTCCTTTGTTGGATTACTCGAGTTTACATAAAATTCCTTTATAAAATGTTGGTAATTACTAGAAAATCTTAAAACATATTTAAATGAGGATGACATAAAGTTAAAATTCGAAGGCATTCGTTTGTTTTTCTATCTTTTTCCATCAATTGAATAAACGTGAATTTTAAAAATTATTTCCTTCAATTGACTTGAGTTTACATAAAATTCCTCTATATGACGTCGCTAATTTCTAAAAAAACTTAAAATTTATTCATTTGTAGATGATACAACGTTAAAAATCAAAAGCATTCACTTGTTTTTCTTATTGTGTTCGCCAGTTAAAAAAAATGCCCATTTCAAAAATTGTTATATTGGATTAACTCAAATTTACACAAAATTTCTCCATAAGACGTTTCTAACTGCTATAAAATCTTAAAATATGTTTAATTGTGGATGATATAAACTTAAAATTCAAACGCATTCGTTTTTTTTTCATATTTTTTTTTCAACAATTGAGAAAATTCTTTTCTTCAATTGACTCGAGTTTACATAAAAATCCTGCATGGAAAGTACCCAATTATTTGTAAATGTTTAAAACTATTTAATTTTAAATAATATAAACTTAAAATTTTCTTGTTTTTCAATTGTTTTTCGTCAATTAAAAAAACCACCATTTCAAAATGTCTTTTGTTTGATTGGCTTTGGTTTACATAAAATTCCTTCATGAAACGTTGATAATTACTAGAAAATCTTAAAATATATTCAATGGAGGGTAATATAAAGTTAAATTTTAAAGGCGTTCGTTTGTTTTTCTAATTTTTTTCACCAATTTGAAAAACGCCCATTTTAAAATTTCTTTTGTTCGATTGGTTCGAATTTACATAAAATGTCTCCATAAGATGCTGCTAATTACTAGAAAAACTTAAAATGTGTTCAATTATGGGGGATATAATGCTAAAAAACAAAGGCAATCGTTTGTTTTTTTAATGGTTTTCACCAATTGATTAAAGCGCCTATTTCAAAAATTGTTTTATTCGATTGACTCGAATTTATACAAAATTTCTGTATGACGTGTTTCTAACTGTAAGAAAATCTTAAAACATGTTTAATTTTGAATAATATCAACTTAAATTTAAAGGCATTTGTTTGTTTTATTACTTTGTTTCGCCAATTGAAAAAATCTCCATTTCAAAAATTCTTTCCTTCGATTGACTCGAGTTTACATAAAAATCCTGCATGAAAAGTAACTAATTACTAGAGAATCTTTAAAAATGTTTAATTGCGGATCATATAAACTTAAAATTCAAAGCCATTCATTTGTTTTTCAAATTGTTTTCATCAATTAAAGAAATCTCAATTGCAAAATTTTTTTGTTCGATTGTCTCCAATTTACATAAAATTCCTTCATGATACGTTCCTAATTACTAAGAAATCTTAAAATTTGTTTAATTATGGATAATATAAAGTAAAAATTTTAAGGCATTCATTTGTTTTTAAAATTTTTTCACCAATTGAAAATAACATCTACTTAAAAATTCCTTTGCTGGATTACTCGAGTTTACATAAAATTCCTGCATAAAATGTTGCTAATTACTAGAAAATCTTAAAACATATTTAAATGAGGATGATATAAAGTTAAAATTCGAAGGCATTCATTTGTTTTTCTATTTTTTTTCTCATCAATTGAATAAACGTGAATTTTAAAAATTATTTCCTTCGATTGACTTGAGTTTACACAAAATTCCTCTATATGACGTCGCCAATTTCTAAAAAAACTTAAAATGTATTCATTTGTAGATGATACAAAGTTAAAAATCAAAAGCATTCACTTGTTTTTCTTATTGTTTTCGCCAGTTAAAAGAAACGCCCATTTCAAAAATTGTTATATTGGATTAACTCAAATTTACACAAAATTTCTCCACAAGATGTTTCTAACTGCTATAAAATCTTAAAATATGTTTAATTCTGGATGATATAAACTTAAAATTCAAACGCATTTGTTTGTTTTTCAAATTTTTTTTCAACAATTGAGAATAGGCCCATATCAAAAATTATTTCCTTCAATTGATTAGAATTTACATACAAATCCTGCATGGAAAGTACCTAACTATTTGAAAATATTTAAAACTATTTAATTTTGGATGATATAAACTTAAAATTTAAAGTTATTCTTTTGTTTTTCAATTGTTTTTCGTTAATTAAAGAAACCGTCATTTAAAAATTTCTTTTGTTTGATTGTCTTCGGTTTACATGAAATTCCTGCATAATAAGTTGCAAATTACTAAAAATTCTTAAAATATGTTTAATTGTGGATGATGAAAAGTTAAAATTAAAAAGCATTCGTTTGTTTTTCTAATATTTTAGCGAATTTAAAGGCGCCTGTTTTAAAAATACTTTTCCTTGATTGACTCGAGTTTACATAAAATTCCTACACGAAACGTCGATAATTACTAGAAAATCTTAAAATATATTCAATGGAGAGTAATATAAAGTTAAATTTCAAACTCATTCGCATGTTTTTCAAATTTTTTTCACCAATTTGAAAAATTGCAATTTTAAAATAACTTTTGTTCGATTGGTTCGAATTTACATAAAATTTCTCCATAAGATGCTATTAATTACTATAAAAACTTAAAATGTGTTCAATTATGGGTGATATAATGCTAAAAAACAAAGGCAATCATTTGTTTTTTTAATGGTTTTCACCAATTGATTAAAGCGCCTATTTCAAAAATTGTTTTATTCGATTGACTCGAATTTATACAAAATTTCTGTATGACGTGTTTCTAACTACAAGAAAATCTTAAAACATGTTTAATTTCGAATAATAAACACTTTAAATTTAAAGGCATTTGTTTGTTTTATTAATTTGTTTCACCAATTGAAAAAATCTCTACTTCAAAAATTCTTTCCTTCGATTAACTCGAGTTTGCATAAAAATTCTGCATGAAAAGTAACTAATTACTAAAAAATCTTTAAAAATGATTAATTAGGGATCATATAAACTTAAAATTCAAAGGCATTCATTTGTTTTTCAAATTGTTTTCATCAATTAAAGAAATCTCCATTGCAAAATTTCTTTTGTTCGATTGACTCGAATTTACATAAAATTTCTTCATGCGACGTTCCTAATTACTAAGAAATATTAAAATTTGTTCAATTATGGATAATATAAAGTAAAAATTTTAAGGCATTAATTTGTTTATCTAATTTTTTTCACCAATTGAAAATATTATCCACTTAAAAATTCCTTTGTTGGATTACTCGAGTAATTCCTGCATAAAATGTTGCTAATTATTAGAAAATCTTAAAATATATTTAATAGTGGATGATATAAAGTTAAAATAAAAAGTCGTTCGTTTGTTTTTCTAATTATTTTCAAGTACGTCTAATTCTAAGTGATGTAAAATCTTTTAATTTTCTAGTTTCATTAATCGTCAAATTTAAAAAATCATTTCACTTTCAAACATGAAAAATACTTCGTTACACGTATGTTGATGGTAATTAGAATATATTTACCTCTTACCTTGTTTAAATGGGGTTAATTGGCGTGAAGTATCGTGTGTGTGTGTATGAATGCGAATGACCGTCGATGTAAATATCCCATTGATTGATATTGCCTCTACCATTTTTATTTTTCGAATTTTTACTAGCTATTTCAAACTGATAAACGTTATAATCAATTTAATTGGCGCCTTCCTTTGACCATTAAAGGTCTGCGCTTAATTTATCGCTTATCGTTTTTGCATAATTTCCTTTCTAATTAACATACAGGAATGACTTTATCATAAACGTTTATTGAAAATTCCATGTTATTAAGAAAATAAGTATCTAAATTTTTATAATGTGTACAAATTGAAATTAGGCGTAATAATTGATTGATGATTAACTTAGAAAATTAAACAAAAACGCTTACTAAGAATAAAGAAAACACTTTTACTTTTTTATACCACTTTAAGTCTTTACTTAAAGTGGTATAAAAAAGTAAAAGTGTTTTCTTTATTCTTAATATTGAAATGTACCACCAAGTGAACGCCGTTCAGATCCAAGAAAAACGCTTACTTTGTTTGTTAATGTTTAAAGTTAAGAATTGATAATTACTTGGTTTGTTTCACTGATTTTTTAAAAATTTTTATGGCAGTTTTTTCTTTGAATTCATAAAAAATAGCATAAAGGATAATTAACGGTCGCAGTTGTGCATAAAAACAAGTTTCTGGTGGAATGGTTTAATTATTTTTTTCCTTTGTTGAAGTGTTAAGTTCAAGGGAACGTTACTGCGACAATTGCAGAATGCGGAAGTTTTCTGGGTAGAGAAGGGGAATTGAATTTTGTAGACACATTTTTTTTCATACAGATATGTTAAAATTCGACCTTTAAACGTACGCCTAAGAAATGTTTGCATCGATCTCGAAAATTCGAAAGGCGATAATCAGTAATGTCGTTAATTGATTATATGAGACAAATTGTTTCGATTAATATAATTGAGTGAATTACTACGATAAATTAAATATTTATGATGTAAATTCTTTTTTAAAAATAAAAATGCAACAACGGATCGCAACGCACTCAAGTACGCACTCAAGTGTGCCAATTAAATCGCGTTTCCGATTGATTTTTTAAAGCCTTATTCGACGACTCGTTTATGGACGATGGCCTACTAATTCATTGCTGTGGATTTTAATTGGTTATTATGATCTACAAGCTGAAAACCTTGAATCGTAAATCGTAAATGCATTCATTATGTTTGCTAAAAAAGGAATAAACAAACGTCTTTTGATTTAAATTTTGTATCACTTATAAGTAAACATATTTTATGTTTTTTTTGTAATTAGGGATTTCCCATGCATTATTTTTATGGACACTCCGAGAGAAACGTGTAAAGGATTTTTTTTAAATTGACGTTTCTTTATATAGCAATATGATTTTTGAAATAAGTTTAACTTAAATTGATGAAGAAAATTAGATAAACAAACGATTGCTTTAGAATTTTTATTTTATATTATTTACAGAATTGAAACTATTTCATGTTTGGATTTTCTTTAAACATGAGAGAATCAAGTATAAAATTTTTTATAATAAGCAGTTTTTAATCGATTATTTATTGGCATTATTTTATTTATAATTACATGTAATTAAAATTTTTTCTAGCAATTAGGAATAAAATACGCTTGAATTTTGCATAATGGCATTCTAATAGTGCTGACAAGCAACAGCTCATTCGATCTGATACGATTAATTAGATCGCAGTATAGAGTATATTATTATGATATATAACCAATTTAATTGGCAATGAGAGTTATTAAATATGGTACATGAAGTGTACGCCAGCTCAGCGTCCATAATTAAAATGAAATGGGCTATTAATGTGCGCATTCATTAAGGAGGTCCTTCCGTTTCTTGTTAGATGAGAAAAGATATGTAAAGTCGTTTTCAGCGCTTATTAAAACCTTTTTTAAAATATTTATATTACTTATAAACACGCGAATAAATATAAACATATATTTAAATGTCATGGCAAAAATGTATAATATCTTCTTATAAATTATGCACCTAATTCCGTTATCAAAATGTAATTGACCATATTAAATATCAGTTTATGTGTATGTTAATTAAGAAAACAAACGATTTACATAATAAACTTGTCAATATGCTAACCCAAATCCGGTTAGCTGTGAGAGTGGTGGAGGAACAAGCCGGAACAGGTCGAAACAATTGAGAAAAACAAAAGCAACGCGTGTGTGAGTCACTAGAAACAAAATTAAAAATCACTGCTGCCACACGCTCGTCACGAAATTCCCTACGACACCGCACACAAAACCACTTGGCAACGTCGGCCCGCTGCTAGTAGGCAACAAGATGACGGTTACGGTAAACACCGCGCGTATGATGTGATAAATTGCGAATAACTCGCGCGATGTAAGTGATCCGGTATTGATAGAGGTGCGTTTCTTGGAGGACGTGTCTGTGTGTGCGAGTCCGCCGCGGAGAGATTATGTCGTAGTGCTGCGGTCTTGTTCCCGTTTCGGTCCTCGTTTTTTTCGAGGTTAGGTAGCGCGAGATGTCAAAGACCAGCGTCAGGCTCCGGTACGAGAACGACAACTACAAGCTGCTCAGGCACAGGGAGTTGGGCTTCAAGAACAAGCTCGGCCGCGACGATGATATCTGCAAGAAGATCTACAGCAATTTCGACGCCTACCAGGCGGACATACCGCTGCAGAAGCACAGCACCTGCCAGGGGGGCATATTCAACCTGGAGTTCAGTTTGGACGGGTAAGAGAAATAGTCAATACGCTAACAATTCCATCCCCTACGTTTACACATGTTTTTGTTTCCATTCAAAAAACATAATGGTTGACAAAAAACAATTGGGGGAAAAAAAACAAAAATACATAAATCGTACCCTTTAGTAAATTAATTGGATGAATTACGTGAAGATAAACTTGATTATAAAATATTTTAGAGAATTTTAGTTAACTTTCTTTACAAAACTCAAGAAGTAAACAAACAGAAATACATAAATATTGGAATCGGGAATTTTTAACCCCTTCCTGCACAATTATTTTTAAACGTATTTACCTTTCGCCCGAGATATCTCATGTGTAAATAATAATAATAATAAATCAAATTTATTTCTTAAAGATATACATAAAACTACAAAAAAAAAGTATTTAAGGATATAAATAAGAAAATAGTCAAACTTGAATACAAATAATTAGTGAAAATATAAATAATATTCATTCACAGAATATGGTTCAATTTCAATTAGTTTATTTTTAATTTCATTTTTAAATTGGTTTATATTATTATTTTTAGGATAACACATGGGGAGTCTATTATATAGTCGCATCATCATATAGTGTGGTGCTTTCTCCAAAAGTGTTAATGAATGCTTCGGGTAAATATAAGTACTGTTTTTTTGCCTTGTATTATAAGAATTGGTATTTACTAAAAAGTGTTTTATGTTTATAAATAAAAATCAGGCAATCATAAATATACATTGCTGAAACAGTAAGGAGACCATTTACTTTGAACATTCCTCTACATGAATCTCTGTAATTCATATTGTAGAGTAGTCTTATGGCACATTTTTGTGTTATAAAAATATTGTTCAGCCCCCTAGCTGCGCCCCAGCATATAATTCCATACCTCATTATTGAACAGAAATATGCATGATATACGGATAATAACATGTGTTATTCAACTTGTTATTTAGTCCTGCAATATGATTTGACCAATTTAATTTTTTGTCAATACCAATCCCTAAGAATTTACAGAACATAGAGGTTGGTATATTGGTGGAACCCATAGTTAAGAACTCAGGAAATTCATTTGAAGTCTGTTTGGTACTAAAGAGTATGCAGTTTGTCTTCTCTTTGTTAAGGAATAATTTATTTGCATTCATCCAAGTTTGTGCATTTGAAAAAACAGCGTTGGCATCCCTTAAGAGATTCAAAAAATTTGAATTCTTCACTATAATGTTATTGTCATCAACGTAGCTTATCAAAGCCTCGTTTTGACTTTTTATTATAGTGGATCATTAATGTATATAATAAATAGTATCGGACCCAGAATACTCCCTTGGGCAATTCCTCTGGTAACTTCTAAAATATCTGATTCAGTAATACCATTGTTATTTGAAATATGTAATTTTTGCTTACGATTACATAGATATGATTTGATTAAATTAAAGTTGACTCCTATTACGCCGTATCTATAAATCTTATTTAGTAAAATATCATGATCTACACAATCGAAAGCCTTAGACAGATCCAAGAGAATGCCCAAGGGGATTTCTTTATCATCCATTGCCATTGCTATAAGGTCAATTAATTTAACAGTAGCTGTGGTAGTAGACTTTTTATCCATATATCCATGTTGCGCTTCGGTAAATAAATTATATTTATGGAAGAAGGCAACAATGCGATTTTTAATGACTTTTTCGACCGGCCGGATAACGGAGTATTTCAGGTAATCAGGGAACAGTCCAAATTCTAATGCGCTATTTATTATGTGAGTTAAAGGTGCTTTTATGTACTCTATACAATTTTTAATTACTGACACTGCTATTCCATCGATTCCTGTTGCCTTTGAATTTTTTAACTCTGTTACAATTCTACAAATTTCATGTTCCGTTACTGGTTCAAAAAAAGTTGAATACGGGTTCATATTTATTGTTTCAGAATATTCTACATGAGGTATTTTAGCCAATATTTCCTCTGATATATTAACAAAAAAGTTGTTAAGAGCATTTACACATCCTTGAAAATTGTGATTATTTTTATTTTGTGTATTTTTTAATTCATGTACAATATTCCAAGTTACTTTCGTGATGTTATTAGCATTATTAAATTTGTTGCTAAAATAATCTTTCTTGGATTGAATTAAAGCTTGATTGTAATCTTTTTTTGTCAGTTTATAAGTGTTATCGTAGTAGTTGTCAAATTGTTTTAAAATATTAAGTATATCTAATCTTTGTTTTAAAGTTATTATTTGTGCTTTATTGTAATTATGATTTTTTGTACATTTTTTAACTTTGCATTTTATTCGTGGAAATGATTCATTATACATAAGCATGAATTTGTTTAAAAATATATTCCAACTTTCATTGGTTTTAGTTGTGTCATAAATTTCATGCCAATTCTCTAGTTTTAGTCGGTTATTAAACTTTAATAGTATATGGTTATTAATATTTTGTTTGAAAAAAAAAATCTCGATGCTACCGCTTGGAGGCCGATATATCACAATGACCGTTGTCTTCAATCCATTGATGTTGAAATTCGCCGCTGCACATTCAAAAATATACGCTTCGGACAGAACGTTCAGGTCTTTTCGAACAGTTGCATTTAAATTATATTGTTAATATATAGCCACGCCTCCATGTGAGTTTTTATTTCTGCAAAAGGTTGTGATCAATTTATAACCATCAATTGTATAGCATTGTAATTCTTCAATTGTTTTCCAATGCTCTGTTAAAGTAATAATTTTACATTCTTTATTTTCTGATATTAATTTGTTTAGTGCGTTAACGGATGTGTTTATTGATTGCATATTTTGATTTATCAATGTGAAAATATTTTCCTTTTCTATCGATTGCTGTCTTCTACGGTTGGATAAATCCCTAATCTCTTCTTGTAAATATGTGGAAAAAATCGATTACATATAACTCCTCTGGCCCATAAATCCTGATTTTGTATTTCCTTCAGTTTGCTGAATGCAACAGAAACCTTAAAGGAACTGTATTCAGTTGGATGTTTTGCTTGCAGTTTTTCGCATTTAAAATCGTGGATATTATTATTTTCCAAATATTCTGCTAATGATCGTTCTGTAACTTCGGGATTAAGTCTGTATACGTGAAGATGAGCTCTGCGCTCTACTCCTCTGATTGAATCATTTAGATTACTCTCTCTGCAACCGTACATCACATTTCTCGATCGATTAACTTTCCTACCGACAGTTTTCCATTCTTCATTTTCCGTTTGTTTTGTAATCACTGGTATTTTTTCTGTATTATATAAACATCACAACAATTTATAGGTTATTATATGTGAAACAAAATTGAAAGATGTGGATAACATGGATAACACTAACAATATTATAGGTTATTATAATTAGAAAAGTTTTTAATTGGGTGAATCTGTAATTGTGGAGGCTTTGACAATTCGATTATGCTTTATTTTTTTATTACGTACAAGGTTTTATTCTTTTTTTAAGCAGCAAAATCATTAACGATTAACAATTATAATTATCGTGTATATGTAGGGAGGGTGGGTGGCCTCTATCACACCCTCCAATCAGTAAAACATAAGCAAGGGTTTTAGTTATAGGTTGTAAAATATAAATAAACACAAAATAAGTGTAATTTTTAAAGATTTATTCATACAAATTTTTTAAATAATTTTTGTTGATGTTTTACTGATTGGAGGGTGGGATAGAGGCCACCCAACCACCCCACATATACATATAAACTTTAAATCCTTATCATCTCGCAGTTTCCAATAAAATTAATTATAAAACTTTTATGAACGAAAAAGAAATTAAAAAGGTAAAATTTTTGAGTGAGTAAATTAATAAAAAATTGGTGCATGATGGGTGGGCAGACTTTAAATCTAAATTAGATAAGATTAGCCATAAAAAGTCATTTGTACTTAAACTTAAATTTTTATTCTGTTGTATTTTTTTATTACATAAAGGATTTGACTGTTTTTAGCAGCAAAATCTTCAACGATTAGCAATTAAAGTTAATATGAATATGTAGGGTGGGTGGGAGGCCTGTGTAACACTCTCCAATTAGTAAAACATAAGCAAGGGTTTTAATTATATATATATATAATCTTTTTTCATCTCTTATACCCTTGCGGGTGTCGAGATTATTCCTCTTATAATCTTTTTATTATCTCTTTCCATTTCTTCCGATTTTTAGCCGTTTCTTTGGTTGTGTTTACATCTATTTTATATTTAGTCATTATTTCTGTAATTCTGTTATCCCATGTTTTGTTTGGTCTTCCTCTTCCCCTTCTGCTTTCTGTCTTGGTTTTCCATATTACTTTAGTTTGTATTCCTTCTTTCATTCTTATTAGATGTCCATACCATTCTAGCTGTTTCTTTTCTATTACTTTGTTAATGTCTTCTATTCCCAGTCTTTTCCTTATCTCTTCATTTCGTATTCTGTTCATGATTGTTATTCGTTCCACCTTTCTTAAAAATCTCATTTCACTCGCTTGTATTTTTGATTTTTGCCTTTGATCTAGTGTCCATGTCTCTGCTCCATAAAGTAGTATAGGCCTGTAAATTACTTTGTAAATTGTTATTTTTGTCCGTTTAGAAATCCTTTTATTGTCTAATATTGTGTCTTTTAAGTTATAGTACGTTTTGTTTGCTGTTTGTATTCTGTTATTTATTTTATCTTCCATATCTCCTTTTTTGTTTATTACTATTCCTAGGTATTTGTATGCTTCAATCTGTTCTATGTGTTTTCCTTCTATTATTATATTTGTTTTTACCTCTTCTTTTGCTATAACTAATATTTTGGTCTTTTATATGTTAATTTTTATTCCATTTTTTTTAAATTCCTCGTACCATATATCTATATTTTCCTGTAGGTCTTTTTCAGTTTTTGGTATTAGTGCTAGATCATCTGCAAATGCAAAGATTTCAATCTTCGTTTTTTCCTATCTCTACTTTCTTTGTTTTTGTCTTTATGTTTTTCATTATGTGGTCCAGGAATATTATAAATAGTTTAGGGCTTAGTGATCCTCCTTGTCTTAGTCCTATAGATGTTTTAAATTCTTCTGACTCTCCTTCTCCTGTTCTGACATAATTAGATGTATTCTCGTATATGCTTTTAATTCCTCTCCTTAATTTCGTCCCTATAGTTAGCTCTTTTAGTATTTTCCAGATTTTTTCTCTTGGCATTCGATCAAAGGCTTTCTCCAAGTCAATGAAAGCTATCAGCAGATTTTCTTTATTCATTTTTGTTCTATCTATTATATTTTTTATTGAAAAAATATGGTCTTGTGTTGAAGGAGCTCTTCTAAATCCACTTTGGGATTTTTCCGTATCTTTATCTGTTTTCTTTTCCAATCTGTGTGTTAGTATTGCTTCATATACTTTAGCTGTTGTGCATATTAACGATATTCCCCTGTAGTTGTTGCATTCCTTAGTATCTCCTTTTTTGTATATTGGAAATATTATTGCCTTTCCCCATTCCTTCGGTGTCCTTCCCTTTTCCCTTATTAGATTTAATATTTTTTGTAGTAAACCTTCTCCTGCTTTACCCATGTATTTTAATTGTTCTGATTTTATGTTGTCATGTCCTGGTGACTTTCCGTTTTTAAATTTTTTCAATACTGTTTTTATTTCTTTTTCTGTTATGTCTGCGGTGGCCTAGTGGGTAGAGTGCCTGCTCACGGGCCGCACGGTTGTGGGTTCAAATCCCAGCCGGGCGGTGGATTTTTCTAAAGGAAGAATTCTCCGTCCGGATCCATGGATGTTCGTGTATGTCCCTCATTGGTATCACAACAGGCCTGTCTAGGCCTAAGTGTGCATCTCTTCGCGGTGCACGAAGAGGTGCTGCCACACCAACCTAACCTAACCTATGTCTCCTTCGTCCTTTTCTGATTTGTCCCTTTTATCATATTCTTCTTCCCTTTCTTCTTCTACTTCTTTGTTTTTCTCCAGCAAGTCTTGAAAGTGTTCCTTCCACCTTTGCATTTTTTTTGTACCATCGTTTATTATTTTTCCAGATTTATCTTTTATGTGAGTTAATATTATATGTTTCCTTTTCTTTTGTTTTCTTATCATTCTGTAGAATAATTTCTGATTTCCTTTAAAGTTCTCTACCAAAGTTGTTCCAAAGTCTTCCCATGCATTTTCTTTGGCTCTTTTAACCACCTCTTTGACTTTTTTCCTCTGCTTTGTGTATTCTTCGTAGTCCTCTTCTCTTTTTGTGTTTAAATATTTTTTCCATTTAATTTTTTTCATTTTTATCTCTTCTTTTATTGTCTGATTCCACCAATGTGATTGTTTTCTATTTGTGTTATTTCTTATTTCTCCGCAAGCCCGTCTTGTTGCTTCTGTAATTATATATTTGAAGCTTCTCCATAATTCTTCAATATTCCTGTTTGTTGTTGTATTTACTTTTTCTATTAGTTCTTTAATATTACTTTGGTATTTTTCTCTTATTTGTATGTCATTTAATTTATCCACTCTTAGTTTTATTATTCCTCATTTTTCCTTTTTTTTCTCTTCTTGGATCTCATTATCTTCTGTTTTAATGTTGGTTACCACCATATAATGATCACTACCTATTTCCCTCCCTCTTTTGACTCTTACATCTCTTATTTTGTTAACTTGGTTCCCCTTTGCCAAAAAGTAGTCAATTATTGATTTTTCATTTCTATTTCTTTCAACTCTAGTGAATTTGTGTATATCTTTATGTTTTAATTTAGTGTTCATAATGGCCAATCCGTTAACTATGCAGAAGTCGATTAGTCTGTTTCCATTATTATTTTTTGTTTCTTCACCATATATTCCCATGATTTCTTCTATTCCTCTGTTTTTGTTTCCCACTCTCGCATTAAGGTCTCCTATTATAAATGTATTCTCTATTGATTTTTCATATATCATTTGTAATTTTTGCCAAAATTCGTCCTTTGTTTTCTTGTTGTCATCTTCATTTGGTCCGTATACTATTATTATATTTGTTACATTTTTACTACCATTATTCTTTCAATATATTCACAATCTGTTACTGTTTGTTCTATCTTCTTATTTATTATACATCCTACTCCTGCTTTTGCTCTTTCATTTTCTTCTACTCCACTATATGCTAGTATGTGTTCATTTTTTGTTCGTATGCTTCCTTTTCCTTTTCTTTTTGTTTCAGTTACTACTAAAATATCTAGGTTTCCTTTTTAAATTCTTCTATCAGTTCTTCTTCTTTCCCTTTCAAACTTCTTATATTCCAATTTCCAATTAACTTTGTCCGTTTCTTTTCTTTTGTTGTCTCCGTTTTACTCTTCCTATTAACGTTATTCTCTACCAGTTTTTTGATTTATTGTCATTTGTTCTCAGGGTCATTCCTCTTTCTTTATTATCCCATATATATACTTCATTGTCTATTATAAGTTTTTGATATCCTATTTTTGTCTTTTTACTTTCCCTATACACGTAGTATATAGGGGGAGTATTGTTTTCGTGATTTTTTTTGAATTTTTTTTTTGCGGAAATATCCGTTTTGGGGCCCCCTGAGTCCATTGCACTAATTTCTGGGAAAAAAAATTGTGTGTCTGTGTGTCTGTCTGTCGGTGGGCGCTGTATCTCAAAAACGAAACATCGTATTGAGATGAAACTTTAAACTTAAGGTTTTATCGTTAAAAACTGGAACTGAAAAGCTTTTGGTAAACATTCATAAACCGGAAGTGGTTGTTTACTCGATGCGTTTTTTTGTTTTTTTCGTGATATTTTTCTAAATATAAAAAAAATTAAAAAATGGTTCAAACAAAAGTTAAAGGGAATGAAGATGATTTCATTCATTCATTTCATTTAATGAAATCAGTTTAAAATTCATTTTTCATAATTTTTCATGTTATAGTTACATTTAAACAATCTAAAGTACATTTTATCATTTATTAGTTTATTCAACAGAAATAATTTCATTCAAATTAGTGTTGCTTTAATAGTTGTACTATTTGTAACACGCAAATTAATTTGTATTATTCAATGTCTGTCGAAGTATTAGCTAGAGAAGTAGTTGTTTCAAATTAATTTGTTTTGTAGTCTTAGTAAGGCTCATTGTTGTAGATTCACGAAACGTTTTCGTATTTTTAAATTTATTAGTCGCAATAAATTAGAAAGTCACCTAGCGTACTTTTGACCTACCTCAATATATCGTGGATTAGCGCTGGTCAGGAGTACGCTATGTCAATATACAGTTTATTGTGGTAGGTCAAGAGTACGTCGTTAGGTCAATGCACTAAATTAAGTTAGCTTAAGCAATTGTTTAATGTGGTAGGTAAAAATTACGCTAGTTTCAAACAGATTACTTTGAAAACAGTTGATAATAAAACAATTTTTAACTGTTAAATGTTCAGTTAAATAAAGACAAAGTAGGGCTTAAAGATGATGAAAGAGGAAAAGAAACGGTCCAAGAATCGATCCATGTGGTACACCGTAAATTGTATTTGTAGGGTGATCTTCCCTACTGATTGGAATTCACCGATTTGATGCACTTAAATTATTACTTTGTAATCATAAAATGTGATACTTACACAGGTTTATTTATTTATTTTTTAGGAACCTCCTGGTGGCGGCGTGCGAAGCCGAATCAATACTAATTTACGACGCAGCTAATCAAAAGTTTATCACGAAAATTGAGAATGCCCACGAAAGATGTGTCAACTGTGTTAAGTAAGTATTAACGGAATTAATAAATTAATTTATTAATTCACAATCACAATTATTAAAAAAATTAAATCCTATTAGTTAAAGTTTCACATTTTTGATATAATACGATAATAAAAATGGAACTGAAAGACCACCGATCAATAGCCAATAGAAAAACAAGAAGTAAAGAAGTATTATCGGATGTAACACTATTTTCCAATAAAAATGTTTATCTCTCTCTTTAATAAAAATGTAAAACTTAAAATTATAATAAATAGTAATAAATTATAATCAATTTATATATTGATTGTGATTTTTTTTATTTGCCTACGATTTAATTATGTGTAAGAAACATAATACGTGATTTTGTTATTAATATTTTATGTTGATTATAGGTTTTTGTGTCCATACACATTCGCCACATGTTCGGACGACGGCACCATCAAATTATGGGACACGCGGTATTTACGTAACTGTACTAGGACCTTAAGTGGACACTCAAATTGGGTAAGTTATTATATTTTAAAAAATTATACAGGGTGACTGACGAAAAACCTTTGGTGCTATATCTCGCTTATTTTTTATCCGATTTTAATAAATAAAACATCAAATTAAACCATTTTTAAAAGACTTTAATACGATCTGAACTGTTATTTTTTCTTGCACCCAGTTTTTGACAAAATACGATCAACATTTTTTTTTTAGATTGCACTGTAGATATATTTTTATTGATTCGCAAGGAGATTTTTTTTCTGAATATAAAATTGTAGACAAATTTATCCATACATCAAACTTAAGTCGAGAAATTGAGGATTAAAAAAATAAATAAAAAGTCAAGTATCCATTGTAAACAATATACAGACCCTATTTTAAATGTCAAAAGTGACAGTGACAGCCATTGATACAATACTGCAACGATTTTTAATTATTTCATAATTAAAATGTTGCAATATTTCAAACACTGTACTAGAATTTTGTGCTTCTACAGAAATCGTTTTTCAGTTTTTGAAATCTTGCAACATTTTTATTATGAAATTATTAAAAATCATTGCAGTATTGTACCAATGACTGACACTGTCACTTTTGACATTTGGAATAGGCTCTGTATATTGTTTACTATGGGTATTTGATTTTTAATTTTTTTTTAATCCTCAATTTCTCGACTTTGGTTTGATGAATGGATAAAATCGTTTACAAATTTAGATTCAGAAAAAAATCTCCTTGCGGATCAGTACAAAATATATATACAGTGCAATTAAAAAAAAAAAGTTGATCGTCTTTTATCAAAAACTGGATGCAAGAAAAAATATCAGTACAGTTCATATTAAAGTCTTTTAAAAATCATTTAATTTGATGTTTTATTTATTCAAATCGGATCAAAAATAAGCAAGATACAGCACCAAAGGTTTTTCGTCAGTCACCCTGTATACTAGGGAAAGTAAAAATGTACAATCTCTAACGTTACAAATAAATAAGTGAAGTAAGGAGTAACAGTGTTTGTATTTCTTATACGTTTAAATTACGTAAAATTTTAATTTACGAGAAGTTTATCTCGATCAAATAACCTTTCAGATAAAAATAATACGATAGATAAATTCATGAAATTTTCTTGGTAAATCAAAAATAAAAACATTTATTTCGTTTCTACGTTTATTCTTAAATCATTGTCGTAACTATATTACGATCCTCTTGTTTACATTTAAAACCAATTTATTCGTTAAATTTCGCATAGACAACAAACACAACCTCGCTCAGAAGCAATAACCAGAACACGTTAACACGCACGTCTCACGCACTTTACTCCGTGCCGTATATCAAATATTTACCAAATTATATAATCACCATCAATTTTTATTTTATTATTTTCGTTCCTCTGGCGTGACACAACGAATTATTCCATGTAACATATCTCCCTCCGTATCTAAGTAGGAAAAGTGCGCGTTTAAACATTTACTACCTGAATGTATAATTTAATTACCAGCGCCCAAAAACAAAAAATAAACCTTGGACAGTTGTAATAAATAGAAAGTTTAAGGTCAATGTAAGACGGCGTCGATTCAAGTTATTTCACGAAAATTCTTTCCGCGCGTTCCACTTAAATCCAATTGGAATTCCCCTCTCGATGCGGACAAGTAAACTTCACAGAGTTCAAGCCGAAGTTTATTTATAGATTATACGCGTAACGATTATAAATAATTAATATGTTTATGTGGGATTTTTGTTTTAATGTTGTTTTGATTGTGTCACAAACTTAATCTACAAATTCGACAAATATGTGCAGCCCTGACAGAAAAAATAAAATAAAATTATAAAGTTTATTCTAGAATGTTGTCGGCGTTTTTTTGGAGGTACATTTTGATTAAATAGTAGCAGTCGCAACCATCATTATGATTTTGATTAAAATTAAATAAAACACTTTTAACCTTGTGGTAAAACATAGTTAAAAGTGTTTACCTAATAAGAAACAATTTAGTCATGATTTACATCCTTACCACAATCAGCTCTGGAGTTTAAATACTTTTTGCGAGCCTTATCCTTCTTAGCATGTTTGATTTGAATAGAGCGGTTAAACCAAAAAGGCTTGTTGAATGATTTAGACCTTGCGTGGGATCAGAAAAGCACGTAACGTATCCAAAGATGTAGTGATGTTACCATTGAAGTACTCGGGCTGATTAGATTAGATCTATCACTTATCACATTTACTTGATAAGTGAGTAACAGTTTCCTTTAATTCTTAGGCTGTATTTACAAAGGAAGTTAATACATTGTACTCACTGGAGCCTGGATGAAATAATCAAAGGGTTTATTACAGCAAATAACTTCGCCTTCTTTAGTACGTATCAAATATGTACTTTAACTGAGATGTACATTTCACAAACTCATTTACAGCTTTCTTACACTTTCCTTGCCCAATGTTAATTGAAAATGGTTATAGTCTTATTTTGATACATAAATTAATTACTTGACAATTGATTAGGAAATTACGGTAAACAGATTTATTATGAAAGAAATAGCTAAGAACGAAAACGATAAAAACTTGCTTAATAATTTTTGTAAATAAAGATTTGAATTTTCAGGTGAAAAACATAGAATATTCAGAGAAGGAGAAAGTCATGGTGACGTCCGCGTTCGACGGGAGCATATACGCCTGGGATCTGAACAGTCCGAAGGAGAACAACGTGCTGTTCGACAAGGTGTTCATGATGAGCGGCCTGATGCGGACGAAACTCACCCCCGACGGCTCCAAGATGGTCATCGCGACGACCGGCGGCTACCTGATCGTCATACACGATCTGAACCTGCGCACCATGTACAATGACATGAAAACGTTCAGGGTGAGCGCTTACCCCACGGTTTCTTTTTATATGTGTCTAGTTGATATTAACCGGATCCAACTTTCTTTTCTTCCCAGCCAAATCTGTATAGGTTAATGCAATTGAGCAAGCAAACATTTCCGGCAGCCACGATGTACAATTACCTCTTCTATCAGAACAGGAAACGGAACAGGATCGAGTTCATCGATGACTTTCCCAACGATGCTGAGGTGATTAGCTCGGTGCAGGTGCATCCGATGGGCTGGAGCGCTTTATCTAGGAACGTCAGTTCGGATGATAATGAGGAAGTGAGTTTGTAAAGATAATTCCATTGTAATTTAACACAATTAATTATAAAAAGTATTTACAAAATTACTTTGATTAGAAAAATACAAAAACATTTTGAAAATCTACAATCAAACATTTACGAAATGTATTCGTGTTTTTCTAATTAATAGTTGATTAATTATAAGTAAGTTCAGATACATTTAATAGGACAAAACAAAGTGGAAAGCATGAAACAATTACTTGTACTCATTGACGATGGAGGCTTCTCGTTATACATATTTAATCACAAATTAAACACAATTTGTTGACCATTGGACACAACATAGCTAATAAGAAGTCAAAAAAATAAACAAAAATTGTGATCATGTGTTTGGGTTGAATAAATTTGAATTCGAATTGTATACAATGTAAAGGATTTTATTATTAAGATTACTTTGAGTTAAAACAATATTTTTATCTCCTTAACTTTGTGTAGCTTTTAAATCTTTGTGGCCGATAAAATTAATTAGCTATTTATTGCCGTTAATGAAAGTACAAGACTCTACGTTTGTATTATTATGATTCATCAGGTTTAATTAAGCACTTGATTATGTTTCACTATTTTAAAATAGTGAAACATAACCAAGTGCTTAATTAATCCTTTTATTAATATAAAAATGTTTCACCACGGGTTAAGTGAGAAGTTAATTAAACGTTCATTTGGTTCATCTCTCTGTCGCTGACTGCATATTTATTGCTTATTTTAAGGATCCATATTGCAATTAACCAGTTAACTGTTTTTGACGTATACAGGGTGACTGACGAAAAACCTTTGGTACTGTATCTAGCTTATTTTTGATCCGATTTGAATAAATAAAACATCTCAAATTAAATGCTTTTTAAAAGACTTTAATATGAACTGTACTGATATTTTTTCTTGCATCCAGTTTTTGACAAAAGACGATCAACTTTTTTTTTTTCAAATTGCACTGTATATATATATTTTGTACTGATCCGCAAGGAGATTTTTTTCTGAATCTAAATTTGTAAACGATTTTATCCATTCATCAAACCAAAGTCGAGAAATTGAGGATTAAAAAAAAAATTAAAAATCAAATACCCATAGTAAACAATATACCGAGCCTATTCCAAATGTCAAAAGTGACAGTGTCAGTCATTGGTACAATACTGCAATGATTTTTAATAATTTCATAATAAAAATGTTGCAAGATTTCAAAAACTGAAAAACGATTTCTGTAGAAGCACTAAATTCTAGTACAGTGTTTGAAATATTGCAACATTTTAATTATCAAATAATTAAAAATCGTTGCAGTATTGTATCAATGGCTGTCACTGTCACTTTTGACATTTAAAATAGGGACTGTATATTGTTTACAATGGATACTTGACTTTTTATTTATTTTTTTAATCCTCAATTTCTCGACTTAAGTTTGATGTATGGATAAATTTGTCTACAATTTTATATTCAGAAAAAAAATCTCCATGCGAATCAATAAAAATATATACCATATACAGTGCATTATTATTTGGATACCTGGAGGAACGTGAACACGTCTTGTCCACGCTGGGTTAATATTAGTCTATAGTTAAAGGTCAAAAATTGCGAACTGTTGAGTGAGTTGCGAGTGCATAAGCGGGAAAATAGAAGTGGATGGGGCACGATTTAGTGACGGTTAAAATAAAACTGTGAGAACAAAACGAAAAGTGGAGGTTAACACAAAAAAAAAAACGAGCATAGTTTGTGCGCGCCAAAAGTGCGACGTTGTCGGATCGAACAAATAAAACGTAAAACAAGTATAATAATAAATGAGGGTAACAGTGAAAAGTTGTTCCATAAGACAGATAAATAAACGAATAAGAGGGAATAATAACGGATATTATGAACAAAAGGCAAAGGACTGAAGAAAGAGACAAAGACATACAAATTTTCGGAAAGAGCAAAAAGTTATTAAGATCTCCAGAACAAAGAAAGAAAGAGGAAGGAAACAAAGAATTTAAAGGATTTGCTATAGAAGAGGAAGAAATAAGAAGCGAAGAACAAATGGAGGAACTTAAACAAATGATAAGGGAGCTGATTATCAAAACAGATAAAAACACACAGGAATTAACAAAGGAAATTAGAAATATGAAAAAAGACATGGAAAGGAGAGAGAAAAGAAATCACTAATAGAGAGAATAGAAAGATTGGAACAAAAGAATGAATGGGATGAAAAACAAAAAAGGAAGAACAATATAGCTATAATGGGACTAAAAATATCATATCCAATAAAAGAGGCGGTTCAGAAATTCTGCGTAGAGAAACTAGAAACTAAAATAGAAGTTAAAAATTGCAGCAATAATAAATGAAGGCAAAAAGCAAGAACTAATAATAGCGGAAATAGCTACGAGCGACCAGAAAAGAGCAATTATGGAGGCCAAGAATAAGCTAAGAGATACACAAATATACATTGAGAACGATCTAACTTTCGAAGAAAGAAAAATCCAAAGGGAGATAAGGAGCATAGCAAGGGAAGAAAAAGAAAAAGGATTTAGAGCCAAGGTAGGATACAAAAAATTGACGCTCAACGGAAAGGAATACATATGGAACAACACACAGAATGGACTAGTAGAGAAAGAACAGAATGAGAGAGCAAAAAACCAATAATGGAAGAAAATATTAGTAGAGAGACGACAATGGCAAGGAATAAGGACATGAGGAAAACAGAAACGAACATAAGATTATATTTTGGGGAGGGAAAAAACTAGTAAGGGAGGGGGAGACTGGGGTAGAAGGGGATAAAGGAGAGAACAGGGATGGGGGAGACATTAACAGAAGTAGGGTACATCAAGATAGAGCCACACCAGAGAGAGGCGAGTAAGGATTATGGAAGAGGGGCGATAAAAGAGGAAAGATGAGAGAAAAAAGGGGGAAGGGATGACGGCATCGTTTTGGAACGTCGCGGGATTAAAGAGGAAAATGGAAGAGGGTCCTTGGTATAAAGAGTTGAAGGAATGGATAAAGGAGAAGGATATGGTGGGTCTAATCGAGACATGGGTAGAAGAAGAGGATTGGGAGTGGGTAAAGCTAAAGTTGCCAATGGGATATAGATGGGAATATAGGGGGGCGACAAGGAATCATGCAAAGGGTAGAGCAAAAGGGGGAATCATAACGGGAGTGCGAATGGAATTGGAAGAGGTAAAGGAGGAGGCAGGGAGCGAGAGAATAGGAGGGGCGGTAACAAGGTCATTTTGGAAAGGAAAACGCCTGTGGAGAACGGTGACGATATATAATCAGAAAGAGGGGAAGGAAATTATGGGGGGAAATAGAGAAGATACTAATAGAAGGGGAGCAAGCAGGAAATTTGTTCGTAGGGGGAGATTGGAATGTGAGAACAGGGAACCAAGACACAAAAGGGGTGAACCAAGAAGGACGGCAAAGAAGAGGAAGAAGGTCGAAAGATGGGACGACAAGTAAAGAAGGAGGGCTGACGAGCAGGGTCTAGAAGTGCTGAATGGATCGACAGAAGGGGATTGGATAGAGAGATGACGTATCTAGGGCCAAGGGGGACCTCAGTAATAGATTATGTCCTGGTGACTGATGATATCAGAGATGACGTAAGAGAATTTAGGGTGGAGGACAGATGTGGATCTGATCATTTCTCCATAACAGTGAAGCTTGGGGGGGAGGAAGAAGAAGTAATCAATACTACACGATTGGGCTGGTATTGGTCCAACAGGACCAAAAAGATATACAGAGACAAAATAAAGGAGACGAGTTTTCAAAAGGTGGTAACAGTAGAACAGCTGGGAGACAGGGTGAAACAGGCGATGACGAGAAGGAGCGGAGGAAAGTCTGTGGAGAAGGGCTCATGGTTTGATAAAGGGTGTAGGGAAGCCAAAAGAGCTCTAAGAAGGACAATAAAGGCTTGGAGAGATGGAATGGTGGGAGAGGAGGAGGTAAAACAGGCAAAACACAACTTTGGAGTGGAGTGCAATAGTAAGAAGGACAAGTGGATGGGAGAAGAGATGAAGATAGTGAGGGAGCTAAAGAATGAAAAACAACTATGGAGATACTTGAAGGAGAGGGGGTCAGCCAGGAAAGTAAAAGGAGAGGGTATAAATATTGATACATGGAAGAGCTGTTAGGAACGAGGGCAACCGAAGGGGAGGTGGTGGCAGAGAGAAGGGTCTTCGATGGGAAAGAAGATTTTAGCATGGAAGAGCTAGAAAGGGCACTTCAACAAATGAAAGACGGGAAGGCGGCAGGACCTGATGGAATACAGGCAGAAGCATGGAAGTGGTGCAGCTCAGAAGGGAAGAAGAAAATTCTGATGCTTTTTAACAATTTATGGAGAGGAGAAGAGCAGTTTCCAAGTCAATGGAGGGAAGGTATTATTGTATCAATTTATAAGGGAGGAGATGAGAGGGATCCAACAAACTATAGGGGAATATCACTAATGGATAGCCTGTATAAACTGCTAATGATAATGGTGAAGAATAGGCTGGAGGTGGAGATAGAAGAAAAAAGGATGCTACCGGAAATTCAGGGAGGGTTCAGAAATGGACGACACTGAACTGGTTGATTGAGAGGGAGTTGATGAAAAAAGAAAAAATGTGTTTGTTGTTTGTAGACTTAAAGGCGGCGTATGACTCGGTAGATAGAAAGTTGATGATTGAATGTTTGAAAGGGAAGGGTGTGTCGGAGCAGGTGGTGAAGTGGATATGTGAAGTATACAAGGAAACGTGGTGTAGAGTAAGAATGGGTGAGCGTGTATCTGGGCGGTTTCAGGTGAGAGGGGGGGTGAGGCAAGGATGCCCATTGAGCCCATTGCTATTCAACCTGTATGTGGCAGATATGGAGGGGGTGTTGGAGCTGGGGCAGGCAGGGGGAGTAGTAGTGGGAGGGATGAAAGTATGGAGTCTGGCGTATGCGGACGATGTGGTAGTGTTGGCGAAAACGGTGAGTGGGATGAGAGAGGTGAAGAGGAGATTGGAAGGGTATTTTAAAAAAAGACGATTGATAGTGAATGTAAGGAAAACCAAATGGATGGTATGTAAGAATGCAGGAAGGAGAGGGAAGGAGGAATATTTGAGTTGGTCGGGAGAACAGATTGAGCGAGTGAAAGAGTTCAAATATCTTGGGTATGTGTTCAGCGAAACTGGGACGAAAGTACGGCATGTTGAGTATGTGTGCAAGAAAGCGAGAGTGGCAATGGAACGTATGCGGGGTATATGGAATGGGATGCTAGGTAGGAACGTGAGTATGCAAACGGTATGGTGGGACGCATGTGTGAGGTCAATAGTGTTATTGAAGTCCTCTTCTCAGAGGAAAATAAACCAAACTCGGCAAGAAAATGGTGGAACAACTCTACCAAAGGTACCCTATGTGGCAACAGTGTTATTGAAGTAACAGCAGGCAAGAGTGGAAGATCATATTATTATGAACTCAAGCCATTAGATGTGCGATCAAAATTTTTGTAAGAAATGTTTGTAATATATATTTGAATTTTATTATGTAAGTACAATGGATAAAATAAATACTATCTACTACTAAATCTGGGGAGTGAGTGGGCAGGTAAAATTGGAAAGGGTACAAATGCAGTATTTAAAAACGATATTAGGGCTCGAAAGGTCCACACCGGACTATATAGTGCTGCAGGAGTGCCAGATAATGTCGGTAGGGTGGGAGGCAGCGAAGAGGGTCGTAAAATTCGAGAGGAAAATTTGGGAGTTAGGTGAGGAAAGGTTAGTGAGAGAGGTATGGGGTGCGTGTCTGAGAGAGTGGGTGAGGAAAGGCGAAGGAATAAGGTGGATGAATGAGAGGAGCAGGTTGTATGTTAGGGCGGGGTGGTCAGCAACGGTTTTTGAGGAGAAGCTGTTACGGAGGGAGAGGATAGAGTGCGAGGTGGCAGAAATCTAAAATTCAAGAAAGCAAATACAACCCCAAATACCAAGACCTACAAGTGTTCGCAGGCCTGCCACTATATTTCAAAAAGTTAAAACCAGAAGAGGTGCGGTTGCTGGCTAGATTCAGATGTGGGAGTGAAGAAAGGGGTAGGAAGGGGTGGATGGGAAAAGAATATGTGAGATGTAAATATTGTGGAGAAGGAAAGGATGAATGGGAACATTGGATGGATGAGTGTGAAGAAGTGAGGGAGAAGATAGTCAGAAAGGGGAAAGAGGATATGTCTGGGTGAAAGTGGCAGCGGAATAGGTGTGTGCAAGCAGTTGGTGCAATTGAGGACAGGGAAGTGTAGCTAGGTGGAGGGTAGTGGAGAATGGAGTTTTATTTTTGTTTTGTTTTTTTTTTATTATCGAGGGTAATAAATTTAATGTGAAATAAATGTATGTAGATTAATAATGCCAAATAAAGGTTTATTTAGATATACAGTGCAATTTAAAAAAAAATGTTAATCGTATTTTGTCAAAAACTGGGTGCGAGAAAAAATAACAGTTCAGATCCTATTAAAGTCTTTTAAAAATGGTTTAATTTGATGTTTTATTTATTAAAATCGGATAAAAAATAAGCGAGATACAGCACCAAAGGTTTTTCGTCAGTCACCCTGTATACGTCATAATTTCCATTACTCACAGAAATTCCTACTTTCAAAATGGAGCGACACAGTTAACTGGTTAATATAATACATTTTTTAAGTGTGTATGATTGTGGGATGTTAGTTTTTGTCCAATTAACTGTGTGGCTCCGTTTTAAAAGTGTGTTTCGAAATTCACATTTTAAAACAGAGCGACACTCTTAACTGGTTAGGAGTAACAGACAATTACACTCGTCATTTTTAAATTTTAGTTATTCAAACATAGTTAAAAAGTGTTTAATTTGTGAATTATGACGTATAACGAAGTAGAAGCCACTGTTAATATTTTTATCTTATTGGAAACCTACAATTATAATTTTTATAATTTATAAACAAATTTTTAGTGGAGCTGTATACACGATATCCAATCACGAGATGCAAAAGATTACGAAGATGCGTACTCAGTGGTGGACGAACGAGCACTACCAGGCACCGAAGATCAAGAGGATGAGGAGGAGCCCGAAGACAGGCGGCCCACCGACATCTGGATGGGCTTCATGACCAACGGCCAATACTTAGCGGAACGAAACCACTTCATCAGGCCCGACGACCGTTCCTACATGGGCGTCATCAACAGCGGCCTGATGGGCCGCAGTCCCTACACCAGGTTCTTCTTCAAACGTCCCGACGACCGCTACAAAATAATCAAAAACCTACCCCGCCTCACCCACTTCGTGGAGGAGCTGAGCGTCGGCAAGGGCTACATTAAAGAACTGTGCTATTCAACAGACGGTAGACTGGTGTGTTCACCGTACGACCGCGGAGTGCGCCTTTTAGGTTTCAATAACGAACTGCAGGAGATGTGTTACTGTGTTCCTGACAAGCCGAAAGAACTGTACACCCTCGCCACCATGCAGAACTACCATCCGGACGTGGTGGTCTGCTGCAAGTTCAACCCTAGGCACTACCAGATGGTGAGCGGTTGTCTAGGCGGAGAGATCGTTTGGTACAAGCCTATACTGTAAAAAAAACATACATCCTCGTGCCATTACGAATTAATTCCTATCGATTATTTTAAAATTTATATCGTGTGACCTTACGTACGTGTGTAGAAATATAACATCTGTTTTAATTATAAAAAATCACAATTAATTTTATTAAGTTATAGAAATATTTCCTTTGCATCAACCAAAGCTTTAAGTATATAAATTAATTTATTTATTATATTTATAATATGATGTTAATTAATATTGAATTGATAATTAAAGCACTTTTACTTGTATTTTATATAAAAGTTCTTGGAAAGTTGTTTAATTTTTTTATTTAATAGAAATGATGGTGCTAATTCATTAAGACACTTTTCAATGTTTTATATCATAAATTAATTAATATAAATTGTACTATAATACATTAAAAAGTGTTTCATTTTTTGATTTATTCATTATGTAATGTAATTATGATTTCTACACTTGGACATAAGGTTTAACACGATATAACTGACACGAATATATAAACATACCAAAAGAAAAACAATACAAATATATTTATTCGTTAACTTATTTACGAACAGACTGCCACGATGTATATATATTTTTTTTTCTACAATTGAACTGCATTTTGTGATATGGTGATATATTCGGCTGTAAATAAGAATCACACACACACACACACACTCAAAAAAATAAAGCGCGCGCGTTTTTGCGCACCACTGTGAGCAAGTGATTGTACATATTTCTTACTTAAGTTTGGCTTTTTTGATTGGTTTTTTTTTTTTTTCATTTCATTCCGGACGCGATTGAGCTGGGTGTACGTTTTGCGGTGAGTTCTCTTTGTAATTGGCGGATCGCTAAATAATTTTTTTTTCCCTGTTTGTTTTGTATTAAATACTTAAGAGGAGTATCGATCGAGTGAGATTTCACTAAATAAATTAATTGATTTATGGTGGTGAATTTTTATTTTCATACCTTTAATATTATTTTGGAGGGAAAAAAAACTTTCGAAAATTAACACACTCATTTGATAATTAACGTGTATAAAATCCATTAAATTTTCAACATTTATAATCGGCAATAATCTAATATTATCATTAGAGTATTTATCAAAGTGTTTGTAATTAGTTTAAGTAAATTTTTATTTTATTTTTCAAAGAAATATTTTAGTGAAACTCTGATCAACAGGTTCTGCAAACTAAGGTAAATCATTCCACATTAAAAAGAAGAAAAACTAATACTTCTTATGATGAACGAAATAAAATTCCTTACTTCACTTATTATTTTTATTAATACCAGATGTACATTTCAAGTACTATGTACTCTTTATCAATGGTTAATATAGGGTCCGCCAATAAGGGCGCGTGAACTTTAAAATTGAATAAAACAAGTTGTGTGTGAGGTAGAAACGAAATTTATTTTTCATTCGAAAGGGTATTCGACCCCATTAAGTATGGAAGATAACATCGTTCAAATGACCACCGCGGCTCCGTTTGGTAGCCCGGATCCGGGAGGTCCAATTTTCGATGACTCTGGAGCACATATCGGCCTCAATTTGAGCGATGGCGATGCGTATGTTGACTTTGAGGTCATCGGTGTTTAGAGGCTTGTTGGCGTAGACCAGCGACTTGAGATAGCCCCAGAGAAAAAAAGTCTAAAGGCGTTAAATCGCACGATCTCGGTGGCCAGTTGATATCGCCTCCGTGCGGAAATCGCTCGTGCAGAATGTCCATTGTGGCATGGGCTGTGTGGCACGTGGCGCCGTCCTGCTGGAACCACATGTCGTCCGTGTCCATATCATCCAGTTTAGGCCAAAAGAAGTTGGTTATCATCGAACTGTAGCGCTCCCCATTGACGGTTATGGCCGCCCCAGCTTCGTTCTCGAAAAAGTACGGACCGATGATGCCGCCGGCCCAAAATCCACACCAAACAGTGACTTTCTGGGGATGCATTGCCACTTGGTGGACCTCGTGTGGGTTGTTCTCACTCCAAATGCGGCAATTTTGCTTGTTCACATACCCGTTCATCCAGAAATGAGCCTCGTCGCTGAAGATGATTTTTCGGCCAAAATGGGGGTCTGCTTCCAACTGCTCCAGACCCCAGTCAGCGAACGCCCGACGCTGTCTGTGGTCGTTTATCTTGAGCTCCTGGGTCAATTGGATTTTGTACGGATGCAGACCCAAATCCAGATGCAAAATTCTGCGAGTTGACTGCCTCGGGTTCTCGCGCACACTCTCACGGACAGCAGCGATATTTTCGTTCGATCGGGCGTTTCGTCGACGTGTCAGTGTTGGCTGGTTGTTTACTGAACCAGTCGACTCGAATTTGCCCACCAATCGACGGATAGTCGACTCTACAGGCCGATCATCGCGACCGTAAAATGGGCGAAGTGCGCGGAACGTTGCTCGAACTGATGACCCATTTTCGTAAAACAATTTAATAATTTGCACGTGCTGCTCGACACTCTTCTTCTTCTTCTTCTTGCGTATTTAATGGCCTTGGCAACTAAGCCCTGTCGACCAGACACAGTACATTTATCTTGATATGTGTTAAGCTCTGCAGCTCTCAGGCGTTACTAGGGGGTTAATAGAAAAAAGAACATATAAGACAAACAGAAGAAACTAAGAAACTAGAGTTTAATGTTATTTTCGTGTAGGAGGGAGTACAAAAGGAGATAAGTATTTGTAGAAGGGAGACATAAAACAGAGGTGATGGATAAGGGTGAATGATGTCCAATAGAGATAAGAGAGAGATATAAGTTCTGACAGCTAAGGTAGTAGTTTGAGCAAGAGAAGAAAATATGGTTGAGATCTCCAAGTTTTCCGCAGGAACAGTTTGGAGAGTCAATTTGACCTATTCTATAAAGGTGAGATGGGGACGAATTGTGAGCAAGTTTCATTCTGAGCAGGGATGTAATAAACCTTCTTCCAAGGGTCTTTGGATTAGAAAACCAAAGGGCGTAGGGGAATAGTGGGTTGAATAAGAAAGTATTTAGTGTGCCTCCCGAAAACAGACCATGAATACTGCCATTTCAAGCGAGAGCTGGTTTTTAGGACTTTGAAGTAGTCTTGGTGAGGAGAATGATATTCAGAAAGGGGAAGCTGTTGAGCAGATTTAGCAGATTGGTCGGCTATTTCATTTCCTTATCCAGCAGAAAACAATGGAGAATTTGGAAAGAGTAGTGAGACGGAAGTAAATGGAACGGATTTCTGTTGAAAGTACAGAGCGGTGTTGGTTTATACCTGTATATTGAATCGACTGTAAAGCAGCTTTAGAATCTGTAAATATTACCCATTTTTTGGAGTTCATATGACTTATCAATACTAAACACTCCTTGATGGCTGTCAGTTCAGCAGTTAGAATTGAGGAAGTGGATGGGATTTTAAAGGAAGATATTATAAGATGTTCAATATATATAGCACAAGAAGAGTAGGGAGGGTTATTAGATTTAGAACCATCCGTAAAACACCGTGTAAAATTTGGCCATTTATCTGAAGTTAATGAAAGGAAGAGAGTGTTGGTAGTGAGGGAAGAGGTTCTAGAGATGCCTAGGTCATAAGTAATATTTATGGGGTAGAAATGTGAGAAATAAGAATAGGTGTAACAGGGAAGAATAGGGGGCTTTAGTATATTAAAAGAAGAGGCAATGGAAAAGGATTCAACATAAGCAAAAAGTGGTTTGTTTTTTGCAGTAAGTATGGACTGTAATTTATTAAGGGATTCCATGATTGGAGAGTTGTTAAAGGCTAGACATTTGGGGGGAGGATTTCATAGTTCCGAATACCACACGGAGGCTTGAGGTTTGAAGTCGGTCTAATTTTTGTGACAATTGTTTAGAAGTTGGTGAAATGACCATTGAACCATACTCTATTTGTGATCTAATAAGAGATTTATAGAACATAAGAAGGGTCACAGGGTCAGATCCCCACCAGGTGGAGGACAAAGTCCGGAGAATATTCAGTGTTTTATTTACATTTACCTCGAGGTACTTAATGTACAAAAAAAATTTATCAAGAGCATCTGAATTTGGTTGATTGGAGGCCAGGGGGAAGAAGGAGTTTCTGTAAATTCTTATGGTCTTCCATATTGAAGATATCGGTGTGGTGCGTGAGATGGATTCACAATAAGCTACGAAAGATGTTTTTTCCTCTGATTAAGCACTTTTTTGAATCGGCAATAGCTCTCTTGGCTTCAATAAAACTTTTGAAGGTCCCAAGGTGAAAATATTTCTTGATAGCTTTTTTAAGAGAGGCTTTTGCTTCAGTGCAGGAGGAATCCCACCAAGGGCACCGAGAGGGATGGGTATATGGATGAGAGTAAGGTATCCAGCGATCGGCAGCGCATTGAAGAATGTCAATGAAGGAGGAATAGGAATCGTCATCTGATAAGGAGGAATAAAGGTCTTGGGAATATTCCGACCAGCATGCTTGACGAAAATTACGACGGGGAATAGAGGGTTTGTGGGCCGGGGATGAGTGATTTCGGTAATCACTGGGAAATGGTCACTGCCAAAGGAGTCTTGTAAAGTATATGAAGATAGAAGGGGAGCCAAAGTTGAAGAAGTGAGGGACAGATCTATTATGCTAGGAGCCGAGTGAGGTGGGACCAACCGTGTGGTTTGGTAGTCATTAAGGACAACTAGATTATTAGACTCTATTATTTGGTCTAGAATTAAACCAGCTGGGTTGGAAAAAGAACCATTAAGTTGGTTTAAATGGCAGTTAAAGTCACCAACTAGAAGAAGAGGGGAGCCAAGAGATAGGAGGTAGTTCCAGGAGGAAAGAGGACAGAGAACAGATAGGGGTATATATCCGGATATGAGAGTAAATATAGAGAATTTAATAGAGATGAACTGAGCATGCTCGGGAAGAAAGAGGGGATTTACATTGGTTTCTGAAAACGGAAGTACCGCAACACCACCTTTTCCGTCAGGACGACTCTTTAAGATAGTGTAGTAACCCTTTATTTTAATAGAACTGGACTCCTTGGTCCAAGTTTCGGATAAGCAAATGATATCAGGTTTAATGGAGTTTATTAAGTCTATTAAGTTTGATTTGTTTGATCGAAAGCTTCTAATGTTCCATTGTATTAACTTCAGGGTCATGGGGGAGGGGATGAGATGTGCTTGGTTGTGAGGAGCGGGTTAGAAGAGTATCGAATGGAATTATATTTAAAATATTCTCAACAAAAGTTGGGGGATTATTGACGTATATTTTTCCTACGAGTTCCCAGAATTGTTTATAGTCACACTCCGAGTCAGGGCTAGAGAGTGGTGAATTAAAGTTGAAACATAATTTTTTGGGAATTGGAGACGTTTTAGGGTGTATTATTTCATGATGTTTCTGTTTGATTATTGGGTCACCCTGGAAGGTCTTTTCTTTGGAGAGGATTGTACTATTGAAGAAAAGGAAGAACGAGAAGGAGACATGAGAGATGGAAGAAAAGGAGAAGCATTGGGCTGTAGAGTAGGGAAGTTACGAGGAACAAAGTTAGCATCAGGCTGTGACTTGGATTGGGATAGTTGGGGGTCAGAAGTTGTTGCATTGATTGGGGGGAATAGTGTGCTAGCTTCTGAAAAGGATGAATTATATCGGGACATATGCTCTTTAATTTTTTTTTTGTCTGAGAAATTCTTTGCAGATCCTGTTCTTAGATAAGGTACCAATTTCTGTGGAGAAGTGAGCTCCATGGCAATTAATGCAATTTGGCTGTTCTATTTCACACACTTTCACACCATGGTCTGATGATCCACATTTAGCACACCTAGGTTTACTTTTACATATATTTTTCGTATGCCCATATCTCAAACAAGAATGGCATTGTGTAACTGGGTATATGAATATTTCAGGGACCTTATTAGTGCAAAAAAGTTTAATGGATGTGGGTAATGAGACTGTGCGGAAAGTGGCAACGACTGAATGAGTATTAATATATTCTGGTACATCATTGATTATCATTTTTCTTTCCATCGTTTTATATTTATTGTTTTGAAGGGGTTAGATGTATTTAAATTATTTAGAATTTGATCTTCAGAGAATGATGGTTCTACATCACGGATGATTCTTTTAACTGTTATGAACTGGGATGGAATGAAAGCTTTCAGGGAGTGTTTGTCTAAAAGTGGGGCATCTTGCAATAATCTATTAGCCTCAGTGTTTTCTTTATTTAAAAATACTTCTTGTGCTCTATCAATTTCAGTCGTAAATAAGTTTCGTTTCAAAAAAAATCCACATTCCTGGCTTGTGCAGAGATGTGTTTTATTTACTACTTTCATCAGTTTTCCGCTAGCAATTTGATTATTTGTTTTTAATCACCACCATCTTGAGAATAGTTAGTTTGTCTAGTATGTTCGAGTGTGGTAAGGAAGTACATTATTCGCATCAGAATAAATAGCTATACATAAAGCTTTCGGGATTCATGGATTGTAGCTTCTTAAAAATGTATTGATTATCCATTTTCAAAATTTACATGGGATAAATCGATTATTTATTGATATGTATATTAAAGTTGTAAATAACTAAGATTTTCAAAATGTGTGTTTATTTTCACTACAATTGTTTCGCAGTGAAAATAAACACACATTTTGAAAATCTTAGTTATTTACAACTTTAATATACAAATGAATATGGATTTTCAACATCTCAACGCCTTATCTATCAACCTATTTATTGATATAGTTAAATCCATAATCTCACAGTGTTTAAGAGTATTTTGATGATTTATGTAAGATGATGACATTGGCAATCAATGAAAGAGGTAAATAGAAGAAACTTAAATAAAACAACTTGTAATAACTTTCTCCGCAGTTTATTTTTATTACACTAAATGTACATTTCGTTTACAATGTAAACACTATCAATAGCTGTATGCATAACTTATCAATCAACATTTGAAGAAATTTGTTTGACTGTTGGAGTTAAAACACTTTGGCTTCATCAGGCGGAGAAATAGAAGTAAGCCCTGCATAATTAGCTGAAGGTATGGAGACAAAGCCACGAACCCGATGCTTCAAATGCAGAATTATTAATCATGTGAGCTATCGCAAACCAAGACAGGACAAGAAATCGTGTGATTGCAAAGACAACAACAGGCGTTGATTAGTGAGGTTCTGAATATGGGATGATGAATAATCTAACATTAAATTCAGATTGAATTTTATTCTATAAGCTACACCCGTGAAAATCTACATCTTCGACAAGTGATTAATGAATACTAGAGCTTACGACAGAAATTGGTGATGAGTGCGTGTCATTCTAGATGCAAATGTTTTACACTCGAAGGATATTTTTCTCTGTTATATAAAGACTTGTCCTTTTTAACACAATTACCTATTTAAAATGTCTATAAGTGGTGAGTGAGGATGGAAAAGTTGTAATTTTTTTATTTAGTTAAAATTTCAATTATGAAAATAATTATGGCGAGTGAATGACCAATGAAATAAATAATAAAATGGCCCATAACGTGCTGTAAACTAATCGCTAGTGTATTAATCGTTCGATCCTGTTTATGAATGGGTTTCGGTGTACGTTTAGAGATTAATCCGTTTTCGTACAACCTCAAGAGGACGGAATTGATTCTTCCAGTAAAGGGCGATCCCTTGCGTAACTGCACGTTACCAATCAACAGTAAGCTGAAATCCAAAGGGTAACCTTGTAGAGTATCGTTTTCCACGATAGCACTAGCTGCAATAACCTCATTTGAAATTATAGCATTACCCTCGTGTTTTAAGTTATCCATCCAGTAATTATTGGTGAAAGAAGTTGGTGATGATGTTCTGTCCAAAATTTCGTTAATGACGGTGGAATTTAAAGCACGATAAGCGTTTAATATTGAATTTATTCCCACAATCTTAATCTTAGATTGGGATAAATCTTTAATTGTAGCAATCTGCTTTTCTAGACTTGGTTTAAATATATACGATATTAATTGGGATTGGTAGGAATTGATCATCAAAAATATGAAGATTATCCATGTTAAATACACCAGGCGTAGAGTTGATGTTAAAGGTTTCCATTCCAATGAGGAAAACATGGTTTGAATTAGTGTTAAAATAGTGTATTGAGGGTTGGAAATAACTTCACGCTGCACAATTCGATGCCAAATTAAACCAAAACCCAACACTGTTATAAACGAGATGATCCAGAGGTTTGTATTAAAAATAGTGAAGATGTTCTTCCAAGGAGGTACTGATTTAGCTAAAGGGGCGTATATTTTAATTTTCGAGAACATCACCGGGTAAGTATTGTCAAAATCCTCAAGCGAATTACCGGCGACCATCGCGCCGAAAATTATATCCACTCTCCCTTCCATTAAATCCTTCCCCAAACCAAAATAGCTACCGTTGGGTAATTTATCTAAAACACCTCGCAAGCTACCATCGGGGAATTTAACTGTAGGCGTTTTAATATCCTGGTCGAGTAATAACGGTCGCAACTTTAATACCTCAAAAACATCCTTAAAATCATGTATAAGAAAACCGGAATTGTTTTCAAAACTTTCATTCCCGTAAAGGTTAAGGAATGGGATTATATACATCCTGATCGTACATCCGGTGTAATCAACATCATCGAGATTATCATGTATGAGTATTGGTGTTTGTAAACAAGTAAACGCTAATGTGGGTTTTATTTCACTACAATTTCCAATAGAAATTGGAAAATATGTATAAACTTTATGTTGATGATCAATGATGAATATTGATAGTATATAAAATTTCCAAAAAAGTTTGAACGCTTCGGTTAAATCAACATAATGTTTGAAGATAATTAAGAAGAAGGATTTCGGTAGTTTTTTGATTATACGTTCCAAACCTTGTAAATTTTTAAGGTGTAGTAAAAAAAAGTCGTATATTTGTTTACTTTTTATATTCTTAGGTTTAAACAACGACCAGGTTTTGTTGTAAAAGTTAGTTTCAAGTTGAAAATCGTCGGAAATATATAAAATATTATTTGGATTCCTCGTTTCAATTATATTATTAACACAGCGCGTTAATAATGTTAATATAACTGTGGTGTTATTCATTACAATAAATTCATATGTTTTATTATTAATTTTTGAATGTATATTGCTTTTTTTTTCAAAATCGTTAGTGTTTGTATGGAAACGTTTCATTTAATTGTGAAACGTTTTATTGCATGAAAATCGCTTGTATACATTGAAAACTACTTACGTAAATAATGTTTTAAAGTGTGAAAATGTATTAAATACCTATTTGTTTGATTGCGTGATGAATTTACAGTAAATAATTCCTTCCCGTTAATTCCGTGTGGATTTTAAAATCAAATCCGTTGCGGTCTTTCATTTCCACATCGGCGCCGTTCTTGAGTAGCGTTTTGATGATTTCATCAGTAGATTCCATTATAACTGAGAATATTATACGGAAATTATTTTAATATAATTGAAATTTTTATATTACCTGCTCGTAATAATGGAGTCCATCCACATCCGTCCCTTTCATTTATGTTGAATCCTACTTTTATAGCTAATTGTACGCTTTTGATGTTATTGGAATCGACGGCATAGTGAAGTCCGTTTAGGCCATTAACATCCTTCAACGTCACGTGGGCTTTTTTCGTCAAGAGATAATTCGCTATGTCTAAGTAGCCCTTCCAAAACGCCACCATTAAAGCGGTTTTTCCGGTGATGTTCATCTTCTGATTGACGTTAGCTCCTAGTAGTATTAAAAAATTCATCAATTTCATATCGCCCTTTTCCACGGCTTGTAACAGTGGGGTTTTATTCTCGTTATTCTCAACTTCTAATAATACGGGCCTGTAAATTTAAACACTAATAATTTAAAGCTTTTACCATATTAAAAAATTAAACCTGTGTTATATTTATTTATTTATTTATATCTTTGTACTCCTTTTTAACTAAATAAGACAAGATTTATATTAAAAAATATGAATACTTAAAATTTTAATCAAAAGGAGGACGGGCGACGGAGTTCTCTTCATCGAAGGATCCAAGGGCGTTTCCAGTCACTGGCCTAGGGTAATTTGAAAAAATGAAAATATTTGTTTATTCCATAAATAAATAAAATATAATTCTATTATTTTTAAATATAAACAAAATAATATCACACCCGAAATAAAGATAGCACATATAAAATCATAATAATATATTTTGTAAAATTTGAAACAGATTTTTGTAACTAAATTTATTAAAAAAACGATTTTCTTTGCTTTTTAATAATATTGTCAATATTAATATCCATATATCAATGAATATGTAATACAGCTAACTCGGTTAGACTTTTTTGAGACATAGTGGCTCGCAGCCACCATTTGAATCTTTTCAGTGCAGAAAAACTTCTTTCTGCAGAAGCAACGCTAACAGGAAGAGTACATAATATTTGTAAAATTATTTTTATGTTCAGTAAATATTCGGGTCATATTTTCTGTATACATCTAAAGCATTTTCTGGTAATTGTTCTTTGATTTTCTTTTTCTTTTGCCATTGTAATTTCCAAAATGCCAATTCAGACTTAATTGCTATTGCACATGTTACGTTTTCAGGTAAAATTTTATTTAAATATGTTGCAACAAATTTTGAAGTAACATCTAAATCTTCGCCAGTTTGTTATCAATAAAACACTAGGTATTGTTGTGTTAAATTTGAACAAATTCATCGTGTCTTTATTAAATCTGTATTGCAGATCTGTAATAATATTATTCAGGAGAAGTAAATATATATTAATTCGATAATAATCCTCTGTTCAGTTCAGAGGAACTTAAAACAGCGAACCCCGTACATGCAAAAATCCATAAAAAAAGTAAATAAGTAGTGTTAAAATATATAAAATTAAAAGGAAGTGGGAAATAAAGAAACAAATGAGTACAAAAAGAGAAAGAGATATCGACAGCCCTAATTATAGATTCCAAGGATTCCAAATGAGCAATGGAGAATAGAAAAAGATAGAAAAACGAAGCAGTGAAACAAAACGTTGTCATAACAACAGAATACAAAAATAAGACAAAGGAAGATGAAAACAGAAAAAAAACTCACGGAGAAGGAAAATCTAAATATATCTAAGAACGATGTGATAATGGAGGAATTAAAGAGCATGTTTAAAGACTCCATGAGAGAAATGACAAAGAACTAAAAGAAGAGAGAGAGCAAAAAATATACAGGGAAAAGTATGGAGATGAAAACAGAAACGAAAATGGAAAAACAATTATAGAATTATGTATAGCAAACAACCTCATTGTGACAAACACAAAATTCAAATACATACATAAACACACTAGAAAAGAGAAATAAAAGGTGAAAGATGTTAAAGTAATAAGACAAGCTAAAATAGGGAGCGACCACTACTTGGTAAAAATATAAATTAACACAGAAGCTGAAAACTTGAAGTATACGAAGTCGAAAACAATAATAAAAAAACACATAAAACCAAAAATTGAAAAGAAAGAAACTAGGAATGAATACCAATCAAAAATAGAGAAAAAGACAAAATAGAAGGAGAAAAGAAAAAGACCAAAGAAATCATAAGTGAAGCAGCCCAAGAAAGATGTGAAACAAACACTATATCAAACAAACAGAGGAAGAAAAACAGGTGATAGTCAGAAGAGGTAAAATAATTTGTAAAAACAAAAGAAGAGAATTGGAAAACTTAAACAAGGAAACAAGGAAAGAATAAGATTATAGAAGATATATAATAGCAAATAAAAATGTGGAACAAAAATTCAAGATAGCAAAAAAGCAATCCTGGGAGCAGTTCGTTAAGAAACTGAAAGAAACGTTCACAGAAAACAAAAAGATGTTTAACAGCACTATTAAACAAATGAGCAATTAAAATACATTAACCCAGCCAAGTATAAAAGATAAAAACGTAAATATAATAACAGAAGAAAAGAAGATATTTGAAAGATGGAAAGAATTCTTTAATGAAATAACCAAAAGAGACCAGCACGGAGATATAGAAGGTGAAACAAATGGAGGAATCAACGAAATAAGAATCGAAGAACTGGAGGCAGCAATCAAAAAAATAAAACTAGGAAAATCTCCAGGTATAGATGACATCACAGCCGAAATAATGAAATATATGGGGAAAGGGGAAGGAAGAATTCTTGGAAATAGTAAATGACATTATCAAAAATCACAAAATACCCGAGGAATGGAACAAGGGAATTATAATATCCATACACAAAAAGGAGACACAAAAATATATGATAACTACAGAGGTATTACACTCACAATCAAACCAGGGAAAATTTTACTAGGTTAATAGAAGCAAGAATAAGAGGAAAATTAGATCAACAGCTGGGAGAAGAACAACACGGATTCAGAAAAATAGAAGCAAACAAGATTTAATATACATAATGAGACAATTAACAGAAAAGATGATTAAAAAGGGAAAAGATTTATACATATGCTTCATCAACCTAAAAAAGCGTATTACAGGGTAAGAAGAGAGTACATATGGCATATACTCGAGACAAGAAGGATAAAAAAAGCATTATAAATATAATAAAGAAATAACAAAAATAAAGTAAGAATAGGAAATAAATAATCAGAGGAGTTCAAGACCAAAACAGGACTGAGACAAGGATGTATATTAACCCCTTTACTATTTGCATCACTTAATGACGAAGCAATAAGAAATAGCAAACAAAGAGCCGAAAGCACAAAGATAGGGTATAGAAATATTAAAAACTATTAAAAATGCAAATATGTATTAATGTTTGCCGACGACATAACATTAATAGCAGATTCAGAAGAAATCCTGGAAATATTCAAAAAAGAGCTGGAAAAGATAAATATAATATCATCAAAAGAGAGCAATCACAAAATAGGGTTAAATACCTGGGATCAACAATAGAGGAATCAGGGAAGATATTTAGAATCAGAAAAAGATGAAAAACTAGGCAAAGCAGGAATGATCTACAACACAATAAAGAAAACATTCTTAGAGAAAAAATAGATTGCAAAAACAATAAAAACAGAAGTATATAAAAGACATTAACTGCTATATATAGTCCATCCGTTGGATGTTCCGTCCTACGTCACAAAATATCGCTTCGAGATACGACACAAAAACATTCAGTCTGATAAAGTAAACCAAATGCGTTAGAAAAAGAACGCACTGTAAAACTTGCGTCGTTTTTTGAAGCGATAGTTTGTGACGTAGGACGGAAGATCCAACGGATGGACTATAGTAGTGAATCGTGAGTAACCACAGAGAGTAATAACAAAAAAACCAATGCAATGGAAATGAGATACCTAAGAAAGATAGAGGGAATTAGGAAGACCAAGGAAGGGTTGGAACGAGCAAGTACATCAAGCATCAAGCAGCGGAAAGAAAAGGAATAGAATGGAAAGAAATAAGAAAATAGCACAAGCTACGCAACAGTGGTAAAGAAGTGTAAAAGATATTAACTGAGACATATTGTAGAAAATCAGTCTGACACCCATAATGGATAAAAGGGAAAAAGATAAATAAAAATAATCTGCTATAATAGGTTTATCCAGGTTTGGTCTATTCCTCTGGCATTTGGTAATTCGCGGTTTTGTCATTTAAATTTGTAATTCGTTTAAAATATTGACTGCATCATTATAAATTGTTTAAAAGATGTGGCAGTATTTTCCCCCTTGTTGGATAAAACATCAATAGTATTATTTATAAAGTTATTAGAGCAAGATTCATTTTATTTATTCTATTTACTCAAAGTCACTGTATTTCAAGAGACATTTGTGAAATATGTTTAATGGTTTTCCAAATGATTTTTTAAAGTTGTCACCAGATGCAATTCGAAATGTAGAATTTCACAAAAATTGCCCTCGTTTGTAATAGATTTTGTATTTAAGAGAGAACCAGCAGCACGATGATCTCGTAAGGGAATATTTTGTTTCCCCTAAATATGATACTTTTGATTATTGGTTTTAATCTATGTCTATTTTCTTCAATTTTTCGAAGTCTTTCCATATTTAATTTATTTCTTATATCTCGTGATTTTATAAAACAATTTCGCATAAACAATTGAATTTTTATGGTAATATTTTTATAACACAACATTTTTACCTGATAATTTAGATACTGTCTGAGATACTTATTTTTGCAATGGCACTTGTTGGTGCAACCCACCAAATTTTGTAAAAAAAGAAGCAATATTTGCAAAATAATCTGTTTAAATGATTAGAAAAGATTAACCAATTAAATTGTCTAAAATGTTTTCCAGACAAGTAATATTTAATATCCTTCCTCCTTTTTATGTACATAATAGGGTAAAACCAAAGTATTTTTTACAATTTAAAATTCGAATTTTCTCAATTTCATTAACATTACTAAATTTAACTATATGAATGTAAATTTCAACATTACTATATGTACATGTTGTATGCTTCTTTTTCTCATGATGGGAACAACCTAGTGAAGATTTCTACTGCTAAATGTCAATGAAGATGTAGATGGATGATTTAAATTGACTGTTGACATAGATCGATCTTTATTTGTTGAAAAATCGTGTTTTTTTAATTTTCTGAACAAATGAATCCAACGTAGATTATCAATTTTCATTTACTAATTTAATTACAACAAAAATCAGGAATAAATTAATTTAAAAGAATGCATATATTATTCCTAAAATCAAAAAAATACCTTATGTATAATTGATCGAATTATAATAAATTGGTAATTTATCAGCAATCACTAAAAATTTAGGATTTACATGCGACGTGTAAACAGTTTCGGTTTCTATCTTTTACATTTAAACCAAGTAAGACAAGAAATATTATAAATTAAACTAAGAAATGTGAATCGCGCTCTTTTAATGTAAAACAATGTAACGATTTACGATACCAAAGAGGCGAATAGTATCAATATATGTCGGGTATTATTAGAAAGGGGAACCCCCCCGTGCAAAGGAAGTCATCACTTTTCTAACGGTGCTTGCGCAGATAATTTTAATTTGTGTACATGGAAAAATGCACTGTCATAGATCGCTGACTAGAATTACCAACAGTTAACTTGTTTGTTTGAAATATTAGTAATTTTTAAGATTAAACAAAATAAGCGAATAAATAATTCTTAGGGGGGTAATTACACAATTACCCCCCCCCCCCTGAATACGCCACTGGAAGGATCTTATAATATATATAATCTTTGGTTTGAACCCAAGATTATTTACCGTCTATACTACTATATTCTTCAGAATATCATCTGTAGTATCGTTTTATAATTATAACGCTTGAATAAAGCATATTTTAACCTTTTATTAGACTTATTTTAATGACAATTCTACTCATCAAGAGTGTAGGGTTACTACCTGTGTAATATAATTTTTCTTATTAGAGGGATTTTACGGAATTCAATCGCCCTGCTCAGATGCCTCATGTAATATTGATCGGTCGACGTCGCCGATTTAAATTCAATCCAATCACGCTCACCACCACCATCTGCATCCACGGCTTTAACTCGGAAATTGAACGGTGTCGAAGGGGATAATCCATTAACGCAAGGAACCAATGATTTACCCCTAAAATACAATACAATATAATACAATATAAAAAAATTGTAATCAACACGCACTGATAGACTTGTTGCCATTCCTGTATATCATTTAACACCTCCAAAATTATTACGTTATCACCAGGAAATACGTTTTCAAAACTTAAAATTACACCGTTATCTTTGCGTTGTAGAGTTTTTGGCTTTTCAGCTTGATTTACGCACATGATGGATGGTGTTTTGATATCGATCAAACATGCACCCAAATTAAAAATTGAGAATGTATCATGAAGTAATAAAGAGAATGGTTGCATGGTAATCATACGTATGTGGTTAAAACATAGTGAATATTTCAATACAGTGTATCATGATGTGGTTGTTAAATACATTTTATTTTATTTGATTAAAGACTTTAATACAACAATTCTTTATTATTTATAACTTTGTTTTCCTTGCTTATAATACATTTCTTCTTCTTCTTCTTCCACTCAGACCGACATCCATCCACTGTTTATTACTTTCCCTATGTAGTATATATAGGGAAAGTATTGTTTTCGTGCATGAAAATGTCTGTGGGCGCGAAATGATCCGATTGAGATGAAACTTTAAACTTAATGTTTAATCGTTAAAAACTAAAACTGAAAAGCTTTTGATGAACATTCAAAAACCGGAAGTGGATGTTTACTCGAGGCCGTTTTTTGTTTTTTTCTGATATTTTTGTAAATATAAAAAATTTTACAAAACTTTTCAAATAAAAGTTAAGTTAAAGGGAACAAGAAACTGAACAAGTTTTGTTAAGACATGTTTTTCGTAAAGTTCTTAATTTGTGAGAAAAAAAAAATAACTTTTCAGAAAATGTTTTAGATTTTTCTTTAAATTTCAGTAATTTCTCCTCCATACTTTTATTTTTTATTGCAACTCCCTTTCCAAAGAATTTTCATCGTGAAGTCTAGAAATTTTTACAAGTTTAGTAAAGATTTTATTCAAGAATTTCAAAATTTTTCAGAAAATCATTATTTATATTTATTTAAAGAAACTACTTCGTAATTTCTATACAAGATTTTGTTCAACTTTTTCTATTAGAAAATTTTCTTCTAAATTTCTATAATTTTCTCAGATAATCCATACTTTTTAGTTTTCTTAGATTGAGGTTTCTAGAATTTTTCACAAGATTTCATTTTAGATTTATAAAACTTTTTTGAGGATTCTAGAAGTGTACAGTAATTTCTTTTACTTATCTAATAAATAAATAGATATTTCCAAAATTTTTAGTAAAGATTTCGAGAGCTCTAGATTATTTAGAAAGCTCTCCCAAGATTTTGCTTAACTTTACAATTTATTAGGATATTTTAGTCAAAATTTCTAGAACTTATTTAGAGGCTTCTAGAAGTTTCAGGAATTCCTCCTCCATATTTTCAGTTTTTTATCTTCTTTTTCAAAGAATTTTTCACAAGTTTTCTTTGTAGATTTGTAAACCTTTTTTGGAGGATTCTAGAAGTTTACAGTAATTTTTTCTTCATATTTCCAGAATTTTTAGCAAAGTTCTAGATTTTTTAGTTCGTTTCAATATTTATAGAATTTTCTTTTAGGATTTCCAGTAATTTCTCTTCCAGATTTTAATATTGTCTTATAAATTGCAAAGATTTCCTTCAGTGCTCAAAAATTTAAAAAAATCTCTTACAGAACTTTACACTTTTTTTCGAGAGTTCAGAAACTTCCAGTAACTTTTATTCAGATTTGGAGGCTATAGATTTTTCTAGAAAATTTAGACTCTTTTCAGTTATTTCTCCTTCAGATATCAAGATTGTTTTTTTAACCTGTCTTTTAAACTGCGAAGTTTTTAGAATTTCTTTTCTAGAAATGTAGATTTTTTTGTAGAATTCGGGACATTTCCAGTAAATTGCGAAGATATTTAAATGAAGGTTTTTTTAGAAAATTTGTTTTTAAAAATCTAGACTTATTTTCGAGAGTTCAGGAAATTTGAAATAATTTCAAACTTTTAAATCGCAGAGTTTTTTTTGTGGCTCTTGAATTTTTAGAATTTTCTTCTGGAAATCTAGATTATTTTCTCGAGGGTCCAGGAAATTTCTAAAACATTATTCTCCAGAGTTCAAGATTTTTTTTGAAGTCGTCTTTTAAATTGCAAAGATTTTCTTTGCGGCATTAGGATTTTCTAAAATTTTTTTTTCTAAAATAATGGCCACACCTTCTTGTATATTTTATTTATCAAAATTGTGTATTTTTTCAGAATTAACTTCTTCCCCAAATTAATTTTTTTTTTCAACTTTTCTTATAAATTGCGAAGATTTTCTTTCAGACTCTAAATGTTTTTTAATTCGTCTTCTTTTCGAGAATTCAGGTAAATATTAGTAATTGCTTTTCTAGAACTCAACATTTTGTTTCAACTAGAAGCTATAAAATTATTTAGATGGTTCTAAATATTTTTTAGAAAATTTTCTCCTAGGAATGTTTTCTTATTTTCGAGAAAGATTAAGGAATTTCTCTTCCCGATTTCAAATTATTTTTTCAACTGGTCTTCTAAATTTCTAGGAGGTTCTAGAATTTTTAGAAAATTTGCATTTAGAAACCACTTTTTTTTCAAGGGCTCAGGAAATTTCCAGAAATTTCTCCTTCAGATTTCAAGGTTATCTTCTAAATTGCAAAGATTTTCTTGAAGGCTCTAGAACTTTTTAGAAAATTTGATTGTAGAAATCTTTTCTTGAGGGTTTAGGAAATAATTGGGTAATTTGTAAATGGAAACCAAATGATACTTTTATGTAATCTATTCTGTACATAAAAAAGGAAAAGGATGTTAAATATTAGTTGTCTGAAAAACATTTTAAACAATTTAATTAGTTAATGTTTTCTAATCATTTAAACGGAATATTTTGGAAATATTGCTTCGTTTTTATAAAATTCCATTCCTCGAGTATCTTGTGATTCTTGATGATATCATTTACTATTTCCAGGAATTCTTTCCCCCCATATATTTCATCATTTTGGCTATGATATCATCTATACCTGGAGAATTTTCTTCAAGAGTTCTGTATTTTTCCGGATTTAATTTTTTATTTTTAGAAACTCTTGTTTTATGTTATTCAAATTTGCTTGATTTTTTAGAAAACTTCTAGAAACTTCCAAGTAATTTAACGTCCTCAGTTTCAGAAACTTTGTCCAGAGTCAAATATTTATTTTTTTAGATTTTAATTTTATAGAAAACGTTACCAATTCGTGAAGAACATTTTTTTAATGAAGTTTCTTAGAAATTATCGGGTGGTTATACTTTTTACACAGTTTTTCTTTCTAGCTTTTAAAATTTACTAGAAAATTTTCTTCTCACCCTAACTTCAAACATTGCTAATATTATATTATTCAAATTTGCTTGTTTTCTTTAGAAAATTTCTAGAAAATTTCAATTCATCTTGCGTTCCTATTTTTACAAACTTTATCGACACTATTTTTTTTTTTTTTAGATTTTAATTCGTTTAAAACATATTACCAATTTTCCAGAATTTCTTCCGTTATAAATTCTAGAATATCTTCAATAAACAAATAAAGCAAGAAATCCTGGAAAATATTAAGGGTCTGTAATTAAAAATTCTGCAAATTAATAAAATTCTAAATAGGTTCCAGAATCAATGTGCAAATTCGGAGAAATTTTGCTAAGGGTTTTAAAATTTTTTGCATTTTTTCTATCTTTTTTATCACAATTTTTTTCCAAAAATATTTTTTTGAGACATTTCAGCTTTTCTTATCTCATCGTAATTGTTCAAGAGTTAATTATTTTTTTACATTAATTAATAAATAAAAAATTAATTTTCAAATAATTTTGATTTTTTAAATTTGGTTCAGAGTTCAGAGCCAAGCATTTTTCCCCTAAATTTCTAGAATATGTTAGTAATTTTTGGTTTACGGTTTTACTTTCGATTTTTTAATTTTTTTCTGGTAACTTCAAACATATTTTGCTATATTTCTAGAAATTTTTCGTTTAGGAATTTTCGCTTCAAATCGTAATTATTCCTCAAGAGTTTTTTTTTGCTTTACTTGCTTTTGTCTATCGAAATTGTCAAGGATTTATACAAGGATTCTTGGGATTTCAGTAATTAATAATATTCAATTTCCAAATTCGGTCGTAGGCTCTCCTTTCAGGAAGAATTGCTAGATCTTACAAATCCATGATTCTCTTAAAGGGTTCTCGAATTTTTGAGTAATTTAAAGTCCAGATTCACGGAATATTTATCAAAATTTGTAGAATTTTTTGCAGTTTTATTTCAAGACAATTTTTAATTCAGGGTTTTTCCCCCAAATTATAAGAATTTTCTTTGACAATGAATTTTACTGAAATTTTTCTTATCAAGCATTTATTACTTTAATTTTTCAGGTTTTCCTTCAAGGATTCTAGAAATATCCAGTAATTTTCTGTCCAGATACCAAGAAATTTTTTCGTAGGCTATGAAATTGCGAAGCAGTTTTTTTAATATAAATTTCTAGAATTTTTTAGTAATTTTTCTTTCAGAGATTTTCATTAGGTTTTGAAAGGTTTTTCTTTTTCTAAAAATTTAAAATTCACAATTTTCAAATAAAATAAGTCCAGATTATTTGAAGTTGGTAAGGTTTCTTTTTAATTTCTTAGAAATTGCATAATTGTTTCGAGATTTTTTTTCCAGAAATATTTTCTTTTAGACTCTTGGATTTTTCTTGCTTGCTTTTTTTTGTTGGAATTATTAAATGTTCTAAAATTTTCTAGTAAGTTTTATTCTGCATTACTAGAAAATTTGTTTGAGAGTTTTAGAATTTATGAACATTTTTTATAGATATTTTCGTGTAAAATTTTTTCTTTCAGACTTTTAGATTTTTTCATCTTATTGTATGTGAAATTTACTAGGATTTCTTTAAAGGGTTATAAAATTTTCTAATAATTATAATTCTAGATTCATCAAAGAAACTTAATGTTCTAGAATTTTTATCAATTTATCATATATGACTATATTTCCAGAAATTTCTCTTCCAGATTTCAAGGTTATCTTCTTGTCTTCTAAATTATAAAGATTTTCTTGGAGGCTCTAGAACTTTTTAGAAAATTTGTTTGTAGATTTTTCTTGAGGGTTCAAGAAATTTTCAGTAATTTATCTTTTTTTGGGGCCCTAGATTTTTAGGAATTTTTTTTCTAAAATCTAGACTCACTTTTTCAAGAATTCAAGAAATTTCCACTAATTTCTTCTCTAGGTTTCAATATTTTTTAATTCAACCCGCTTTCTAAATTGTGAAGATTTTATTGGAAGGTCTAAAATTTAAAAAAAGAATTGTTTAGAAATATAGATTTTTTCAAAAATTTACAAAATTTCTTTCCTGAATTGAAATTGAAATTCAATATGTTTTAACCACAAATTATTGTAAGTAAGTATGGATTACAACGTAGTAACGGTCGCAACCATTCTCTTTGTCAAAAATGTTTACTTTGTCAACTTTCTTTTATTCAAATTTTGTATTGCAAACCGCGAGGCGATCAGTAATTAAAGTTAATATGTATATGTAGGGTGGGTGGGTGGCTTCTAACCCACCCTCCAGTCAGTAAAACATAAGCGAGGGTTTTAATTAAAAGTTGTAAAACGTAAATAAACAATATTATTGCAAAATTTAATAGATTTATTCAAACAAATTTTGAAAAATAAGACATAACTTTTCAAACAAAAGTTAAAGAGAATGAAAAACTGAAAAAGTTTTATTAAAACATTTTTTTTTTGTTATTAATTTAAAATTTTGATTTTTTTTGCTTATTGCTAATAAACTATAGGAGCTAAATGAAATTTATATAACAAGTAAGTATAAAAAATTCAAAATTGAGCAAATAATTAAGAATAACCTCATAGTTTTTGAGAAAAATATAAGGAAAGTATTATGATGGCTACATCACCATTAGTAAGACATGCTGACAGACAGCTTCTGAATTCTCCATTGGTATTTAAGCAAATATGCTACTTTTGTCCCTTCTGGGAGATTTAAATTAACGCCACCAGGATCAAATAAATCAGTGGATTTAAATTAAAGAAATTAAAACGCATTTAATAATCAAGTATTTCATGATACATTCTCAATTTTTAAATAACGAAATAATTAACTTTATCTATTACCACAAAGTACTTTAAAATGAAGTTTAATTCAATTATTTTAAAATAATTTACATGATTATACAACTGATAAAATTATTAAAAGGTTGTAAACCAGTTATAATACTAACGGTTAATCCTAAAAGCTAAAACAATTGACATACGTGACATGATTGTTAGATGCAATTTAAAAATTCATTTTCTGTCGCCTCTCGATGGCGCGGCATTTCAGTGTATACAACCAGCAGCAGGAAACGAGTTTAGACGATAGGATCGGGCCAGCCGTGCAGAAGACCTTCGGCGTGGTGCGGTGTCTTGTCTCAGTAGAAAGTTATGCTCAGCGCCGTCGCGACCAGGCCAACAAACCTCGGCGAAATTCCGGCGAGAAGTAACGTTCGGAAAATGTGATAACACAAAACTGCCACTGTTAGGATGTTGCTTATACATTACACTCTGGTTTTATTATTCCATTGGATATCCTCAGGTGAGTCACTTTTTTTTTTATTGTTGTAAATTTACCCGAATGGTATTGTCATATACAATATGGTCGGTTCGAAATGGTTCTGTGTGACTCACTCGGTGTATTTCTTATGATGAGAATTAAATCATCAAGTCTATTGTTTATTAATTTAAAACTTTCAATTGTTTTAAACTTAACTAACAATTAGTAAGAAATTTTTCGGCGAAATAAAAGTTTTACCCCAAGGTTCGAATAATATCGCCGTTATCGTTTTTATCTACGTTGCAATCCTTTTGTTTTACGATTATTAAGCACTATTCTTACCTATTGTATTTATTATCATTAATCACCAATACGCCAAGAAATTGTTTTATTATTACTCATTAAAGTGGATTTTTAAAGGTCGCTTTCTAACCTTCAATCTATGAAGCAAAAAAAAAATAGAAATGTGCTTTTATTGGCACCAGAATAATTTTAACATATTAATTGATGAGGCCGTTATTTGTTGAAAATTCATATCACTTGTTAAGTATTAAAGTAAAATCACATTTTTAATACTTAACAACAGAATAATTTTGTTATATATACAAAACAAAATAAATTAATAACGTCTTCATACTATTAATTGCGCGATTAATTCTATTTTATGTACAACTTTCTTTTGAAAAATTCTTAAATCCCACGCACCATTTTTATACGAAATAATAAAATTTGCGCACACGTAAATTTACAAAACAAAAAAATGAATAACGCCTTTCTCTTACGGATTGAAATCATCAAATTAGTCCCACTTTATGTATAATTTAATTCTGCACAACTTTTATCTGAATTATTTTTAATAATAAAATATATTCAAAAGTGATTTGTTCTTGTAGTCTTAATAAGACTCATTTGTTGTAGATTTTACGAATATATTTTCGTGTTTTTTCTATTTATTAGTGAATTATCTACAACGTAAAGGACTTATATATTTTATTATTAAATTATGCTCTAATTGGGTATTTTCCTTAATCCCGAACGTAATTATTTCCGTAGAATTCAGTAATCCATGCAGGTATAAATAAGACCCTCAGTCGATTATATTTCATTATTGTGTGTGTCAGTTGCCGTGCATATCTGAGTAAGTTATTTATTTTTCATTATATTTATTTTAGTAAACGTTTTTATTTATGTTTAAAATCAATTTTATAATAAAGCTGTACTGAAGAGATTGAAATATCGAAACACGTGTCTACAGATGGTTATAAAATTGAGTATTGAATTATTTAATTGCTTTTCCTAATTTATTTTTAATTACATCAACCTAAATTCATTTCTTTTTCCAAATTACCATAGTATAGTTACTCACAAACTATTTTAACGTACATTCAATCATTTTTAGTTCATTTTACAGAAAGAAATACGTTCAAACTAGTGTTGCTTTGATAGCCTTGCTATTTTGTAACACGCAAATTACTTTTGTATTATTCAATGTCTGTCGAAGTATTAGCTAGAGAAGTAGTTGTTTCAAAAGTGATTTGTTCTTGTAGTCTTAATAAGACTCATTTGTTGTAGATTTTACGAATATATTTTCGTGTTTTTTCTATTTATTAGTGAATTATTTTTAATCTTACGCACCATTTTCACAAAAATTAATAAAAACACGCACGCGTATAACATTTTCAAAATACAACCAATAAAAAACGCTTTATTGTCAGTTAACTATTGAAAATGAACACGTTGTATTTGAAATGTACATATAGTGTATTTTTAACGACTATTAAAAAAACAATTGAATAATTTTGCATTTTGTGACAACCACAATTAGATTTTGTTGATAATCGAATCGAGCCATAAAAATCCACTTGATTGACTCGAATATTCAAGTGAAAGTTTCGGCTTTCGTGGTGAAAGCGTTGCAATTATTTTTATTTTGGAAATGGCACGTCGATTCATCATCTGTGCATTAGTGTTTAGGTATTTATTGTTGATTTATTATTAATCGTTTCAAAGGCCGGCGAGCAGAAAAATTTCCAGTCATGTAGACCTTGAAATATGGAACACTTTCTTCGTCGGGTTTCGAGGCGTGAAAACGTTCAATTTGCTCTCTAAACTGAATTGACTTGCATGAATTAATTGTATATTTATGGTTATTAACAACAATAAAATTATTACCTTTCGGCTTGTATGAATCAATTATATCAATTATTAGATTTTATCGATATTTCGTGAAGTGTAAGTATTGAAAGTATAATCTTATTTGTATTACATTTTAGGACATTGTCAGGATGATGAAGGTCCGTACAGAGGGAAATTCTTAGGCAAGCTAAACTCTTACCATCATCAAGTGTCCGGTGATATTTACGCAGTCAACGAGACGACGATCCTCCTCATAGCCTTCAATTACGACGGCAACGGAGCTGACACATTCTTCTGGTCAGGAGCTGCGAACCGTCCAGGACCTCAAGGATTTATAGTACCTGATGAAAATGGAAAGTATGTACAATATAATTTATTCATGTTATCATAAACTATCAAATCATTTGTTTCCATTGTTTTAAATTTTTATAACCTACTAAATTCATTACTTCATAGCCTAAAACAATTTCAATTATTTACTTCACAACCTATCAATTTTTTTCTTTTGAAAATGAAATAATTATCACTTTTAAGGACGAATGTACTGGAGAGGTACTTCAATAAAGACTTCACGCTGTCACTGCCCGACAACAAGAAGATCACCGACATTAAATGGTTCGCCATTTACGATTTGTGGAGTCAGAACACCTTCGGCGATATTTACGTGCCGGAGGAGTTCGAGCCGCCCGTCGAACAGAAGATTTCGCAGCTGTCCTCCAAGAGCAACCAGGTGAGCTCGGCGGCGATTGTGATCGTCGACTCCAAGACAATCCGGCTGCCCGATTTCCGGTACGACGGCAAGGCGAAACGGGCGCATTTCTGGGCGGGCGTCGGACCTCAACCCAGTTCCAAGGGTATTAAAGTACCCGATGAGTATGGATAGTAAGTATACAGTTATAAAAACTATGTATATATAATAAATAATTAATTTAAACAAGTAATTGATCGTTTGTTAAACCATCGACTAAATTAGGGAAATTAGTACAACATTTAGACAGTAGATGTCACCTAAATGATATCTCTAAAACAATCTATAATACGAAGATAATAGATTTGGTAAAAACATTTTCCATCATTATTAATATTTCAGTGTTGACACGTTACGTGAATACAAAGTGGAAACGATAGAATTGGTCCTGCCCGGCGAAACCACCATTTTCGACATCGACTGGTTCAGCATCTTCGACTTGGAGACGAACACTAACCTCGGCTCGATTATAATTCCCGATGGGCTCAACGTTCCCCCATCTCTAGTCAAAGTTATCGTAAGTAGAGGCATTTAAATTCGTGTAGCCTTGAAAAACTTAATCATTAGCGTACTCTTGACCTACCACAATAAACAATGCATTGACCTATCGTATTCCTGACCCGTCCAAATAAACTATAGATTGGGGTAGGTTAAGACTACGCTAGATCAATATGCATAGTTTATTGATGTAAGTCAAACTCGGTTAATATATAATTTATTGTAACGTTTTTGCACGTTATACGGGTGTGTAAATAATTGCAAATGATTTATTGAAGTCAATTATTATTACCAGCACGTATTTACATCTGACATTTCTATCTGACACTTGTATAATGGCCGTAACGTATTCTACCGGCTTGGAACATAAACCGTCAGGAAGACCGCCTCGAGTGTGCTGCCCCGAGATCACACGCACCGATCCGAACTCCGTGGCCAGCTCTGTCTTGCCGCCGAAACGCTTCCCCCACTCCTGCACGCACTCGAGCAACTGTTTTTTTTTTATTTCGATCCAGTCGGCACGTCCATGACGCATCCCCTCTCCCCACGCGTCTCGTGACACTGCCCCCTCCCTAAGCATGTTTCGTCCCGAAATGAGTCCTCCGGCACCTTATGACGATACCTGCACTGGGACCCCTTTGTACATTTTGACGTTCGAAAGAAATAGCAGTCTATGGGTTTCTCATGTCGTATACCACTGGAATTATAACAGCATACCAAAATCTCGATCCCAGAATTGGCAAAAAGGACTTCCACCATGCTTCTGATTGTTCTCCAGTCCAATTGGTCCAACCCACAAGCTAGTTTCGGTATTGCCAATTTCTTGATACCCTCACGTAGAAGTGAATCCCTCAACTCATTTAATGATAGCCATACGTCCCTGTAGGTTGGCTTCTGATGAGAGTACTTCTTCCAGATAGTAAATGATCCTTTTCGGTAGGTGGCTACTAACATCTAGGTGGACTATGCTGCCGACTTTAGGACATTGAGTGCGTAGTTCCTCTAACCTTCCAAATTTCTTCCTGAAGACGCTAGCAATTCCTCGTGACATCTTCAAATCCTGGGCCACACAATGGGCAAGACAATAGTCCGAAGGTACTTGGAATAGATCTAGTTGTTCTTCTCTCGTTACATCAAAATGACTCTTACGTCCATCAGAGTGCTGAACCATGAAGTCTTCAAATGCGCTCTCGTCGCTTTGTTCAACCACCGCACGAATCGCTGCACCATCTTCTTCGCCAGCATAAGGGGTCAGACGATTGAAATGGACAACTCTTGGTTTTCCTCGGGGTGGTTTTTGAATCCTGTATACGATGTCGTTGATTTTCTCTATTATCTGGTATGGTCCATCCCATGATGTTTGCAATTTTGGGGAGAGACCTCGGCGTCTTTGTGGGTTAAATAACCACACCATATCTCCATCTTTATAACCACTGCGATCCGTTTTTAGGTCATAATTCTCTTTCATTTGGTCGCTAGCACGTTGGATATTGGATCGCACATGATTATGGATTTCATCCATTTTTCGTCTCAGGTCGTTCACATAGTCTTCCCCTGCCAAATCTTCTCCCGGAGGGCAGCCGAACTTTAAATCACATGGAAGTCGTAGCTCACGACCCATGACGATGCTCGCTGGAGTCTGCCCGGTTGTTTCGTGTACAGCCGATCGATACGCCAGCAAGAAAAGATGGAGATGTTGGTCCCAATCTATTTGATGGTCAGAGACTACTTTTGACAAATAGCGATTGATGGACCTATTCATTCGTTCCACCATACCATCTGATTGTGGATGCAGAGCTGTTGTCCTTGTCTTATGAATCTTAAGGATTTTGCATACCTCTTGAAAAAGATTCGATTCGAAATTTCTTCTTTGGTCAGAATGTAGTTCTAAGGGAACGCCTAAACGACATATCCACTCCTTAACTAGTACTTCCGCTATTGTTGAAGCCTCTTGGTTTGGTAACGCATAGGCATCCACCCATTTACTGAAGTAATCCATTACCACCACGATGTATTTATTTCCTTGGTGAGACTCGGGGAATGGCCCAGCGACATCAATTGCGATTCGCTCAAAAGGACTACCAACGTTGTACTGACGCATAGGTGCTTTCCTTCGTCGTTGTGGACCGTTACTTGCTACACAAATCACACATTTCTTGCAGTTCACCCAGTAGAATCTCTCCCGAAGTTTGTTTAAAGTCATCACTTCAGGTATTCTACTCTTTGGAATTATAATCTGCCTTCGTTCTTCGCGGCCTTCTGAATCTTTGAATATGCGTTTAAGCAGTCCCTTGTCCAGTACAATAGAATCCCACTGAGCCCAGTATGACTTCAATTCAGGCGAATATTTGGAGACTTCATCCTATGTTGGCTGGTTCCACTTTCCTTCCATGTCATCAGGGGCTTTAGAACAAGGTCGTCGTCTTGATCCTGCCGGATTTCTTTTAAATTCCAGTCATCGCTTTCTACAGCTGTTCGGAGTACTTGACTTTCCTTTGATTCTGCGTTGTTACAGTGCTTGCAATTTTCTGGGCATGGCCTTCGCGACAAAGCATCTGCATTCCTGTGGATCGCTCCAGCTCTGTGTTCAGTGTCAAAGTCAAACTCCTGAAGTCTTTCCAACCATCTTGCGACTTGTCCTTCCGGATTCTTGAACTGAAGAAGCCATTTAAGAGCAGCATGATTGGTTCTCAATAAGAATTTCCTTCCATATAAATATTTATAGAGGTGTTCTACTGATTTGACTACTGCAAGCAACTCTTTTCTCGTTACGCAGTAGTTCCGCTCCGGCTTGGATAAAGTCTTGCTAAAATAGCTGATCACTTTTTCCTGCCCATCCTGTATTTGTGATAAAACAGCTCCAATTCCTACATTGCTTGCATCGGTATCCAACAAGAACCTTCCCTCTGACAACGGATAACTTAGAACTGGTGCGCTGGTAAGTTCGTTTTTCAGTTTTTGGAACGCCTCCTGACGTTCCCCGTTCCAGAAGTACCATTGTTTTCCTTCAGTGAGGCGGGTTAATGGTTTAGCTATGTTTGAAAATCCCGCAACGTAACGACGGTAATACATGCATAATCCAAGAAAACTCCGGAGTTGGTGTAAATCCTTTGAAACTGGCTATTCCCTCACCCCTGAGATCTTTTGGCCGTCGACTGCAATACCTTGGCTTGAGACAATGTGTCCTAGGTACTGCACCTCGTTCTTGAAATGTGACACTTCTTCGGGCTGAGTTTCAGTCCAGAATCCCTTAATCGTCGGAACACCTCTTCTAAGTTCTTCATGTGGTCTTCGAAGGATTTTCTCATTACGATTATATCGTCGAGGTAAACCAAACATGTTTTCCAAGATAGTCCTGTTAGTACCGTCTCCATTAGTCTCTCGAACGTCGCGGGTGCATTACACAGTCCAAATGGCATAAGATTGAATTGCCATAATCCATTGCCTACTGTAAATGCTGTTTTTTCTCTGTCCTCGGGAGCTACTTCAACTTGCCAATATCCGCTTTTAAGATCGAGTGTGGAGAAAATAGTAGATCCAACCAAGGTATCCAATGTGTCGTCAATTCGGGGTAAAGGATAACTGTCCTTTTTGGTTACATTATTTAGTTGACGATAGTCAACATAGAAGCGAGTTGATCCGTCCTTCTTCTTTACCAATACCACTGGCGAGGCCCACGGACTACTAGATGGTTCTATAATGCCCTCGCTCCCCATGTCCTGCACAATCCTATCAGCTTCCTCCCGCTTCGCCAGTGGCAGTCTTCTGGCTGTCTGCCTAATCGGTCGAGAATTTTCGGTATTAATTTTATGTTGAACGATATTGGTTCTTCCTTTTTGTCCAATATCAAATACGTCCTGATATTCCATGATCAACTTTTTTACTTTTTCTCTTTTAGTTGGATTACAATCTTGGGTCGAAAGGGAAATCAACTTTTCTAGTTCCGGGTAACTTATTTCATTGTTTTTATTCTGTGCTGTGGTTTTCCGCAATATCGATGAAGCAGCAGAACAATGTCCTAGCAGCACTCCATTCCTCAAATGAACAGAGTAACAGTTAGTATTCATTATTCTAACTAATACATTGTTATCGGTGCAAACGAGTGTTTTTCCTATTGCTACTCCTCGTCCCAGTTTATCGTCATCAACGATAGGTTCAAAGATCATAATGTTTTTGTGATGGGATGCTTCTTCCAATTGGCCCTCAATAATTACCTCACTTCTCTCCGGAACTGATGTTTCCGTTGGAAGGGTTACCCGGACTCTACCAATATTCCGTCTGTGGAGTACGACTTCCTCTCCATTAACTTTTAGGATTCCATTCTTAAGATCCAACAGGAAGCCTCTAGTATTCATGATGTCCATACCGAGAATTAATTCGTCTTCAATGTCAGCTACTATGAGTTGGTGTTGGAATGATGTGTTCCCTATGGTAATCGTGGATTTTATTTCACCATGAATATTAGCAGGTTTTCCTGTTGTTGTTCGTAATTTCCAGGTCGTTGGTCGTACATTTTGCGGTTTTGACACAATATCAGGTCTTATAATTGTCCTAGTAGCACCCGTGTCTAGTAGCAGTCGACAAGAGTTTCCATCAATGTTTCCATCCACAAAAACCATATCGACGTGGTGTGACAAGTATGCTACTTTTGCAGTTTTTCTAGGGGCTTGATGTTTTTTAGCCGACGGACACCCCCTGAGGTCGGCTTGTTCTAGTTTTCCGACTTTTCATTGGTACGATTATTTGATCTTTCTCTGCACCGACGTTGTATATGACCGTGTTTTCCACATTTCCAGCATTCCACTTTCTTCCTGTTTGCTAACGATTCCTTGATGATATCTTGTATCATTTTTCTAAGATCATCCAATCCTTCTCGTGAATCTTCCATTTTCCAAACACGGCCTTGACTCCTAACTGTACTTTTCGCTGCTTCTATCTCGAGCGCACGAGACAATGCGTCTACTAATTCATCCTTCAATCCATCTAAAAATGCCTGCACAGCTAATGTTTCCAAGATGTTCTCTGTTGCACCAGGATACGCCAGTCGTGTTAATCGAGCTATATCTGCTTCAAATTCTTGCAAACTCTCATCAGATTTCTGGCAGCGATTTTTAAGTTGTGAATGGTACACGTGTTCAAGATGTGTTTGATCATACCTTATTTCCAGATGCTTGATTAATTGGTCGTAATTCATCTCACCCTGCGACACTCTCTGCAAGACATTTGTTGCATCCCCACGCAGTGTTAGAATTAAAGCTGTAGCCTTCTCTGTTGGGTTCCATCCATTGGCTGATGCTGCGGCCTCAAATTGTCTAAGGAAATTATTCCAAGAAGTTTGGCCATCAAAATTAGGTGGTTTCATTTTTATCGAGTGGACAGGATCATTTTTTGTCATTTAATTCAATTCCTCCGAAATTTCTTTTTATTTCCGTTAATTTTTCTTCCATATTCCTAGAAATTTCCAGCATTTCTTGTTTCATTTTATCGGAATTTTCTGTCATTTTCTGATATATTTTCTTTTCCACGAGTTCCGAATTTTCATTAATTTTATATTCAATTTCGATAATTTTCCTTGAATTTTCTAGAGATTTTTCTTCCAGGTTTTTAGAAATTTCTAGCATTTCTTATTTCATTGTATCGGCATTTTCCGTTAATTTTTCTTCCAGATTCCTAGAAATTTCCAACATTTTCTCTGTCATTTTATCGGAATTTTGCCTCAATTGCTCCATAATTGATGCTGTGTCGCCTCCGATATCAAATAAAAATGTGTCTGGATCATGGCCTTCTGCTTGCAGCGCTTCCGTAAGTCTCTGTTGTAACACACTCTTCTTGCCGCTCGTATCCAAATCCCGTTCTTCCAGTTGCACTTTTAATTCAGCCACTTTTAGGTTCGTTATTGTAACGCACTTCGCCATTTTGTTTGCAATTTTTCACACCCCACACCTGACACCAATGTAACGTTTTTGCACGTTGTACGGGTGTGTAAATAATTGCAAATGATTTATTGAAGTCAATTATTATTACCAGCACGTATTTACATCTGACATTTCTATCTGACACTTGTTTAATGGCCGTAACGTATTCTACCGGCTTGGAACATAAACCGTCAGGAAGACCGCCTCGAATGTGCTGCCCCGAGATCACACGCACCGATCCGAACTCCGTGGCCAGCTCTGTCTTGCCGCCGAAACGCTTCCCCCACTCCTGCACGCACTCGAGCAACTGTTTTTTTTATTTCGATCCAGTTGGCACGTCCATGACGCATCCCCTCTCCCCACGCGTCTCGTGACATTATTGAGATAAGACAGAAATGCGTTACTGTCTTTGTAGTTGTAGTATTTCTATATTTTTTAACATTATCTATTTATTCTCTTAATAATATTTAACTCTATTCTTAATTCATGGTAATTTATCAGCAATTTTAACTTTAATTGATAGTTTTCTCATTATGATAAATTGAAATATGTTTACCCTTTTTCTTTTTAGCCGCATAAAAACGATTTACCGAACTGCATACAGCTGCACAAAGACTTCCAAGCCTCGTGGGAGATATTCGGTCCGCAGATCACCATCCAGCTCGCAGGACAGATTAAGGAAGACGAGTATCTATCGTTCGGCCTTTCAGGTTCGAGCACCAGGTCGCAAATGTTGGGTTCCGATGTTGCCGTCGCTTACATGGAGGGAGTGTCCGGATACGCCGATGACTACAACATCACGGCACTATCACCTGTAAGTTTAACGATTTTATGTTTATTTTTTAGAAAGGATGTTGTAACTTATTTTAAATTTTAGTGCATAAAGGTTTTGGGACAATACAAAGGGGTGTGTAGGGATGAAGTGGTAGGTGGGCAGAATAATAATCAATTGCACACTGCTGTCAGGGAAAACGGGATAACTATAATCACGTATAGAAGGACGTTAATATCAGGTAGATTATATATATTTTTTAGGATGATTAGTGTAATAATTTTTTTCAATTCAAATTTAAAGCTGATTCCGGTGATAAGGATATTCCAATGGAAGATGACGCTTATTTAATTTGGGCGATTGGAAGGTTGGATCACAATAAAGAACCCTCCTTTCATGATATATACCCGAAAAGTGATTTAAAAGTTAATCTTAATACTAAAGATCCGATCAATACTTGTTACGCATTTACCTCGTCTCTTAAAACCGCGACGGAACCGTGGGAGAAGGGACAAATCTTCGATAGGACTATCCGTACGTTTAACGCTTACATAGGGCCTTCAGCAGGGAAGAAAGGATATCAAGCTATTACAGGTAAGATGAAGTGAGACGTTATATTTTCTTGAATCATTTTGATCGTGTTTTTCAAGTAACAGTCAATCCAAATATATTTTCTTGTTCATGTATTATTTATTATTTTGTTTTCATCCAGGACAACCTGCAACGACTCTGGCTTGGTATATCAATGGGTATCTTGTTCCTGAAATTTGGTTAAGGCGAGGTTTAACGTACGCTTTTAAAGTTCGTGGTGGGAATAATCCTCACAGTGCTGAATACTATCATCCGTTGGTGATAACGGATGAACCGCACGGAGGCTACGATAAGTTGACGGACGATGCGCAATCTAATGTTAGGGTATTGGCTGGTGTTGAATATTCCAGAAGAGGGCGCCCACGACCAACAGCGGGTAAGTGTTTAATTAAGTTTAACTGTTAGGCAAACATTTTTACAACAAAAACACCATTTGCTCTCATCGCATTCACACTTTTTATAGATTACACAACTGAGGAATGCAAGGTATTTTCAAAGTCTTTCAACTAGCACTGAATTGAAAAATCCACTAATTACACAACCATTCTCTTTATCTTTCAACTGGGATATTCAATTGTAGAATAGACGTTGTCGACTTGTTAAAATTGATTAAAAGGTCAAATGAATTAACCTAAAAATTAAACTGAATTGAAAAATTCAGTGTAAGTATGGATTATAAAAGTTAAACGTTTTTCTGTTATTCATTTAGATGTATATAATTGTGCATATATGTTATATAATATTTTACAATAATTATTTGTGATTGTTTCAATTCAGTGTAAGTTTGGATTACCACGTACTAACGGTCGCAGCCATTCTCTTTACTAAAAATTAACATTAAACTGTCTAAAAGAAAATATGATTAATTATTTTATTTAATTTCGGAACCAATCTGTGTTTGAGAATTGTCAATTTCGAAAGTTTATGTGTATTTAAGTGATTGGTTAATAACGTTTGAATATTTTTTGAATAGCTGGACCGTTATGTCTGGCGAAACACCGAGATACCGAGGATAGAAGACTGGACGATGATTACGTCTCCTTCAAGAAGTACAACAGATCGTTGATCGTCACGTGTGAAGAGGGAGCGCCCGGTGTGCTGGAAATTACGCCGAACACGTCCTGGCCGGACATCGTCTACTACAACTCCTTCACGCAGGCCAACATGGGCTGGAGGATACGAATCGTCGACTCCTTCAACAGCAGATCAGCGGCCAGCAACCTGTACAGAGATTTCGTTATACTCGTGATTCCTATTATATACTTTTTCCACTGATACACAAAACTGTATATTTATATGTATATTATAATAACGATTTTAATCATGTAGAGTCTGAAGATTGTAAATAAATGGAAATTATTTTTTATACGTGCGTACGATTCAATCCCGTCAGTAGTTTAATTTCTAAAAAAAAATGAAGTTAATCTTCATTATCCATAAAGCTCGTGGATCTGTTATATGTTAGAACGTTGAATGGATTTGCAGCATGTTTCATAGATGGCGTTGTTGTCATTCCTGAGCCGACTTTTGTATAGGAGTGCTCTTCTCATATTTGTGCATTATAACTCAGGAGTCCACAACAATAGTTAACCTTCAAAAACAATTTTTATGTTAACGTGTTATGGCGCTTTTTATGTAAATAGATAAGTGTCTTAATTTTTTTTTGATAACCATTATCTTTATCAAAACGTTTAGTCATGAATAGTGTATAATAAGTCTATTAGTATAAATAAAACTGTTTTAAAGGGCGAAGAAAGTAATGAATTAAACTCCTTTACGATGTAGAGAATGAACTAATAATTTACGAAATAAAATATATAAGTCCTTTACGTTGTAGAAAATTCACTAATAAATAGAAAAAACACGAAAATATTACGAAAACATTTTCGTGTTTTTTCTATTTATTAATTTACGAAATGTTTTCGTTTTTGTAAGAATGGGATACAACAGTGTTATTTATACTGATATACTTTTTACGAAACACAAAAAACCAAAATCGATACTATTTGTTATAAGATATAATTTTATGGGGATAATAATTTTTAGTGTATTTGTGTTTTATAATATTCGTAAAGTAAGAAATTTGAATTAGTGCACCTTTATATGTTGATAGGACATGAATGTGAGGAGAGAAATTTTATAATTTTAAGGTATTTAAGTGAAGAGGTGCAGAAATTAAACAGTTATAATGTTTATTTCTCTCTCTTTTTTACATACATATATACAAAGACTTAATACTTTACAATTTGAAATACATCGAGTATTAATACCGTTAAAACTGTCATCTCGTCATGAATGATTATCATGTTAAGGGGTGAGGGGGGGGGGGGGGGGGCTAGGAAAGTGTGGGGTTGGCAGATACGTACTTGTAAAACTAATTAATTAAAAATCACATGTAAACAGACTCATTAGGTCGGTAAATATACGGCATGTTGGACTCATTGCAACAACAAAGATATTTACACTTCGTGCAGCTGGATGAAACTTTCCAGCGTCTTCGGCAGCTGGGAACGATATGGTATCTTGAACTTGCTGATCTTCGTCGCGCACAGACACTTCAGCGAGATGTAATTCACTAGCCGAATGTCCAGGTGGAACGGGCTGGCGTTCACCTTCTTCGCCGGACAGTCGCCCAGCACGTTCGGCTGGTCGATGTGAGCTCCTGCGTCCAATAATAATTTCACCAACTAAAAAAAAAATTAATAGAATTTATGTTTAGTAAGTTAAAAATAATAAAACTTATTAAAGCTATAAAGGAAAAAATATTATATGATATTATTAGTATTAGTATTATTTATTTATTCCAATTGTATAGCGATCAAAAAGCATTGAGCCAACATAAAATATTTCTTGTTGTTATGTAAACATAAATACACAAAAATACAGCGGAAGGGCCACGTGGTCAGTAGCCACTTTCTACTACTACTACTACTACTAGGAATTATTGTTGTTAACATTTTCATTAAATAAACGTGAAATGGTCGTCAAATAAAATTAAAATATTATATTATATACAGGGTGAGTTTTTTTCGATGTTCTCTATGGGGATTTCGGAAACTATAAGAGATAGAGAAACGGTTAAATGGGGAAAGAAGTGTAGATTTATGAGACGAATAAAATTCCACTTTCAAAGTTTTCAAAAAAGTCAAGGATAACTAGATATTTTTTAAAAAAGTAAAAAGTGTCAATTTTTTCAAATCAATATATCTCGGTTATTATAACAGATAGAAAAAAACTGTAAAAGACAAAGTTTTAGATAATTTTATGTAGATTAATAAAAAATAGAAATCAGAAAATTTTTATCGCCATTATTTTCCGAGATATGACGCAAACTTACATTTTTTTAAATGGAAACCATAGTTGGCTATGGCCTCATTCAAAAGGTAATTTTTTTCTCTTTAATGCAATATATCATACGACATAGTTAATTCTAAAAATAAGTGAGTTATAGTCATTGTAAATTTTATTATAAATAAAAAATGGGTAGCCATGAAAAAGATGAAAGTAAAACAATTGCAGTTGTTTATAATAATAGCAATATTGTAATTATTAGTTCTACAAAGTTTAATAAAAATGAAAAACCAGCATAAGAATAAAATTTTGTAATTATCAAATGGCCTTCTGTATGTGGTATAAACTCATTTGTCAAGAGGATAAAACGTTTCTTACAAAAATATTATGAACAGATGAATCGCGATTCACTAATTGTGGTATTTTTAATCGCCACAATGAACATAGATGAACTCAAGAGAATCCACGAGAAGTTTCACATAGAAAACTATAAATTAAATTTGGGTTTAATCCATGGTGTGTTTGGATTAATAATTCTCGGTCCATATATTTTTGAAAGCTCACTAAGTGAAACTGATTACTTTCATTTTCTTCAGAAAACATTTGAAGATACGCTCGTTTGTTTAAATTTATCATTACAAGCAAGATTAAAATGGTTCCAATATGACGGTGCTCCACCTCATAACATGTTGGCTTTACAAATTATTTAAATGATGCTTTTCCTAACTCATAAGTGGGAAGAAATAAACCAATCCCAGGGCCACCTAGATCTCCCGAACTGCGCGTTTTAAAATTTTTCTGTGGGGTTACGTAAAAAACAAAGTATATGAAAAATCATATCAATCTGTGGAGGATCATAAACTCGTTGTTATTGAAACATTTAATTCAATTTACATGAGAATAGTCAAAAAGTGATAAATTCAATTTTAAAAAGATATAATTTATGTCATAATGGTATTAATAGTGGACTCTTTGACCATATTTTTTTAATATTAAAATTTCTCTCCCATTGATATATTGATAATTACAGAATTACTTTATGCAGTTGTTTCATTTTGATTTATCTTTGTAAAACCGTTGATTGAAATATTGTATAGATGCCTAACCTTATGGGGAAATGCGAGTCACTAAAAGATGCCGAACAACAGATTACGCATGAGTAGTGAAAATATTGACCAACAGACGGCGCATATTTAGTTCTGCGTACTGCAGTTTACTGTAGCTTTGGGTAGTTTTCTATGGTATTGAATTATACGTATTGTAATAACGTTGAGACGATCGTGCTCGGGAATTTGCGGGCGGTGAAATTCCAACCGCCTAAAATTTCACGGGAACCGAGAACGATGCGACAGGACGCTTACTCATAAATGCGTGCCGGGTCTAGAGTAAATAAACACTCATCAGCACTTTTTTTTTTTTTAAGAATATATATATATATATATATTAATTAAATAAACCCGACTAAGATGAAATTTATATTTTTAATAACAATAATATAACAATATATTCATTTTGACTTATTTTTAATATAGATATTTTTTTTAAATAACTGCAATTGTATTGTATTGTATTTAAATGAAGGAATCAAAATTAATACATTTTAACAATCTAAAGACACATTGTTTTCTGCTTGTAATTATTACAACATATGAAAGTTATTAGTAGAAAATTTTTCTTTTTATATTCACTTATACTTAATTAATATTAGAGAATAATTGAATACTTAATATTTTTCAAAGAATAAAGAGAACAACTGTTTCATAAATTAAAATAATTAATCGACAGTCAATTCTAAACAACACATAGTGTTCGAAATGTACATTTAGTGATTAAATAAAATAGTGAAGAAAGAAATTAACTGTGTTTATTTACTTAAATTAATAAACTGATTTGAAAAATTGACAATGTTTTAAATAGAAATAATTAGTGTAAAATCTTGTATTTTCGATTCGATGGAAAATTACATTTTGTTTTTTACTAGATAACAAAAATACATGTTTTTATGTGATAATAGCAGAAGATAATAATATATATCATAAAAAAGTTTCAAAGTAAAATGTAATATTTTTTTACTTTTTGTTATATGCATCAATAAAAAATATATTATTTTTTATGTTATTTGTGTTATATTATGATAATCATTAGTAATAAATTTAATTCAAATAAAGCAGTTAATTAACAAAAGAACACAATCCCTCCAATCAGCTCCTCTATGATACTACTTTAGTTATCCCCATCCTAGAACGTCTTCGATTCCTATCAGAAAAAATCGCCAAAAATCCTTTTAACTTTCACATATTATCCCTATACTGTCTTCCTAGAAACCCACACATAATCCCTAAATTTAAAAACCCACATTCTACCATTTTTGATTTCATTTCATCATTTCATGCATCTACTCACTAACGACTGACGCCATATGACTGGACAAGACAAGGCAGAAAGACCTCTGGTCGATAGCCTTTTGACAGATTAATACATTAACACATCATTCATTATTTATCATTTTAATGTAAATATGTACAAAATTTGTCAATAAATATATGTTACTTCTACTAACAAAAGAAATAATATTTATTGAAACTTTAAAATCTGATTCGAGCTTAATCGTAAACTTTTGGATATAGATATGTTGTGCTAAATCATCATATTTTGGCCTTAGGAACCTATGGTCATTTCTCATTAAAAAGTAATAATAATAAGTGAATTACGAATTGTGCTCAAAACTAATCACACTATATAAGTATCAATATCTCATTTATGAATGGATATGGATACACAACCTTCAACATCAGCTACAGTATCTTCGGTTTCCGAAAAGAGAATGCCCATTGCGACCTACCCTTTGAAAGAAAATATTAGAGCAGGATCAAGTTCATTCAAAGAGTCTGTAGCCCATATTATTAAAAAATGTAGTAGTAGTATATGTAGTAGTAGTAGCCCAATATCAGTAATTAGTTCGAGAATTATTAATATGGAATCTCCGCAAGTATCGCCCCGCAAAGTGAAGCTAAAAAAAGAGTTTAAAAAATATATATATTAAATGTATTATAAATTATAGACTCAAAAAGAAAATGAGATCATTTTGAACTAAAAATATTTTAGAAAATTTATTAAAATATCGAGCTCCATCTGTAAAAACTCTCATATACATGCAATGTTTTCATACATATAGAACAGAATGGATAACACGGGAAAAACATCTTTATCATTATATTATAAATCACCAAGTACTTATAAATACTTACAAAAAAATTTAAAATTTGCGCTACCTGGAGTATCAACAAGTCAATCTTGGTTGAAAATCTTTAATTTACAAACTGGTCTAAATACACATTTGATTCAAAAATTTAAAATTAAGATTAATAATGTGTGACGAAATAATTTTGAAAAAAGGTTTAGATTATAACAAAGTCTTGGATGTTGTAGAGGGATTTGAAGATTTCGGTTCTCTTGGTAGGAACAACAAATATGGTAATCATGCATTGGTATTTTATTTAAGGGGACTTCAATGTAATTGGAAAATGCCATTCTGTTTAAAATTTTTTGAAAATGGTAAGGAAAGGAAAAATATACATTGCATACAAGGTTTTATATGGTCTATAAAATCGATTTTACTTTTGTGGGAATCATTGTAACTTGAAGATATTAAATATATATTAACGTCAAGAATAAATCAAGACCCCATAGAAAACTGTTTTTCCATACTTAGGCATATATGTGGTTATAATGCACACACCACTGTAAAAGAATTTCGAATAGCATTGCAACAAAATATGCACATCAGATTGCAGATGCCTGTTGAAGCTGCAAATTGCGAAATCGACGAAGACGAGCAACTGCATACGATATTGATGACGTTTATTTAAAAGAATGTCGTAATAAAAAAATTAAAATTGATAATTTAGAATCACAAGTAATTACCTATGTAGCTGGACATATAATATTTAAATTTTTGAAGAAAATTAATTTCCCAATTGCGAGAGGGAATGTAAAAAAGAAGGGAAAATACCCGTCGATAGAAATGAGTTGTTGATAATTAATAGAGATTATGGTGGCAATGACAATACCATTGATTATTTATGCAGGCCAACAAATGCCTTTTCTGAAATAATATGTTTATTGTTCAATCCATCCAAATACCTCCTACAATTCGATGATGATACTGCCCTAATTACACATGCTCCCACACTACCAAAAGCCCTTCAATCCCTTCAAGAGCTAATTGACTCCCTTCAATGCTGGTTTGCAAAATGGCGCATTAAAATAAATCCTCATAAATCACAACTCCTTATCATCGCACCTATAACTCACCTTACAAAGTCCATATTTCCCAAACTATGATCCCTCCCTCAGTTTCCGTAAAATACCTGGGCATAACCATAGATCAAAAAATAAATTTTAAAAAACATACAGCCATAATGAAAGGCAAAATTACTTCTAGGGCAAAATGCTTTAGAAGTTTAACGTATAAAAATAGAGGAATCAATACAAGAACAGCTGTTAAAATATATAAGATGATCTGCCGTCCACTACGTGCCTCTATCCCCTCTATGCCCTCTATCTCAACCCCACCAACCCAACTTCCCGCAATATCGAAGTTAGCGAGCGAGCATCCCTCCGTACCCTATCAAAACTCCGCAATCCTCTTAATCCTCTATACAAACCTTCTAACCAGCTCCTCTATAAAACCACTCTAGTTATCCCCATCCTAGAACGTCTTCGATTCCTATCAGAAAAATCCTCCAAAAATCCTTTCAACTTCCACATACTATCCTTATATTGGCTTCCTAGAAATCCTAGTATAAACCCTAAATTTAAAATTCCTAATTCTACCATGAATGAGGTATATTAAAGGATTATCTAAAGGGCTCAGGTCACCGGACACCAATTTCCCCTAAAAAATGTAAAATTACTAAAATCAGCCAAAAATAAATTGAAATGTATAAATAAAAATACAGATTGTTAAATTTTGACCTGAGCCCTTTAGATAAGCCTCTCCTATACCTCATTCATGAAAATTAGTAGATACGCCGATTCCATCACATTGAATTGAAAACTGAATAAATTATTAAGAATTTTTGCGCAAACCTCATAGTTTTCGAGTAAAATATAGGGAAAGTACTATGATGGTCACATCACCATTTTTTATCATAATGATGATTGCGACCGTTATGAAATGTTTTTTTTTTTAGATTCAGAGTATTCAAGTTAAAAAGAGCAACACAACTATTTATTAATTTTTTCTAATAATACAAAAAGTAATACCAAAAACAACTAAAAATTAAACAAAATAATATTGAAATGTTGATTGATGAGTTACGTGGAGATTAATAATATTAAATAAAATAATAATAGTATGAATGAAAGTTTTAACAAGTATTTTATTTTATTTAAAATGATATTGATAATTAATAAAAATTATCAAGGAGACATGAAAATTATTTCTTATTTTTATATCATGGTTTCAGGAGCTATGAACAAAAAATAAATATACAAAGCACCATTTTGTTTAATTTTATAATTAATTATTAAACACATTTGAATATTACTAAAATAGGTTGAAAATATGTTCAGCAGATCTGATATGCAACAATCGAGGATTGACAAAAAGTAATCAAATTCATCAAAATTGTTAAGCATTGTCTGCCACTGAATTTGTAAGCCAAACCAGTCACATTAAAATATGTTTATGTTGTCCGCTATTAAAAATAATACAAAATTATTTTAGGCAACAGTGGCATGTAATTTCCTCTGGGAATAATACTGTATTGTCATTCATTGAATATATCAATCAAAGGTATTATTAAGTTATCAGCTATAAATCTTGACAAAGATTATTTATTTATTTGTAAATGTGTAACAGTTACTGTACCTATGCATATGATGCTAATATTGCAGATATATTTAATTTCCAAATAAACATGTGAAATTCAATTCGGGGTTTTTTATAGCTCCACTCGCACAAATAATGAATCATCGATGTTCCCCGTGCGTATGTATTGAAAGATGGATTGGGTGAATATAAAAAGGGATAGATACATATGATGTCTACAGGTTAGACACTATCAAATCCAACCAGCATGAAACGCGAGTTGTCCCGAATGCACGACAAAATACGATTTTAGCGTGTCGAACTAGTTCAGGTTTAAGCCTTAATTCTATTTAACACCACTGACTGCCACACACATAGGATTTCAAAAAATTATCACCGCAGCAGCACTTTACTGTGAGGGTCGGGATAGGCGGGGAAAAGAGGGATCAGTTTAGAGGTGACTCGATTAAATACATGTGGGTTGGGTATCTATACAATATTTCAATCAACGGTAAAACTAATAATTACAATATTGCTAATATTATAAACAACTGCAATTGTTTTACTTTCATCTTTTTCATGGCTACCCATTTTTTATTTATAATAAAATTTAAAACGACTATAACTCACTCATTTTTAGAAATAACTATGTCATATGTCATATTGGATTAAAGACGAAAAATTACCTTTTGAATGAGGCCATAGCCAACTATAGTTTCCATTTAAAAAAAATGTAAGTTTGCGTCATATCTCGGAAAATAATGGCGACAAAAATTTTCTGATTATTTTTTATTAATCTGCATAAAATTATCTAAAAATTTGTCCTTTACAGTTTTTTTCTATCTGTTATAATAACCGAGATATATTGATTTGAAAAAATTGACACTTTTTACTTTTTTCAAAATATCTAGTTACCCTTGACTTTTTTGAAAACTTTGAAAGTGGAATTTTATTCGTCTCGTAAATCTACACTTCTTTCCCCATTTAACCGTTTCTCTATCTCTTATAGTTTCCGAGATAGATCCCCATAGAGAACATCTAAAAAAACTCACCCTGTATATATTATATAAGTGGTATAAGAAGTTAAATGTTTTCTTTATTTAATTATCGTGTTTTATTTAATTTAAAACATTACAGATGAATCATTCCATTCAAATTGTCTATATTTTTGTATATTCAATGTGCATTTGTTTGAGAAGAAAGCTAAAGTGTAATAAATAAACAAAAATGGTGAAATAATTTTAATTACATAGTATAGGCAACCCAAAATACATCCACCTAACTTAAAGCACTAATTTTACTCTCACTGTTCCTGAAGTGAGATAAAATTAAAAAAAATTATCAACTTAATAAAACACTGGTACAGCGTGAGGTTTCAAAACTTAATTTATTGTACTACGACAATTGTTTCGCCACACTGTGGCATCATCAGCATCTACCTGATAATGATAAATTAATTTTTGAAACCTCGCACTGTACCAATGTTTTATTAAGTCATTATAATAGAGTTTCAACAAGTAACGGCCTAGTTTATTCAATATTTAAAAAAGTAACGAATTTCAATAAAACAAAATCTTCATAATTCCAATTTGAGAGAAAAAAAACTAGAGGAAAAACCAGCAAAGAAAATCTGTAACGCTTTTTGACAGATTTTATGAAAAAAATGCTTTTTATTATACCAATAATATGTTTTCTTATGTCAAATTTCATTCAGTAAGTGTTAACTGATTTTGTTTTCTTAGCGGCAAACGTTTATTTATTTTAATTAGAAGATTAACTAAACACTTAACATAAAAATGTTTCAACACGAGTTAAGTGAGAATTTAATTAATCATTTATTTATTTTATACATCAATTGTAATTTATGATTCTGATATGGTAGTTTACTTATTTATTTATTAGTACTTTATCAGACTTGCTTTATAAATCTAATTCGAAATACATAAAAAAGTAAACAAATCCATACAAATAATTTCGTCAGCAAGCTGAAAGGCGGAGTTCACTCTTGAAGAATAAAATACTTTCAACAACTTCGACAAAAAAATATCAGACCTAGTTATTATTATTTATAATAAGTTTTTAAGACTTACCCAGTTATTACAATTATAAGGAGCCGTGGCCACGTGCAGCGGCGTCGATTTCGAATCATTTCTGGCGTTCACGTTGGCGCCACATTCTAACAAAAATTGCACAACCTGCTTCTGCGGAAATATATGTATCGGTTCCTCGTCCATAAAATACCCGGACTTGATAGTATTCAACATGGAGGTGCAAAGGTGCAGGAGACTGTCCTCGGTGCTAGCACTCTTCGGGTTAATCTTCACCAACTTCGTCACCAACTCCCTCACCAGGGTTTTCTGCTGTGATGTGCGTGCCGTCTCTAACATTAGGTATATTAAGTGGGTGATGCACTTTAAGATTTTATCGAAGTTCTCCATCTGACGCTTGTACTGCGGCCGGACGGTCAACAGTTGACGCGATTCTAAAAATTAAAATTCCGTTATGCGTTTGTTTTTCACGGGTGCGCTTAGGCCATAGGTTTACCGGCGATGTTTTCGGTGAGGATCTGAAACGTCGCCACGTTGTCGTTGAAGCGCTGGACGTAGGAATGGTCGCGGGTTTCGTGGGGCAGACACTTTTCATTATAATCGACCATGAATCTGACCAACGCCTGTGCAGTGAAACACGTGTCCGAATATAAAATGGAATCCTTCTCGACGCGGATCTCCAATGCCCTGCGCCACAGGTCGATGCAACGCTGGTATCGCATCATGTCCGCATACGACGCTCCTCTAAACATTAACCTACAATAAAAAATAAATTTCTTGAATAATTTTCTCACTTATCTCTTTGTGAAACAGTGTTTATCAATTCTTTACCTATTAAAAATAAGTTCCTAATAATAGGGAGTCAGATGTGATTCAGGTAAAACACCATAAAGATGACACCTTTATGGTATTATCATAAAATACTTTTAGTTAAAGACCAGAACAATAATATACAGGGTGACTGACGAAAAACCTTTGGTGCTGTATCTCGCTTATTTTTTATCCGATTTTAATAAATAAAACATAAAATTAAACCATTTTTAAAAGACTTTAATAGGATCTGAACTGTTAGTTTTTCTCGCACCCAGTTTTTGACAAAATACGATCAACATTCTTTTTTTTTAATTGCACTGTATATATATTTTTATTGATTCGCAAGGAGATTTTTTTTCTGAATATAAAATTGTAGACAAATTTATCCATACATCAAACTTAAGTCGAGAAATTGAGGATTAAAAAAATAAATAAAAAGTCAAGTATCCATTGTAAACAATATACAGACACTATTTTAAATGTCAAAAGTGACAGTGACAGCCATTGATACAATACTGCAACGATTTTTAATTATTTCATAATTAAAATGTTGCAATATTTCAAACACTGTACTAGAATTTTGTGCTTCTACAGAAATCGTTTTTCAGTTTTTGAAATCTTGCAACATTTTTATTATGAAATTATTAAAAATCATTGCAGTATTGTACCAATGACTGACACTGTCACTTTTGACATTTAGAATAGGCTCTGTATATTGTTTACTATGGGTATTTGATTTTTAATTTTTTTTTTAATCCTCAATTTCTCGACTTTGGTTTGATGAATGGATAAGATCGTTTACAAATTTAGATTCAGAAAAAAATCTCCTTGCGGATCAGTACAAAATATATATACAGTGCAATTTGAAAAAAAAAGTTGATCGTCTTTTGTCAAAAACTGGATGCAAGAAAAAATATCAATACAGTGCATATTAAAGTCTTTTAATAATCATTTAATTTGATGTTTTATTTATTCAAATCGGATCAAAAATAAGCGAGATACAGCACCAAAGGTTTTTCGTCAGTCACCCTGAATTAATATATTTATCATTTTCTCTTCTTGTTGCTCAAAACCAACGAATGGTCCTCTAATGAAAATTCTAATTTCTATCAAAATAATTAGAGCTTTAAAAAACTCTTTTTGAGAAGTTTATCATTAAGACTGATTTTTACGAGTTCAATGACTTAGATGTGCTACAAAAAGGGTGCAAATTTTCACTACCAGACAATTTACTTTTAGATCGATTCTTTCATTATTTGATTCATACCAATCGAAGATTTTTTTTATTTCATAGCTTTACATTTTCCGATTTCACTGAATGATTTTTTTAAGAGGCTTTAATTTATTCATTTATGTATTTTAATAAATCCTCACCTAAATACTGCATCCTTGTGATGTGGCCCTAATATTCGTTCGGCAATTAAAAGACTCTGTATACGTATACCATCTAAGTCGTCGAGACAGTTCTCCAGCTCCGCCGTCGTTGAATACTCCTTGTGGAATCTGAACGCGGCCCTCGGAGGAACAACGGGCAATTTGGGCAACATACCTAAAAAAAATTAAAATTAATAAAATTGAAAAATAAAAAGGAAAAGATAAAAATATTCGTCTCTCCACAGGCGAACACACATTTACCTTCTTGGGAAAAGGAACAAGTGTTGGAGTATTAATAAAAAAAGATGAAAATCTTAGAAAAAGTAAAATAATAAATATTTTTCTTAAAAATGGAAATCATTAATTACAACATATTAGCTAAAATAATTCCTTTATCTATTAAAGGGGGGAAATGTTTAGTTAATAGAAGAGTTTGTCAATTAGAATTACAACTGTTTGAGGAAAAATAATAAAATAGTTTTAAAAAGTTTGGACCCTTCCCAAACTTCACACACCAACTCTTTGAAAAGAGTCCTGTCTGATTCGATCTCCATATTACTGGCAGTCTTCTCTTGATTATGGATTTTTTTTAATGCTCTAGGATTCTCAGAGTGGTAAACCGGAAGTGGTTTAAGCTTCATGTCACCACTAGCGTTAGCTCTCAAAAGAAACGTCATTGGTTGTTTCATGGGTTTATACCCTGGAACACACATTTCTCATTTTTCGTGATGTTGGTACGGTTCAGCATGTGCTTCCAAAACTCCCAAACTTTTTAAAACTATTAAACTAACTAGTGGTACAAGATAAAATGGAGTAGATAGGAGAGGGAAGAAAGTTGAGAGTGGTGAAGGCGAGATAATATTGCAAGGAAACAAATGATATCAAAAAAATGGTGATGTGGCCATCATAATACTTTCCCTATTATTTTTATGATGTTTTACTGATTGGAGGGTGGGATAGAGGACACCCACCCACCCTACATATACATATAAACTTTAACTCCTTTTCGTCTCGCTGTATCCAATGAAATTAATTACAAAATTCTTTGAATAAAAAAGGAATTATAAAGGTAAAATTTTTGATTGAGTGAATTAGTAAAAATTTGATGCACGATGGGTGGACAGACTTTAAATGTAAATTAGATAGTATTAAGTATAGAAATTCATTTACATTTAAACTGAAATTTTGTTTTATTATTTTTTATTACATAAAGGGTTTGACTGTTTTTAGCAGCAAAATCATCAACGATTAGCAATTAAAGTTATCATGTATATGTAGGGTGGGTGGGTGGCCTCTGTCCCATCCTCCAATCAGTAAATAATAAACCAGGGTTTTAATTAAAAGTTGTAAAATATAAATAAACAAATAATAATTACAATTTTTAGAGATTTATTTATAAAAATTTATTCAAATAATTTTTGATGTTTTACTAATTGGAGGGAGGAATAGAGTCAAGAAAACAGCAAGAAAACTACCAATGGAAAATGTCTGTACCTACGGAGATATTTTTTGCCATTTCAATCTATAATTACTAAAATATCGAAAGTATAGAAATTGTAGAAAATCTGCAATAGAAATTGATAAAAATTCTAGAAAGGTATGAAAGGCTAGAAAACAGCAAGAAAATTATGAGAAATTTTAGAATCCTTGCCGAAAATTATTGCATTATTGATCAAAATGACTTCAAAATTAGAAAAATTCTAGAAACGAAGAACATTTAGAAACTTGAAACGAAAATGCTGGAAAAATAGCGAGAAAATTACCACCGGAAAATTTTAGAATCCTTGGAAAAAGGTATTTCAACTTGGAAAGAGAAATTTCTTCTAAATTACGATAAGAAGCATTGAAATATTTTAGAAATCAGAAAAAAAAACTAGAAATCTGTGCGAATATAATCATCTAATTTTTTGTATAATTTAGAAGAGAAATTGCTGGATTTTTTCCAATTTAAATCTTTGGCTAAACATTGCTTAAAAATTTGAAATCCTACAAATCTGAAATGTTTAATAGAATTTGCTGAAAAATTCTAGAATGGAAGAAAATGATAAAACTAGAAAAGAAAATGCTAAATAGCGGCGAATACACTAGCACTAGAATGTTTTAAAACCTTTGAAAAAATTATTGTAACTAGGAAATTAAATTCCTGGAATATTTCGATAAGATAAAAGAAAGAGAAGCATTGTTGATAAATTACAGAAATCTTGGAGAAATATTTCATAAAAATTGTAAAACCTTTAATGACAATTTCAGAAATTAAGAAGAAATTCTAGAAATCTGTAAGAAAAATTGCTAAATTATAATCATGTAATTTTTATTTTTAGTAAAATATAGAGAAGAAATTGCTGGAAGAGAAAGAACTTCCGATAATATTTTTTTAATTAAAAACACTACAACCTTAATTGAAAAAGTTGCATTTAGATAGAGAAAAACATAGAACAGAAAATGCTGAAAAAAAACAGAGAGAAAACCAAAACTAAAAAGTTTTTAAACTTTCGGAGATAACTTTTGCAATTTAAACCTTGGATAAAAATTGCTTTAAAGTTTGGGAACCTAGTAATTCCAGAAATCTAAAATTGGAATTGCTGAAAAATTCTAGAATGGAAGATAATTTAAAAAACTAGAAGATAAAATGTTTGAAAAACAATGGGAAATTTACCACTGGAAAATGTTAGAACCCTCGAAGCAAATTATTGCAACTTAGAAAAGAAGTTTCTGTAACTTTCAAAAAGATCGAATCAGAAGGAACATTGTTGTAAAATTTTAGAAATCTGGGAGATAACTTTTATAAAAATTGTGAAACCTTCAATGAAAATTCTTGCAATAAAAAAGAAAAAAATATTTTAAATTTGTAAGGAAAATCGATCAAAATTCTATAAACGTTTTTAGAATCTGTGGAGGAAGGTTTCATCAGAAATACTTCTGAAAAATTTCGATAAAATAACAATTTCATAAAAACTCTAGAAAGAGAAAAACATAGGAAAAAAAACGCTGAAAATAACTCGCTGGTAAGTTTTGCAATTTTGGTGTTAAGTAAAAATTTATAAACGATTTGAAAACCTACAAATTTGGTGAAAAACTCTAGAATGAAAAAAAAAATTAAAAGGAAAGAAAATTTTGGAAAAACAATTTTAGAACCCTTGAGGAAAATTATGGCAACACGTATAAGAGAAGTTTCTGAAACTTTCGATAAGATGGAATACGAAGAAATATTTCAGAAAATTTTAGAAATCTGGGAGAAAACTTTTATAAAAAAATCAAAGAAAGTTTTTGCAATTAGAAAAAAAAAACAGTTTAGAAAACTGTAAGAAAAATTGCTGAAAGTTCTATAATCATCATATTTTTTTCTTGAAATATAGAAGAGAAATTGCTGGAAAAGAGAGAGAACACTATCATTAGTAAATTTTAGAAATCTTGGAAAAATATTTCGCAAAAGAAAATTTTTGAAAATCGATAAGATGACATTTAAAAAAATCTTGAAGCCTCAAATTAAAATTCTTGAAATTAAATAGAGATAATTATAAGACAGAAAATACTGAAGAAAATTACCACTAGAATATTTTAGAACTTTCAAAGATAATTTCTGCAATTTAAATCAAGGATAAAAATGACTTGAAAATTAGTAAACCTAGTAACTCTAAATATAAAAAAATACCAATTGCTGAAAAATTTTAGAATGAAAGATATATTTAAAAACCAGAAGAGAATATGTTGAAAAAATAAAGAGAGTTTTATAATCCTTGAGGTAAATTATTATAATTAGAAATCTAGAAGAAATATTTTATTAAAGTTGTAAAACCTTCAATAAAATTTCTTATTCTAGAAATTTGTAAAAAATACTTAAAATTCTATATCAACTTTTTAAATAAAAAAGAAATTCAAAAGGTAAAATTTTTAAGTGATAGTACTTTCTTTAGATTTTTCTCGAAAACTATGAGGTTTATGCAAAAAGACTATTCTTAATAATTTGTTCACTTTTAAATTCTATACAATTATTTACTATAAAAGTTTCACGTAACCCGTATAGTTTATTAGTAATTGGCTAAAAACTTCAAAATTTTTAATTTTTAATTTTTTTTCTCGAAAGTTAAGAATTTTATAAAAAAATATGATTAAATAAAATTGGTTCAGTTTCTAATTTCCTTCAACTTTTGTTTGAAAAGTTTTGCCATATTTTTCATATTAAGAAAAGTATCGGGAAAAAACCAAAAACGGCTTCGAGTAAACATCCACTTTCGGTTTTTGAATGTTCACCAAAAGCTTTTCAGTTCCAACTTATAAAAATGAAACCTTATGTTTAAAGTTTTATCTTAATCGGATCATTCGTTTTTGAGATAGAGCGCCCACAGATATTTTCACGCACGAAAACAATACTTTCCCTATATACAGGGTCCTGCAACAGTGCGTCAGGCTCTCCTAGCGCCTTTCTCGTAAGAGATAGAAAAAAATGTTTCATATAAAAATTTATTGAATTAAAAATCTCTATGCCGTAAAATTATTTTCAAATATACAGGGTGTCCCAATTTTGCGGTATAACAAAAGCAAACATTTTTTTTAATGGAACACCCTGTATATTTTTTCATTTTCTAATTTGAATAATATTTTATAACTTGAACCTTTTTTTGGTTTTTAATTTCGATGTGGCATTTCCGAGTTATTGACGTTTTTCTGAAAAAAATGTAAAAAGCGGAGGTTCACAAAAAAAAATTATTCTGCTGTTCTATTTAAAATTTAAGAAATTTTCTTTTTCCTATGGTTGGTCATAACTACTGTTTATGTACCAGTGTTAAAAATTTTCACTTTTGAGGAACCCTGCCTTTGTATCAGACACGCCATTTTCTAAAATTTCAAATTGTCGTAACTCTCTTTTTTTAAATGGAATCATATATTTTTTTAAATTTTATATTATTCTGCATCTAATTTCCTACAAAAAATATTAAGCATATCCTATACCTAGAAGTGATAATTTTCAAGATATAAAAGAATTTATATTTCAAACGGTTCTTGAATACGAATTTGTTTTTGAATAGATAGCTATGACTGAAAAAAATGCATCTGTCAATTAAACAATTAGTTTGACATGTAAATGGGAGGTGTGAATTACAAAAAACAAAAGAAGAAAGCCTATTATCAACGAGGAACCAAAAAGACATTGGTGAAGGAACTGGCATAAGCGAGAGGTCAGTACAAAGCATTCTGAAGAAAAATCGATATCAAGCATATGATATTCAGTGCTATTGGTGATTCCTTATAAACAATTTCAGGTTTTGTTAGATCCTGAGATCTAGCAGGTCATTTGGTGGGTCCATTCCTACCAATCCACTGGTTGGGAAAAATGAAACGCCCTCACGTCTTGTGAAAATTGGGCAGGTGCTCCGTCTTGTTAAAACCACACCCTGTTTCTTGTTAGTTAGGGTACATTAGCTAACGTTCCGGGTAATTCAATTTGCAAGAAGTACAAATACATAGACCTACTGAGATGGCCCTCGAAGAAATGTTGACCTACAACATGGTTTCCAAAAATTCCGCCCCAGACATTCGATGCTGATAATCAACTTGTCTCATAACATGCGGATTATCAGTTAAATAATAGTGAAAATTGTACCTAATGACAGATCCGTTGTTATGGGATGACGCCTCATCCGTGAATAAAATATATTGGAAAAACGCAAGATCCTCCTGTATTTTCTGTCTTCCCCAGAAACAAAATTCGGAACGAAATTGAAAATCAGTATTACTCAGTTCTTGATGTAGCTGAATATGATATGCTTGATGTCGATTTTTCTTCAGAATGCTTTGTACTGACCTCTCGCTTATGCCAGTTCCTTCACCAATGTCTTTTTGGTTCCTCGTTGATGATAGGCTTTCTTCTTTTGTTTTTTGTAATTCACACCTCCCATTTACATGTCAAACTAATTGACAGATGCATTTTTTTCAGTCATGGCTATCTATTCAAAAACAAATTCGCATTCAAGGACCGTTTGAAATATAAATTCTTTTATATCTTGAAAATTATCACTTTTAGGTATAGGTTATGCTTAATATTTTTTGTAGAAAATTAGATGTAGAATAATATAAAATTTAAAAAAATATATGATTCCATTTTAAAAAAAAGAGTTACGACAATTTGAAATTTTAGAAAATGGCGTGTCTGATACAAAGGCAGGGTTCCTCAAAAGTGAAAAATTTTAACACTGGTACATAAACAGTACTTATGAACAACCATAGGAAAGAGAAAATTTCTTAAAATTTTAAATAGAACATCAGAATAATTTTTTTTGTGAACCTCCGCTTTTTACATTTTTTTCAGAAAAACGTTAATAACTCGCAAATGCCATATCGAAATTAAAAACCAAAAAAAAGGTTCAAGTAATAAAATATTATCCAAATTAGAAAATGAAAAAATATACAGGGTTTTCCATTTAAAAAAATGTTTGCTTTTGTTATACCGCAAAATTGGGACACCCTGTATATTTGAAAATAATTTTACGGCATAGAGATTTTTAAATCAATAAATTTTCATAAGAAACATTTTTTTCTATCTCTCACGAGAAAGGCGCTAGGAAAGCCCGACGCACTGATGCATGACCCTGTATACTATATAGGGAAAGTAAAAATCGAATGAAAATAAAGTAGGAGTTGCAATAGAGACCTATATATCTACCTATCTCATTCTCTATTCCATCTCCTATTTTATTTTAGAGGCGATGTAGGCAATAGTAAAGAAGAATTAGAAACAAATAAGGTGGGGGGGGGGGGGGGAAATAATTACACACCGGCTTTTTCACGTATCAATTGCGCTTCGCGCCAGTGCTTGAGCGCCGTCAGCAGGTCGTTGTGGTCGTCGAGGAAGGTGGAGCCGAGGAGTTCGTGGGCGTTCGCCAGACGCTCATCGGAATACGGTATCGTCCTGACCAGGTATTCGAATATCGCCACCGCTCCCTTAAGGCACGCCGTCTGCAGGGCGTCGTCGCCGTACTTCGACTTCGCGTTGTAGTTCGCTCCGTTCTCCAACAGTAAATGCGTCGTTTCTAATCTGTAAAAACAAATTGAGAAAACATTAAGAAATTTATTTAATTTCTGCTTGTTGTTTCAGAAAGGTACGGAGAGTGTTGCAATATTTCTCCACGAAATTTTAAAATTAATTACGCCAGAGACTTCAGTTTAAAAATTTTAAGAGCTGGCTTAAAAACGTTATGACTTAACACCTTAAGTAATCTTTATTCTGATATTAATGTAAATACACATAAATTCTTAGTAATTTTTTTTTTCTAAGAAGAGACTGTCTATAGAAATAGTAAAATGATAGATGGTAATGTCAAGACATGATAAATGACAATGACTTAAGTGCAGGTGATAAAAAGACAACAGGTGCAGATAATAGACGCCATATACAGATATCCGATGACGAAAGATATTTCTTAAGAGTACACATTCTAACAAGAGGGATTTTTTAGACAATTATTATAATACAGATATAGAACAGAGTGGCGATTTGATATAACAATGATAAGATATGATAGATAAAAGTTAGTAAGTTTAAAATTCTATGTACATATTGCAGACAAGACCAAAAATAGAGAGAAACTTCTAAGGAAATCAAGGAGTAGACATCTACAGCTGGTAGATGAGAAATTATAAGACGTAACAGATAATTAAGAGAGAAGACAAATATCAAAAAAGGAGAGACATGCATTTTATGATATTCTAAAACTCTTAAAACAATTAAATTTGAGGGATGGATTTTACGATTTATTGGAAGAATTATAGCTAAAATCCAATCTTCTCATTTTACTACTATAAATTATTAACTAGATTTTAAAGACATTCATTTAGTTTCTTTTAACTTCTTCACCTATGTTCCTGGATGGCGTAGTGCAGCGGCGTCTTGTTCTGTATGTCCTGGGCGTTGACGTCGGCGCCGTGCTTCAACAGAAACCGGCAGAGCTCGACGCTCTGCACGGAGTTGATGAGACATGTGCCGCCGTTAAAGTTCGGCCTATTGATGTCGGCGCCGTTCTCCACCAGGTACTGCACGATCTCCAGGTGGGTCATGAAGCAGGCGGAGCGGACTGGGGTTGAACCGGTGTCCGAGACGGCGTTTATGTCGGCGCCGTACAGCAGCAGGAATTTGATGACGGGCAGCTTCCCCGAAACGGCCGCACACCACAAGGGCGTAACTGCGTGCGTCGACCTAAAAAAAAACAATAAAACGTCAAAAAATATCTAAAAAAAAAAAGGACCAAGATGCTTCTATTATAAACAATCTTAATTTATATAATTATTATTTTCATCACCTACAGACCGGATTCGACCTAATCATGTCTCATCGGCGCAGTTGAGTGAAATTGGTACAGCATCTAACCAATAGATGTCGTCTATATGAATCTTAAATATACATACAATTTTACCAACACACTGAAGCGTACATTCATTCATTACAAAAATGGAAGATTGCCAGAATTGAGTGCGAGATTCTTTCATATATGTATTTATATGATTGATACATCATGTAATGAGGAATTGTTAATATTAACAAAATGCAGTTCCCTGAAAGTTCCTCATAAATTTCTGTTTACTGTTATTATATTTTCCATTAAAAAAATATTGTTCTCGTCTTTTCTACTTATTTATTTATGAAGTTACAATGAATCACGTATTGTTGTTTGTATCGCGTCCAGATAAGAACAGAGTGGTAAATATTATCTCCTATTAATAACTCGTCTTTCCTCGTTTCACGGTGAAATCGTTGTTTATATCTTTCGCGCCGTCTACAGAGAGCCCATGAACTTTAATCAGGACATTATTTGCATTATTCTTTATTCTTATCACAACAATGCTTCATTTGTTTTTGGCCTATTTACGTTTATTCCGTATTAATTAATTCTTGATTGTTTTTCAAAAATATATATATATAATAAACTCTGGACATTACAAAAACTCTTTCATAATTAAATTTATGTACTTTCATATTGTCTAAATTTCTAAAGTTGTAATTTAGAAATGGGAAACATATTTGTTAATTTTATTTCTAAAGCTGTGTTAAAACCTCCAGTTTCCCTATCCACAACTGCACTGTCCTAATGAGATGCAAATAGATTAAAACCTGTTCGTAAGTAATATAATTTTGTATTTAAATTTCTATTCAAATATACCGAAATACGAAGATACGAAATTATCAAAGCACATCATTTTTTTGATAAAGAAATATCTATGTAGGTCAACGTCAAAAATGTTTCCAGTGTACACACGCATTGCCTCTGTTTGTGTTATAATTGCAAACAGAAAATTCGAACACATGAAAGCGACTCTATTTGTTTTTTTGTCTTTTTGTCGCGTCGCGTCGTTGCCGATTAATTGTGAGAATGCGGAGAATGCGACAGGGTTGTTTACACAAAGTAAACGTTTCCTGTATGTGTGGTGACCATGACAGGTAACCAAAATTGGAAGTGTATTGGAATTCCAATTAAAACATGCTACCTAGTGGCTCTCTCCCTCTCTCTTTCTCTTTCTCGCGTCCTTCATTGTTGAAACAATGGAATTGACGATAAAACTGTGTACAGAATTATTCGGAATTAATCAATTTATTACAAGTATTGTAATGATGAAAACTATTAAATAAATGCAGTTATATATTTAATCACTAAAGTGTTTTCAAAACAATATTGATCAAAATTATATAAAAATACTTTTTGATTATAATATATGTAGTATAAAAAGTTATTAGATGATTTTTTTGTGCTTGTATATATGAGGGGATGAGTTTTGTATCTTAAAAAAGGCTAAAAATTTTAAATTGAAACTGTATACTTAACCTTTGCTTTTATTTTTTCTCTGAAGATTTTATGGTAAAATATTGGATCCTTGAGAGACACATTTATTGACTTGGACGAAATGTTTTCCACTCTAACTAATTGTGATAACTAACTGGGGTTGATCGATAATACCATACAATTATGATGTGCAAAATGGAGAATAACAATCAACCCCAATAAATCCCACCTACTAATTCATTTTCATCGTTCACATAATTCACCATTCAAAATAACCATTAATAACCACCAACAATACAAGTTAATAATCACAACAATACAAGTTTCATATAACAGCATAGTTTTTAATAGCGTTGCAACATGCCTAATTTTGTGCCTGGAAACTACGATTTGCGGACAGCATTGATTTTCTGTTACCAATTGAAGAAAACTGCTGCAGAATCTCATAGAATGCTTATCGAAGCTTACAGTGAGCATGCTCTTGGTAAGTCACAGTGCTTTGAGTGGTTTAAAAAATTCAAAAGTGGCGATTTTGACGTGAGAAACGAAGAACGTGGAACACCACCGAAAAAGTTTGAAGACAGCGAATTGCAAGCATTGTTGGACGAGGACGACGCTCAAACGCAACAACAACTCGCGGATCAATTAAATGTGACACAAGCCGTCTCCATACGTTTGAAAGCCATGGCCAAGATCAGAAAGATGGGAAAATGGGTTCCACATGAACTGAATGATAGATTCCGAAAAACCACTTGCGAAATGCTGCTCGTCATGTACAAAAGAAAGCCATTTCTCCATCGAATTGTGACTGGCGATGAAAAGTATATATATTTTGAGAATCCTAAGCGTAAAAGATCATCGACATCGACTGCAAGGCCAAATCTCTGTGGACGAAAGACAATGCTTTGTGTTTGGTGGGATCGGAAGGGTGTGATCTATTATGAGCTTCTAAAACCTGGCGAAACCGTTAATACTGAACGCTACCGACAACAAATGATCGATTTGAATCAAGGCTTTGCGTGACAAACGACCAGAATATCAAAAAAGCCAACATAAAGTGATTTTGCTTCATGATAATGCACCATACATCCACACACAGCAAAACTGGTCAAGGAAACGATTGAGGCATTTAGTTGGGAAATACTTTCGCATGCGGCTTACTCACCAGACTTGGCTCCATTCGTTTACTACTTATTTACATCGATGGGACACGCACTTACCGAGCAGCGCTTTACTTCTTAAGAAAATATACGAAAATGGCTCGATGACCGTTTGTCTCAAAAGAGCAACAGTTTTTTTTGGCGTGGCATGAACAAGTTGTCAGACAGGTGCTGAAAATGTATAGCTAGCTACCGGTTTCATATTTATAGACCTGGTATATGATAGAATTTGTTGTAATAGAAATGATGCCTATAAAGGATTAATATATATATTTTATCTTTTTTTTTATTTCTGTAAAGTAGTAGTAATAATACATTTGAAAATGACCCTGTGATCAAAAGTAATTAGGGAAGTTGTATTAATGTACATGGTGATTCATTAAGGGTGGCCACTGGCCGTATCTCGGAAACCGTATATCCTAGAATTTGGGGAAAAAAATTCTAATGACATAATCGGCCAAAAGAAGATGCGTTAAAATGTTTTTAAATGCGTAGCTTTCCGCTAGGTGGCGCATTTTATCATTTGCATAATTAATTTGCGTCTTTTACAAAATATTACCGCATTAAGGCTATTGAAAATTATCAAAATTAGAAACTACTGTACTTGGTTTACAATTTTTGCTTAAGTAATTTTTTTCTATCATCTACAGTTAAGTGGTGGGGGAAGTATACTTTTGTTTACAGAAAATTGTCTGTAACTTCCGTATACCTTAACCGATTTTCACAAGCTTAGGCTCAATGGAAAGAGTATTAGAAGTTGATTACAAAAATAAATAACATTAACACATTTAATCTATGCGCTGGCAACTAGAGGGCGTTATGTAACACTTAACCTTAGTTATGTATTTTTTTCAGAAATATCAAATGGAATGATATAACTCGAAGCAGCTTACAAAAAAGAAAATGAAATTACATATTGTTTCGTCAAAACCGCAAACTGTTATCTCTTGTCATTCCAAAGATATTTAGATTTTTTAAATTTTTGTTGTTGTTTTTCGTTGTTTTCGAAGTGTTGGTTCACCCTGTAAGTTGAAAGTGAAAACATACTCCTACAGTTAGATTTCAAAAAAATATCAAGTTAAATCGAATGGCACAATATTTATTAACATAATTAATGAAAAAAAAAATACAAAAAACTTAAATTGATAACTGCACCTATTACTTAGTTATTTTAGGTACTCAAAATGTTTCCCATCATTTGCCATGCACAAATTCAGTCTTTCTATAGTGGAATTGACACTGGCCTCAATTTCAGCACCAGAAATACCTCTTACTGCTTGCCGAATCCTTTCTTTCATATCCTATATGTAGTTGGACGTGTTTTAAAAACCAAATCTTTAATTCTACCCCATAAAAAGAAATCTTAAACCGTAAGATCTGGTGACCTTGCTGGCCATGGAAAAATACTTCCCCTTCCAATCAGTTTATTTTAAAATAGAATATCTAAATAATTTCGGACACCTGCGTCAAAATGTGCTAGGCAACCATCTTGTTGATACCATATGTCTAATCTGTTACGAATTGGAACGTCTTCTAGGAGGATGGGCAAATCGTTAGTTAAAAAATCTAAGTACCTTTGGCCCGTTAATTTTTCTTCAAAGAAAAAAGGTCCTATTATCTTCCTATTTAAAATACCACACCACGCATTTATGCTCCAGCGATTTTGGTAATTGACTTCCCTCTGCCAGTGTGGATTTGTTTCTGACCAGTAGTGACTGTTGTGCAAGTTAATTTTACCAGAGCTTGAAAATGTAGCCTCATCCGTCCATAATATTGCAGATAGAAATTGTTGATTATCATTTAACATTCCTTTTAACCAGTTGCAATAATCTAGTCGTCGATCAAAATTTATGTCTTTTAACACTTTGCCGTCCGCAAGTCTCGTAAAAATTTCTTCGCTTGGCGCCGGCAGAACTATTTCAGATTACTTCGCTTATTTCTGTTTCACTTCCATTTTTTGGATATACATACATAAAAAAAAACAAAAAACTTGCTGACGTGTGTAAGTTATTCTTAAACTTATTGAACACAACAGATCATCAACAAAATGCAAATGGTACTACAGTATATCACTGTGGTGTAGCCAGCCGCTGGATATTTTGGGCACTACACCAATGTGGTGTCGCCGGCCGTTGAGCGATATTTTTTTCGTGACACCACATGGTAAGGATGCATTTTATGTTCTTTTAGTATTCTATTCACCAAAGAATAATTTAATTCTAGATCTCTTGCAATTTCCCTAATACTTGCACGTGGTTCAGCGTTAACGTATGCCAAGACGTTAATAACATTTTCTTCATTTTGTCTTCTACGTACCCTATTTTTTACCGAAACAGGTTAAACATTGCCAGTTTTTCGTAATCGTTCTGCCAGTCATTTAAAAACTTTTCTTGAATGACGCCATCTTTCAGGAAATTGTAACCCATATTCTCTTTCAGCAATGACTGCATTTTGTAGACTTTAAATACACTGCTAGCATATCATATGCTTCTTCATTTGAAAAATAAAGCATTATAATAAAGTGATTTTTCAAATGTTCAAATTAACTTTGACCGCAACAACAAATTATAAATAAACAATCACAAAACAGAAATGTCATTTCCAAAGGTGACTTGATTACTTTTACAACATCGCCCAGGAAAATAGTTTGACGTACTCGTAATGTTACAGCTTATCCATATAAAACCATTAAAGAAATTTTAAGGAATCTAGGATAAAATTTCACTCTAGAAAGACTTATTTGTGTAGGTACAGTAAATAAGGGAAAACATTTTGAGTTTCTAAAATAACTAGATAATGGGTACTTTTAGAAATTTCAGCGTTTTGTAAATTTCTGTTATGGGTAATAAGTTTTATTATTTTTCATTAATTATGCTAATAAATATTGTTATCATTTGTTTTTACATGACATTTTTTCTAAAAGTAACTTTAGCCATATATTTTCATTTACACCTTACAGGGTGAACCAACACTTCGAAAACAACGAAAATTTTAAAAATCTAAATATCTTTGGAATGACGAGAGATATCAGTTTGCGGTTTTGACGAAACAATATGTAATTATTTTCTTTTTTTGTAAGCTGCTTCGAGTTATATCATTCCATTTGATATTTCTGAGAAAAATACATAAATAGGGTTAAGTGTTACATAACGCCCTCTAGTTGCCAGCACATAGATTAAATGTGTTAATGTTATTTATTTTTGTAATCAACTTCTAATACTCTTTCCATTGAGCCTAAGGTTGTGAAAATCGGTTAAGGTATACGGAAGTTACAGACCATTTTCTGTAAACAAAAGTATACTTCCCCCACCACTTAACTGTAGATGATAGAAAAAAATGACTTAAGCAAAAATTGTAAACCAAGTACAGTAGTTTCTAATTTTGATAATTTTCAATAGCCTTAATGCGGTAATATTTTGTAAAAAACGCAAATTAATTATGTAAATAATAAAATGCGCCACCTAGCGGAAAGCTAAGCATTTAAAAATGTTTTTACGCATTTTCTTTTGGCCGATTATGTGATAAGAATTTTTTCCCCCAAATTCTAGGAAATACGGTTTCCGAGATAAGGCCGGTGGCCACCCTTAATGAATCACCCTGTATACAAATAAATTGTAAAACAAGTAAGAACAAGTGATTCTAAGTTAATTTACTTTATTCAACCGGAGGGCCATTAATATTTTTTGAAAATTCAACAATACAGGGTGTCCATTTAATAAGGGCAATAGAAGATATCAAACACTTCTTCTGAATATAGGTAAGTTGTATTAAATTATCTATGGTTTAGTCATTTCCTTACATTAACAGGACGCCCCGTATATATATACCCTAAATTTTATTGAATAGATTTCTAATCGTTAAAAAATATATAGATAATTTATTTAATAAATATTTTACTATTTCAAAATTGTATAAGGAAAATTAAAAAACTATTTTATAAATTGAAGAGCATTCTCCAGCATATAACTGAGCAATTAAATGAAATTTATGTTGATCAACCTCCAGGACATTTTTTATTCTCCTTCAGAATGACCAATAATTGAAACTATTCAGAGACAAACTAAAAAAGTGTAACAAAACTTCTAAGTTAACCCTTTAACCATTATTGAGTTACCATTGATAATATTCAGAGTGTAAAAATGGAATTCCACCTAGCAACCGGCATCACAATAAAGACCTATGATAATTAATTATTAATCAACCTTTATATGTATCATTGACATTATCAGAATAATTAATTGTGTATTGAATTATAAAAATATTGTGGAAATACATATTAATATTAACACTAATAAGTTTATGTGCGTAATTAAATACAGGTTGATGAAATAGTAAAACACAATATAGCTATGTAAATCGATATACTATGAAGTAATTCTGCATTGATTTATTAACATTAAAGTAGAAATGCTTTTATTGCCATTTATTCGCCTGAAGAATAAGCGAAAGTGTGGAGAAACAATAAAAATACCGCTTTTACTGTAACCTTTAAAAAGTGAATTCAGTATCCATTCACACAAAGAGTTAAACTGTTGAAAGATGATAATTCTTTGTATTGTATAATTTAATGCAACTTACCACTTGGAGCACTCGAATGATGTGAAATACAATTTTTGTTTCCATTGATTTTGCATAAAATCAATAACTAGATCGTGCACACACAAACAAAACATAAACAAATGATTGCCTATCAACAAACGTACCTATCGTCCGGCACCTCGTAGATTCCCTTCTGCTCGATGTCCGCATGGCACACGGTGACCAGGTACTCGACGATGTCGATCTGCCCCTTCTTGCAGGCGATGAACAGGGGTGCACAGCCGGCCTTGACACGGCTGACTATCTCCTTCCTGGTCTCGGAGGAGAACTTCTCCAGCCTGTTGCGCAGGTTGCACGAGAGCCTGGAGCCGGGCGCCGCGTGCTTGCACTCCTCTATCAGCTCATGGAAGCAGTCGTCCTTCTGGCTCACCACGTCTATTTTGTTAAAGTTTTTCCACATCTTCCACAGGGCTCCGAGTATCTTCGATGTGCTGGTCTCCGACACGGTTCGGCTGGGCAGTAGATCGTCGTCGGGCGCGCAATAACATAGCCCCAGGCGGACGGGTTGGTTGCGGGGGACGTTCAACGGGTTTCGCACATGTATCGCGGACCTGCACCACACGCACACACACACGGCGGAACGACGAGCTGCGGATTTTCACGTTCGGCGTCACTGCTGCGCGACGGACGTCATTGAAATTAGCCGTGGATCGAAACCAGCGATGCGGACGGCGCTAAATTTAAACTTTACACACACAATTAACATTCATGTCAACGCAATGACAACAAATTCAAAGCACGCTTATTTATAATTTATGTAACATTAAAAAACCAATTATCAATTAATAATTTATAGTAAATTAACACTCACCTGTAATTGTTTATTGAATTAATAATAATAAAACAATTTTATTTCAAAACGAAGGCGGCGAAACAATCGGTTGCCATGGTTACTAGCAATATTAGTAAAATTTGAAAACCGGTGTATCGCCGCACGCAATTATTGCTGTGCAGAAGAATGTTGATTCAAATTTTAAACTAGCTAGACGATCGCTTCAATTCAACAATAGGAATCAATAAATAGTAAGGTTAGTTATAAAAACACGCAAAATAATAATTTACAAGAAATATTTAAGACCCTTTTTAGTATGGCTTATTTTCCACATACTTTCTGCATGGGAGCCATTTTGTAAGTTTGTTAATGTTTATGGAAGCCATTTGTGTAAAACAAAATGTTTTGGAAGCCCCCGCCGCATTGATCCATAGTTTCAAATCATTAGTTAATATAGTGGAATTAATTAAGCCTACAGGTTTCCTGTAAAGCACTTCTTGGTCGCTTATTTAGTTATTTTTTTAGAAAAATAGAACATCTATGCAATTTACATGATCACGCTATAATTTCTTCTTCATTCATTGGCTTTATTATTTCCTTTTTTTTGAACAGAACTGCAAACAAAATTAATGATAAAATCAACTAGAAATTTTCCAATGGAAATTTATTGTCTTTTGTTTATCGGTTTTATCAACATAAGTACTGAACCAAAGGTTAAATTTCAAAGTTTTGCGTAGCACTCAAAAATCTTTCGAATTCCTAAAAATTAGAAAAATCTACAAGTTGAAAAGAGTTTAACTTATGAATTATAAGTTGAACCTCCATCGTTAACATTAAAAAAATTGAATTAATATACCATTTTATATTGAACGGACATTAATGTAAGAAGAGAAATATTCTATTTTTATAGGTTTTATAGAGGTTGCAGAAATTAAACAGTTATAATGTTTATTTCTCTTTCTTTTTTACATACCTACATATATACAAAGACTTAATACTTTTCAATTTGAAATACATTGAGTAATGATTATCACGTTAAGGGGTGGGGGGCGGTTTGGGTTGGCAGATATATACTTGTAAAACTAATTAATTAAATATCACAGTGTAACAGACTCATAAGGTCGGTAAATATATGGCATGTTGGACTCGCAACAATAAAGATATCTACACTTTGTGTAGCTGGATGAAGCTCTACAGGCAACCGGGAACGGGATGGCATCTTGAACTTGCTGATCTTTATCGTGCACTGGCACTTCAACGAGATGTAGTATGTCCAGGTGTCCAAAATTTAGGTTTACCATATCTAAAATTAAAAAAAAGACCTTTATTGGCATCCATACACTTAGATATATATACAAATAATAACAATTCACAACTAAATATATAATCCCTAATATCTCTTTTATTACATCCTTCTTCTCTTCTCCCTCTCCCACCCTAATATCATCACAATCTTTACGCCAGCCCCGTCCTCTCGCATTCATTCATTCCCGTATCTCCTTACACTCCTCCGCTAAATGACTCCATGTATCTCTCCCACTCCCACACAGCACACGCCTACCATACTCTTCGCCCATCCATATATTTCTTCCTCTCTCCTCCGAGCCACACCTAGCCCTAGCCATTGCTACTTTCTGCCCTCTGTTTAGTGTAGCAAATTTGCTAGGTACCCAGGTATCTTCCCATGTACCTGCCACCTTTTATAAAGAGCTTTGTATCCACTCCTCTCAATAAACCCTTGTCGCTCCTGCTTTTCCACTTCTTCCCATTTTACCTTCATCCACGGTGCCACATTCACCCCTTTTTTCAACCACTCATTTACTAAACTTTCAGATACTCCTGCTCATTCATACATTCTTCTCCTCTCTATTCTCCAACCACTCTCTCTTACTCCCACACACGTTCTCCACACTTCTTTTACCAACCTTTCCCCCCCAATCCTATCACTTGCATCTCATACCTAGTCACTACGTTCTGTTTGTTTCCTGAAGCAGAATGTAGCTGGGCGTTGATCTTTCCACCACCAACATCTGCTTCAGGAATGTCACCCGCTCTCTCTCGATACATTCATATGCTTTCATACCCCATGTCTCCACACCATACATTAAAATTGGTTTTACACATGCATCCCACAGTTTGCACGCCATCTGAAAATTCCCCTTCAGCCACTGTCCCCACTTCTCCTTCACCACATACCACGCTTTTCTCGCCTTCATTTGGACCCATCTGGCGTGCTCCCTGTACCCCACACACTACCTAAACACAAAACCCAAATATTTAAACTCTTTCACTCTCTCGATCACTTCTCCCTTCCATGTTAATTCTTTCTTTCTTCCTTCTCTTCCTCTATTCCTAAATCTCATCCACTTCGTTTTTCCTACATTCACACACAAACCTCGCTTATCCATATACACTGACGAGCAAAAAATTAGGGTCACTTCGTTATTTCAAGTTATTTTAGAAATTTTTAGTTTTTTACGTGTTTATTTGGTTGTAACAGTTTACTAACTGATTGCTTAAATAAGAAACTAATATTTGATTGTTGAAAGTTTATGGAAAGTAATGAAAATGAACAATTTTAATTTGATATGCTAAGTAATGAAAATGAATAAGTTTACTTTGATGTGCTTTTTTGAAACAAAAACAAGTTTAAGGACAGAATAGTTTTTGTTTCTATGGTTTCATCTGTTAGTTGCAAATTGTTTCTGTATTGTCGTCATTGTTAGTGTTTTGCAATGAGCAAAAATCCTGCTGTTGCGCACGAATTGTGGGGGCTTTAGAAGACGGCCGCGGTCAGCGCGAAACTGCAAGAAAAGTTAGTGTCGTGTATGCAACGAGTATGGCGACGGTACGACGAGACTAGTCTGCTCACTTGAAGACCTGGTTTAGGGCGAGGCAAGACTACAACTGCTAGAGATGACTGCTTTCTCGTTTCTAGTGCTTTGAGAAACCGAACAGTCACGGCAGTTTCCCTTCGATATCATCTGTAAGAAGTGAGAAATGTAAACATAAGTCAGTGGACAGTTAGGAGGAGCCTTCGTGCTGTTAGATTATCTTCTCGAACTAGAGCTACTGTACCGCCGCTTTCCTCTGAACACCGAATTGCGAGGTTAAATTTTACACGAGAACACTTGGCTTGGACAAAACTGGATTGGAGTCGCATATTGTTTCCGATGAATCGCGATTCTGTCTTACAGGCTTAGTAAGAGTGTGGCGACGGCAAGGCGAGAGATATCCTCAAGTGTGTATTGCCTAGCGACTTCCATTTGGTGAAGGATCAGTTATAGCATGGGGAGGCATATCTTTTGACACTCATACGGTGTTAGTCTTTAACGAGAATGGAACGTTGACTGCACATAGGTATGATAGAGGTTACAGAAGACCATATTTTACCGTTCATGATGATTCTTGGAGATGACGCAATATTTATGCATGATAACGCACGAACCCACACTGCTCAGATAGTTACTGAGTATCTTGATGAGTGTCAAATCACAAGTTTTCTTTCGCTTGGTCGCAGCCCAGATTTAAATCCGATGTAGCATGTTTGGGATGAGATGGGAAAACGTTTACGAAGACATATACCGACCCCCAGAATTTTTAGAGAGCTTCACGACCTACTAGTGCAGGAATTGGATAAACTTCTGCAGAATGTGATTCAAAATCTGATCCAGAGCATGCCTCGTCGACTGCAAGATGCTATCACTGCCAGAGCAAAGAATACTCGCTACTGAAGTCCTTAAACTCCCTTTTGTTAAAAAAAAATCATATTAAAGTAAACTTGTTCATTTTCGTTACTTAGCATATAAAATTTAAATTGTTCATTTTCAGTACTTTCAATAAACTTTGAACAACCAAATATTATTTTTTTATTCAAGCAATCAGTTAGTAAACTATTACAACCAAAAAAACAAGTAAAAATCTAAAAATTTCTAAAATAACTTCAAATAACGGAGTGACCCTAATTTTATGCTCGTCAGTGTACCTTTCAACCCTTTGCAACATCTCATTAATTTCTCCCCAATCCTTCACCAGCAACACCACATCATCCACACCTTCATTTTCCCTATTACAATCCCGCTCGCTTGCCCGTTTCTCAGGACCTCTTCTAGTTCACTCATATATAAACTGAAGAGCAACGGGCTAAGCGGACCGATACCTTTGCTCTCTCCCATGTTTCTTCATACATTCCTCTCACCCATTCCACTGTTACCTTGCTCACACCTCTCCTCTTCAAGCACTCCATCAACCTTTCTCTCGGCACTGAATCATACGCTGCTTTCAAATCCAGAAATACTGCATACACACTTTTCTTTTCCTCTAACACTCTCTCAACTATTCTCGCTAGCGTAAAGATTTGATCTCTCGTTCCCCTCCCTTTTCGAAACCCTCCTTGCAATTCCGGCAACAAACCCTTTTTTTCTACTTCCTCTTCTAGCCGGTTCTTCACTATCGTCATGGCAATCTTGTACCCGATACACATAATGGTTATACCTCAATAATTTCTTTTATTACCCCCACACGCCATGTTTCCGGAATCTTCTTTTCTCCCCTCCATATCTGATTCAGCAGCTGCCCAAATCTTCTTTTTCCCTCAGCTCCAATCCGCTTCCACATTTCCGCTTTCAGTCCATCCAGCCCAGCTTTTCTTTTCCTCCTTTCACCTCTTGAAAACCCTTTTCCACCTCCTCCTCTGTAAACTCCTCCTCCACTGTTCTCCACTCTCGTCTCCCCACCCCCACCGGTTCCCCGCAGCTTTCTAAAAATTTATTTTTCCAGTCCTGCAGAGATACCTCCATCTGTCCCCGTACTTCTCCTCTCCTCAATATACTCCACATCTTCCTTTCGCTCTGGCACGATCTCATATTCTCTGCAATTTTTTTGATAACCTGCGCCTTCTTTTCCTCGCATACCTTCGTATATTTCATTCTTGCCTACCTCACCCCCTTCTCCTCCCCTCTTCCATTCCTCCATTCATTTACTGCCCTCCTTATTACTCTCTTCGCCTCCCGACACTCTTCGTCGAACCATGTGCACCCCCCTCCGCTGCTCCTTTTTATTTTTCTTCCGCACCCTGCTATAACCTCCTCCATCTCTTCCATATTTTCTACCTGACTCCACTTGATCTTCTCCAATCGTTTACCCATTCTTTCCATTTCCTTTGCTCCGTCTGCCAATTTCGACCGGTCTATCCCCTGCTGCTGTTCTTTTTTCCTCCCCATCCATATTTCTACCGATATTGGTAGATGGTCCGACCCTAGCACATCTTCCACCTCCAATCTTCTCACTACTCCCCTATGTATCCCCTTTGTTACCACATAGTCTATCACTGACGAACCCTGTTGACCAATATAGGTTTTTTTCCCATCCCAATCGCCTTCTATACACCCATTTAACACATCCCACCCCTCCTCCAATATCGAATCTCCCATCCTCCTTCCCTCACTATTGATTACTTTGTCTTGAGAAGTTCGTTCTATTAATTCCCCCTCATCATTTATCCCTCCCCCCATCTCTCCTATTCTCGCGGTTAAGTCTCCTCCCACCACACATCTCTTCCCTTCGCTGGCTTTCCTGTCAAACTCCTTCCGCACTTCAACCCAATTCTTGTTCACATATACTACTCCTATTTCCAGTTTCCACGGCCCCTGATAGCAACTCACCCATACCATGCCTTCTACCTTCTCACTAAATTCTATAGGCCCCGCTTTTAACTCATCCCTTGTCCCCACAACCATCCCACCCTTCGCCCTTCCTTTTCCTGTACTCTTTTCTGCCCCTTTAATTGACCATCTAAACCCTCCTGGTAGTGTCCTTTTTACACTTTCCCACTCCTCTACCCTTACCCACGTCTCGACTAACCCCACCACATCCTTTCCCCCCACCCACTTCTCAAACTCCATTTGCCACCTCTCCCCCTTGCACTTCAATCCGGCCACATTCCAAAAACCCACCCTTGCAAAACTCCCCTCGACTCCTTTCCTTCTATCTTTTAATTTAAGGTTGAGTTTTTTGCGTTTATCCCAGTAACCCGCTTACTTATTTCCTCCCACGGCAACTTTCTGTTGTTTATATCGAGCTTTCTATATCCTATCTTAACTACGTGCCCTTTATCTTTCTCTTCCCTGGCAACTCTCCTCAAACAACTTTATATATTTCTTTCATTCACCGTCAAGTCATTATCCACATAAATATCCGATCCTTTGAGTCCTTATAATAATAATGCAATCAATGAGGTAACATAAAATATTACGCAAATTACGAAAAATACGACCAAATGACTATGGTCTAATCATTTTCAACAACTACTACTTAATAAACTTAAAATTTTGGATATAATGTTTTAATTTGATTTGATTCAAATTAAAACATTATATCCAAAATTTCATTTTTTTTGTATATTCTTGTCCATTAATTTAAGAAGAAAGCCAAAGTAAACAAATAAATTAATTGAAGAGAACAGTTGCGATCGTTACTAAGTCGTAATTTGCGGGCACCCGCCACCGACTACGTTCTGCTGTTTTTCCATATAGGGTAGTTGTAACTCAGCATCTTGTTTACCCAGTGTCGGACTTGCGGGTACACCCCGTTTTTCTCCACGCTTGTACTATACTATACCATACTATTGTTGGACAGTCCCCAATTCGGCTGGCTAGTACCTCTTTGTACAAGTTTCAGTCAGTTCTGCTCGGGTTTCTGTTTTGGATTTCTGATGGTTTTACTGATTGGATATCGAATTATATTTATATATATATATATATATATATATATATATATATATATATATATATATATATATCGATGGTATGAGAGTGATGATTCATCAGACAAATAATAATAATGTCAATTACTTCGCTTCGCACCGCGTTTACGAACGTGGGTACATTTCCATTATTTGCTATTTCAATGTCATTCTCTAAGATAAAATCTAATAGTTTCTCACCTCTTGGATTGATGTCCATGCTTCCCCATATGATGTGGTGTCCGTTGGCATCGCATCCAAGAATCAGTTGTATGGCGTTGGGGCTCCCGCGATGTATCAGCCGCTGAACATCGTCTGGCGGCGGTGGTCCTGGTTGGTCGTAGGGAAGGTAACCGGATCCAAGTATAAACTCCCTCCGCGTTACATTTTCCACTACTTCCAACCGTGCTACCACTAAGACTCTGTAACAAATGTCCCCATAATGGCATTAAAGTCAGTTCATGTTTTACTATTAAACATGTACGTGGGATACACTCAGGTTCGACCAAAATCAGTTGCCTGCCCTGTATGTTTAATCCCTTTACTAGTCATGGTTCTTGTACAAGTGTCAATATTTTCTCTTAGGATATATGCACTATTAATTTGTAGTAATTGGAACATTACTTACCCCTCGGCGACCCGGTCAATGGAATGCCTTCCATTGCATCACAGCGCCTTGAGGGTGATAGTTGAAAGGCCGAAGTGCAGCTTCCTTCTTTCGCTCACTTTCCCCCAAGAGACCTTGTCCATCAGTATGATGTACTGAGTTCCCTTGGGGTCCGGCCTTTCGTTTACTACTCTCCAGGTATCGGTGCTCAGGTTGTTCTGCACCGATATTCTGTTGAGGAACGTGGTCGCTTCTATTGGTGGTCCTGGAGCCCACGTTAGCACTCTCTTGGGTTCCGGTAGGTCCTTCAGATCAACGATTCGAAGTTCCTTTCTGTTCCCCAGTAGATTCTTCTTGGCTATGCTCTCGAGCCATGTCCTGGTTGGAAGGTTAGAGCATACTACTTTCAGGAATCCCCCTTTGAGGGTACATTCTTGAAATTTCGGTGAGGTTTGTCCTTTCACCGTAGCATCAATGCTTTGGAGTATCGAGGCTTTAATGGCCTCGGCTTCCTCTGCATTTATGCTCGACTCTGGGAATCCCTTCGGTATTATAGCGAGTGCTATTCCCGTCAGGGTGTCGCTGAAGGTCCTCTTTGACGGAGGCCCTTCTCCCCCTCTCGGAGTTTTTACCGGTCTCTTGTGGAGTCCCGGGGATGTGCCGTCGCTCGGCAGTTTTCGCTTCTGCGTTTCTGACGAGCCGGGTAATGACGTTGGGGCAGTGTATCGCGGACGCGTCCCTTCCCTTAACGCTTGCTCTCCCTGAGGTAGGTTTTGCCTACGCGTTCCTGTCATCTGGGCGAGTCTCTCTCTCCTCTGGCGTCGAATGGTCGCCCCCGATGGCCGTTTAGGTCGTTCGGGTTTGGCCGTAACGGCACCAGGAGAGGTAAGGTTCTCCGAAGAGCCCCCTATGGTTGTTGGTGTTTTTTTGTTCTTGTCAGGATCCAGGCACGTCGTCTGTAGGGCGTCGTCGCCGTACTTCGACTTCGCGTTGTAATTCGCTCCGTTCTCCAACAGTAAATGTACCGTTTCTAATCTGCAAAATTGTAAAGAGAAAACATTAAAAACTGATTAAGCTTCTGTTTGTTATAGAACGGTTCGAAAGGTTTCAAACTAGTCTTTTTCTCTAAATGCGTTCATTTAGATCAGAGAATGATTAATATTAGGTATATGTAAAATTTATTAAACTCTGTTAATTTAATCAGAAATAACAACATGGCCTCCTAGTCAACTGAGTTTAATAAATTTTACATATAGTGTAAAATAAAAACTGTGAAGAAAGGATATATTTTTAACTACTATTAATGAATACTCTTCACGTACTCTAATATTTAATCAGAAATAATATTAGATAGTTCCATAAATTCGTTCGGTTTCAGAAGGCTGAAATAAAACAAGTTCTTTTGATACAAAGAATGAATTTTGATCAATGATATATTGTTTTCGTTGATGATCTCTTGCCATCTTCTTTCTAAAGGTTTCATTATTCCGTTCTCATAAAAGGTCTGGGGTTTAAACCAGACGAGTTATGTTTTTACAGCCATCCGATTAGCGAACGATATTCTGTTGAGGGAATTTTGCAGGGAACGGAACAAGTAGTAGTCGGATGGCGCAAGGTCCAGGGAATACGGTGGGCGGGGTAATCATTCCAACCAAGTCTCATATCTTTCGAAGAGCCTCTGCAACTTGTTTACCTTTTTTGAAATAATAAAAGCAAAATATTTCGAAAATGCAACTTCCCTTTAAAAATAAGCAAATCTAATGTCAATGAATAGAAAAGAAAACAGGTGAAAAGAGCGGACTGTCCTCTTTTCAACACATAATTTGCAGAACCGCAAATATTCGGAAAACATTTGCACTATTAAAAAAACTGAACGAATATATGGAACCACCCAGTATTATTTCTTCACCTCTGTTCCTGCATGGCGTAGTGTAGCGGCGTCTTGTTCTTGTTGTCCCGGGCGTTGACATCGGCGCCATGCTTCAAAAGAAACCGGCAGAGCTCGACACTCTGCACGGAATTGATGAGGCAAGTACCTCCGTTAAAGTTCGGCCTGTTGATGTCGGCGCCGTTCTCGACCAGATACTGCACGATCTCCAGGTGGGTCATGAAGCAGGCGGAGCGGACTGGCGTCGAGCCGGTGTCCGAGACGGCGTTGATGTCGGCGCCGTAGCGCAGTAGCAATTTGATGACGGGAAGCTTCCCCGAAACGGCCGCACACCACAAGGGCGTCACTACGTGCGTCGACCTGAAAAACAACAAAACGTTAAAAAATATCTTAAAAATGGAGGCCGCCAGTCTTTAAACTAACAAACTTATTTACACAACTACTATAAACAATATTAATGTATATTATTTGCCTGTAAACATCAGTAATAAACTGGATTCGACTTATTCAGGTTGAGGAAAATTGGTATAACACCTAGACAATAGATGTCGCCTATCATAATCTTAAATATACATACAATGTTACCAACATACTGAAGTGTACATTAATTCATTACAAAAATGGAAAACCGCCAAAATTGAGCGCGAGAATCTTTCATATAATTTATGTTTATGATTATTATATATCCCATTAAAAAAATATAGTTCTCATGTTATCTACATATTTATTTACGAAGTTAAAATGAATCTCGTCTTGTTGTTTGTATCGTGTTCAAATAGGAACAGAGTGGTAAATATTATCTCCTATTATTAATAACTCATCTTTCCTCGTTTCACGGCGAAATCGTTGTTTATATCTTTCACGCCGTCTACAGAGAGCCCATGAACTTTAATCAGCACATTATTTGCATTATTTTTTTATTCTTATCACAACAATGGTTCATTGGTTTTTGGCCTATTTACTTTTATTGCCTATTATTTAATTCTTGATTGTTTTTTATATATATAATAAACTCTGGGCATCACAAATGTTTCATAATTAAATTTATCTATCTATTGTCTAAATTTTAAACTTCTAAGTTTTGTAATTTGCAAATACAAAACATTAAAAACATTATTTGTTAATTTTATTTCTAAAGCTACGTTAAAACCTCCAGTTTCCCTATTTACAACTGCACTGCCCTAATGAAATCCAAATAGATTAAAACCTGTTAGTAGATGTTGTAATATAATTTTATATTTACATTTCTATACAAATATCCCAAATTATGAAGATACGAAATTATTAAAGCACATAATTTTATATTAAGAATTATCTATATAGGTCAACATCATAAATTGTGTTGTTACAATTGCAAACAGAAAATTTGAACACATGAAAGCGAGTCTATTTGTTTTACATTTTTTGGACTTGGATCCTTGAGAGACATATTTATTGACTCAGACGAAATGTTTCCCATTCTAACTAATTGTAATATCTTCTTCAGAAAGGACTCCAGCCAATTTACAATAGGATATTATCATAAAGGCACTATGCTAATGAGATCCAAAATAGATCGAAACTGCTTGCTGACAGCTAACAATAATTTAAATTTGCACTAAGATTACTGAACCCCATTTTGAGCAATTTTAATAATGTCATTCTACATCACAATAAGGAATAATTGAAACTATTCAGAGACAAAATAAAAAAGTGTAACAAAACAAATTCCTTCAATCAATCAAGATAATACCAACATTTTTCACCACACGTTAAGTAAGGATAAAATAATTAACAATCTGAGTGATTACCATGCAATATTAATTCTATATTTCATTGGCAATCTTGTGGAAAAAGTTTCTACCTGAGCCACATCGGACTACCAATATTATATCTAGTCATGATAAAAGAGTTTCTCTTTGTTCAATATTGAAATTCTATCTCAACGTGAACATCTAAAAGTTTCAAGAAAATGTGGCTTTTCTCAATTAAAGAACAATAGCTAAATGAAATATTTAAAAATTCGGTATAATTTAAATGAGTCAAACTGTTAACGGTAGAGGCTTTTACAAATAAAACACTTTTTAACTTCGTTTGAATAACTGAGATTCGATTTATTGGTTATAGTTTCGACAATTGCAACTTCTCATTTTCAAACTAGAAGTTTGAACTTAAAAAGTGTTTCATTTATGAAGTTAAAGGAGTAATTAACTAATCATAAAGAAAAACTTCCAAGTTAACCCTTCAACCGTTATTGATAATATTTGGAGTGCAAAAATGGAATTCCATCTAGCAATTGGCATCAAAATAAAGACTTAAGATAATTAATTATTAAAAAACCTTTATTTGTATCATTAATATTATCAGAATAAATAATTGTGTATTGAATTATAAAAATGTTGTGCAAATACATATTAAAAACAGTAATAATAACACTTAATAAGTTTTTGTGCATAATTAAATACCAGTTGATGAAATAGTAAAACACAATCTAGCTTTGTAAATCGATGAACTATTGGTATAAAGTTTAATATACACACGAAGTAATTTTGTATTCAATATATTGATTAATTAACATTAAAGTAGAAATGCTTTTATTGCCATTTATTCGCCTAAAGAAGAACTGAAAGTGTGGAGAAACAATTAAAAAAAGTGCTTTTACTTTAACATTTAAAAAGTGAATTCATTATCCGTTCAAACAAAGAATGAAGCTGTTGAAAGATTATAATTATTTGTATTGTATAATCTAATGCAACTTACCACTTGGAGCACTCGAATGATTTGAAATACAATTTTTGTTTCCATTGTTTTGTATAAAATCAATAACTAAAAAAATGGGTGTCTAATGTCTTACCTATCGTCCAGAATCTCATAGACTCCCTTCTGCTCGATGTCTGCATGGCACACGTTGACTAGGTACTCAACGATGTCGATCTGCCCGTTCTTGCAGGCGATGAACAGGGGTGCACAGCCGGACTTGACACGACTGACGATATCCTTCCTGGTCTCGGAGGAGAAGTTTTCCAGTCTGTTGCGCAGGTTGCACGAAAGCCTGGAGCCGGGCGCCGCGTGCTCGCACTCCTCTATCAGCTCATGGAAGCAATCGTCCTTCTGGCTCACCACGTCTGTTTTGTTAAAGTTATTCGACATCTTCCACAGGGCTTCCAATATCTTCGATGTGCTGGTCTCCGACACGGTTCGGCTGGGCAGTAATTCGTAGTCGGGCGCGTAATAGCTCCAAGTGGACGGGTTAGTTGCGGGGGCTGAGTTTCGCACTTGTATACACAAACTACTACCTATAATTATATTAGTGTGTTGTGTTTTCTATGGTCACTGCTGCGTGACGGATGCCATTGAAATTAGCTGTGGATCGAAACCAGCGATGCGGGCGGCGCTAAATTTAAACTTTACACACATAATTAACATTAATGTCAAAGTTGATGACAACAAATTCAAATCACGCTTATTTTATTATTTATGTAACATTAAAAAACCAATTATCAATTAATAATTTATAGTAAATTAACACTCACCTGTAATTGTTTATTAAATTAATAATAATAACACAATTTTATTTCAAAACGAAGGCGGCGAAACAATCCTAAAAATTTGAAAAATCTACAAGTTGAAAAGAGTTTAATTTATAAATTATAAGTTGAACCTCCATCGTTAACATTAAAAAAATTGAATTAATATACCATTTTATATTGAACGGACATTAATTTAAGAAGTTAAGAATATTCTATTTTTATAGGTTTTATAGAGGTTGCAGAAATTAAACAGTTATAATGTTTATGTCTCTTTCTTTTTTACATACCTACATATATACAAAGACTTAATACTTCACAATTTGAAATACATTGAGTCATGATTATCATGTTAAGGGGTGGGGGTGGTTTGGGTTGGCAGATACGTACTTTAAAACTAATTAATTAAAAATCACATTTTAACAGACTCATAAGGTCGGTAAATATACGCAACAACGATATTTACACTTCGTGCAAGCTGGATGAAGCTTTAAAGCATCTTCGGCAACTGGGAACGAGATGTTATCTTGAACTTGCTGATCTTCATCGTGCACAGGCACTTCAACTAGCCGTATGTCCAGATGTCCAAAATTTGGGTTTACTATATCTAAAATAAAAAAGTAATAATTTTATAATAATAATGTGATCAATGAGCTAACATAAAATATTTTTGTTGTAGAAACACAATTACATAAAATACGACCAAAGGACTTCAGGCTAATAACTTTCAACAACTACCACTAAATATACTTGAAATGGTCATCAAATCAAATTAAAACATTATATCCAAAATTCAATTTTTTTGTATATTCTTGTTAATTTTTTAAGAGGAAAGCCAAAGCAAACAAATAAATTAATTGAAGAGTACCGTTGCGACCGTTAGTAAGTCGTAATTTATAGTAACACTGAATTTAAAATTAAACCCAAAATACATTATTTGGGAAATTTTATACTTGCCCAATTATTACAATTATAAGGAGCTGTGGCGGTGTCGACTTAGAATCATTCCTGGCGTTCACATTAGTGCCATACTCTAACAAAAATGGCACAACCTGCGTCTGTGGAAATATGCGTATCGGTTCGTCGTCCATGAAATAGCCTGATTTAGTGGTGTACAACATGGAGGTGCAAATTCATCACCCAACTCCCTTACCAGGGCTATCTACTTCTAAAATTAGGGTCAGTTCTCCATCTGACGCTTCTGGATCTGGAATCTGCCAAGGGTGATCAAATCATTGACTAGAGCACCTAGGCATCCCTGACTGGGACAATCCTCCGTTGTTCTATCACTCATTTAGCCACCCAAGGTGACGAACAAAGGACAGCACAACGCTTGGAGGGTTATCCCTAATGTTGGCCATGTTAGGCCACAGCTCAACTAGCATGGACCTTTCTAGTTGGGCGAGAGCCGGGCAGGTGGTTAACACATATTCCACTCTATCGTCCTCTTCTTCACATGCTCTACAGATGGGGTTTCCACCAAACCTATAATAAACAAGTGTTTCCTTAGCTGACAGTGACCCGTAAGGATACCTGTGATAAGACGCAGATTCCCCCGGGATAGTCGCAAATAATATTCAGCTGTTTTCAGATTGGGTGAGCGTATTGCTTCCTTGGCCTGTCTGCAGCCTGAGGTGTTGTCCCAACGTTGTTTTAGAGTCTAGAGAGTGTTTTGTTTGAGGATGTCAGTGAGGCATTTCGGTATTGATGCGATCGGGGGCCCGATGCTGTTGCCTTCTTCATTATTGTATCCCTTGACCCAGCGCAGCTCAATACTGTTTAAGTGTGAGTGTTTCAGGGTGATTCTTTTACTAGTTTTGAGGTGATCTTGTGACCACTCACTGCTAGTATTGCTGCCCTACTGTCTGTAAGGATTTGGATGTTCCTATCATGGATGTCACGGTGTAGGATTTCTTTTGCCCCATGGATAATGCCAACAATATCTGTTTGTAGAGTAGTTGTGTGCTTCTCTAAGGGTATAACTAGTGATAGGTCTATTTGTTGCGAGTAAATACCCGCCCCAGATCCTCTTTTGGTTTTATAACCATCGGTGTAATTTCGGAGGGTTTTCCCACCCTCTACACTACCGGTTCCTCAAAGGTCAGCGTCCTCTAAGAGGCGGCAGTGTCTACCAGCCCTGCCTCCTTTATACCAGTGTAGTATATGTATATTTTCTATGGTACCAAATTCCAAATGAGTTTAGGCGCAGTGCTGCCGCCGTGGCCATCTCCTCTGCGTATCTTGCCTTCCCACCCGACTTGACAAATTGGGTTGCATACGTTCCCAAATCAAAAATAATAGAACGGGAATCAATAAATCTTAATTAATGATCTGTGGCCAACTCCCGACTCGAGCAATCAAGCGCAATAGTGGGTAAATTAGGATGTAATGAATTACATGTTTAAAAAAGGTTCTAAATTAATAAATCCAAAAAGCAATTTTTTTAAGAAATTTATTTTTATATCAACAATTTAATATTTGGATCGATCAGTTTTTGATTTTTTTTAATAAAGGTGAACGAAACATCAACAACACTTTATTTTCCACTAGAACCGAATCCCCTCTCCCCCCTAACCGTCTCTCCCAATTTATTCACCTCCACACACTCTGGGTGAACAATTTTTGAACATATTAACTGGGCAATTTTGTTTCCAGTATAAATTTTATAATCGACTTGTGAATGATTAAACAAAATAACCATAATTTCTCCGGTAAAATCGCTATCAATAACACCACCTCCAACATCTATTGAATAATTTACAGCCAATCCCGATCTCGGAGCGATCCTTCCATAACAATCATTTGGAATCTTAACCTTTAGCCCCGTCCTAACAACACTCCTTTACTTCCTCGGAATTGTCACCTCTTCAATGGAATACAGATCCAATCCTGCTGACATAGCGGATGCTCTCGTTGGTATCCGAGCATTTTTATGTATTCTCTCCAATTTCAACATTCTGTAATATTAAAGGGTGTTCCTAATTTATTTTTTTAAAATAATTTTCATTTGACTTTTACTAAATATTCCTAAACAACATTTTCTACCACTACCTAATTATTTAAATAAATTATCTATCCAATTATGTTGTTAATTTATTTAACATTTCCTCAATCTTTTTTATAATTAAAGAAATATCCTCCGGACCTTTAACTCTAATTACTTCCCAATTAAACTTATTTGCTAAAAATTCAAAAACAAAAGTTTGGACTAATACATAATTTTTTGAAAAATTGTCTATTCCATTCTTTCTATTAACCATACGCTTAACAACCTTTTCCAAATCTCCATCAGGTAAAAATACTAAAACATTAAATTTTGATTTTAACCCCTCATTTAATTCACCGTCAACTAATAACTTATCTAAATATTTTTTTTTACAAATAAACGTCCCCCCTTTTCAAAATCTAAATATTCCTCCTTCTCTAAAATCATAAAAACAAATGAATAAAACAAAGAGGAAAATGGTGTTCTATCAAAAAAATTTACAAATTTTTTTAACATGTACATTAAATCTATTTGATGGTTATTTTTTTTTTATTCAAGTAAATTTTATCTTTTTCAGTATCCTGTTTATAATCCGAGAAATCAACCTTAATCCCCCTTCTCTCAAATGATTTTAAAGCTGTAGTCTTAAATAAACAAGCAACACCCTTTAAAAACAAACTGTTGTTCAAAGACATCTATAAATTAAATAACAATTTCACTTTTTGAAAAAAAAACAACTCACCTTCTTATTTAACAGGCGTTCGGTTATGGAAATAGAAATAATGATGCATGAACAACTAGCCTCTCTCGTATATATCTACTCCACCAACCTCCTCTACACGTGTCCTCCAAGGTTATAAAAAAAATGCAGTAAGTGTTGTTCGCATTGCCTCGGTCGTGCTGAGCCACGCTATCCTTTGCAACTGACTAAGCTGCTTTGCTGAGCAGTGCTCCATAGATTAGCATTGGTCTTACTACCCCTGTGTACAGTCAAAGTGCTATCTTGGGATAGGACAGCCCTCCGACATTTCCAGAGGGAGACACATGTTTTTTACATTTCATTTTGAGATGTGGTTAGCTTGCTGTCGAGGGTAACTCCCAGATATGTGACTTCCATCAACCGGGCATTGAGGAGCTTCTATGCCAATGAACACGCCCAAGGTGGACATTTTGTTGTTCAGAGATCTTTCGATTAGGTCTACAACTGTGTGCAGAGCCGACTCCGTTAATCTACCTTGAGTATGTGTATGTTGGTTAGCGTGAATCGGATTCGCAATCAAAGCCGTCTCGCGAATTAATCTTTCGCACAATTTCTCTTTTTTTCGTTTGCAGGAGAAATGACGTTAGACTAATCGGGCGGTATGATTTGACTAGTGTATAATGTATACAACCAAGTTTCATTTTGAAAATAACTTTTACTTCTCTCCATGCTAGAGGGATGTATCTGAATGCAATACATGCCCTGAAGATTCTGGCTTGGTGAGCTGATGATATGTCCAGTCCCCATTGGAGGAGGACCGGAAATATACCGTCCAAGCCTGGCGCTTTAAATGGTGAGAAGCTTTTGATTGCCCAGGTTATAAGTGAGGTAATCTGCCGCCTCCCAATCCTCCTTGGAGGGGTTTGAGGGTATAGATTCTAACCAACCTTCGTTGGAGGTGTCCGTACATCCTGGGAAATGGGTGTTAATGAGAATTTCAGCTGCTTCCGAGAGGTTAGAAGAGAAACTCCCATCCTCTCGTTTTAGGCAACATATTTGTCGTGAGGGATCCTTGGAGAAGATCTTTTTTGTCTTGCAAGCTGCTGAGGTGGTTTCAAACTCCTCACAAAAAGACCTCTAGGCTGCCCTTTGTTTTTGAGTTTTTTAGAGTCTTGTTGGATGTTTTTATAGACCATCCAGTCCGACTGATGTTTCGATTTCTTTGCTTTATTAAAGGATTTTCTCGCAGCTCTTCTGAGATGGCCGAGTTCTCCGCATCACCAGGGTGTGGAGTTCCCGGAGGCTTCCACCTTTCTCGCTTTTATAGTGTAGTGTTGAAACGTATTTACATAGGCTTCAATGTATTAAGTTGGCCGGTAACTTCGCAGACTCCGCGAAAGATTGTCTATGTAGGCATTCCTGTTCGTCAGTCTCGGGTTGTGAAGGTAACGTGTTTTCGTACCGGTTGTATGTGTTACTGTATATTTGATCCACCTATGGTCCGACATTGAGACCGACATTGATACATGCCGGTCGTGGATTTTATTTGAGATATCGCTAGTAGCCAATGTAATGTCTATTACAGTTTGGTTCCGAGTTGTCACGAACGTGGGTTCAGAGCCTCGGTTTAGTATTTCTAAATTGTTACAGATAATAAATTCCTGTAGTGACCTCTACCTCACCTCTGTTGTTGGTCTCCATGCTGCCCCACATGATATGATGTGAGTTAGCGTCGCAGCCAATGACTAGGTCTAGTTCCTCCATCTCACAGTACAGCACGATATACTCCAGCCCCCTGGTTGGTGCAGGGGAGGTAAAATGACGCCAGGATGGTGTCTTTGTTGCCGTCACTGATGGAGAGCTGTGGCATAAGATAGGATGTTATATGCTTATGTATGTAAATACATGATCTAGGCTTACTATTTGTGGTATGTGTGAATATATTCCTATTTAACTTACCAAATCCACAAACCCTGGATTTAACAATCCATGGTTCATGAATCCCTGGATTTAGCAATCCATGGTTCATGAATGACGGCTATTGTGTCTTGAACCGTGATGGATGGAGGTGGTGCGCTCCTGGCTTCCACGCGGTGTCATCCTCGGTTTCCATCGGGGCCTCCCCCCAGGTGCTTCTGCTGTGGTGGCTGAATTAGCCAGTTTTATGGGGAGAGTGGAGAATTTATAGCTAATCCTCCCTCCCTTTTCTTTGATGAACTGGGCATCTTTTTTCCCTACCCCGAAGACAAGAAGACGCCCCAAGGGTTCCTTCTTCTCCTCAACGTGGAAGACGCACCAGCTCTTCACCTCCATTGCGGAGTTTTGTGCCGCCAACCGCCCCTTTACCAGGTCTATGTCTTCCGGTTGCCCCGGAATCCACAGACGAGCTTTCGTCAGCGTTGGTAGCTGATCCACATGGACGACAGTCAGTTTGGCCCCTTCCCACAGTGGTGGTAGGCGGGGGACTTCGTCCTTGAGCCATTTCAGGGCGGGCTCATTATCACAGGTGATACGTAGTATCTCCCCTGAGTGTGCCCACTCCTGAAATGTAGGGATGTAGTTTGAGGAGTCGAGCATTTTGTCCAGCTCCTCAAGCATTGCTTTTTGGACCATCGCCGCCTGTTCCTTGGTGATTTTGCCCAAGTTCTGATCAATAATGGCTACTCGGAAGTGTCTAGAGGCAGCCACCTTGTAGCTGGTCCCGTCGCTCCTTCCTCTCGAGAGAGGTAGATTCGGGGCATTCGTTCGAGAGAATCTTCCGTCCGTCTGTTTTGCCACCTTCCTGGACTGACCGGGTGATGGCTCAGAGGCAGCGGACCAATTTCTCTTTTTTTGTGCGCTGTCAGTCGGCAGCATCCCTTTGCCTTTGGGCATTGGGTTGTCAACCTTTCCTGGGGAGCACACTTCTTTTCCAGAAGGGGTCTTGGGGGCTTCAGCTGTCTTTGCAGCAGCCAATGCCTCCCTAGCCCTCCTTCTGCGCTTTAGCTCGGCTCCACAAAGGCGCTTCCTTTTCGGGGGTTGCTTCTGTGGGTCGGCTTTTTTTGTGGTGACGTGTGGATCAGTAGACCCGCCTGCAGCCACCGTTTGTTGCGGGGAGTCCAGGGACTCACCCACATTCGTTGTTTTCTTCGTAGTAGTAGGTCGTTCGGGTTTGGCCATGGCGGCACGAGAGGACGTAGGGTTCTCCGAAGAGCCCTCTATGGTTGTTGGTGTTTTTTTGTTTTTGTCAAGATCCAGGCAAGCCGTCTGTAGGGCGTCGTCGCCGTACTTCGACTTCGCGTTGTAATTCGCTCCGTTCTCCAATAATAATTGCACAGTTTCTAATCTGCAAAATTGTAAAGAGAAAACATTAAAAACCGCTTCTGTTTATTTTAAAAGGGTACGAAATGTTTCAAACTAGTCCTTATCTCTAAATGCGTTCATTTAGACCAGAAGATTATGAATATTAGGTTAATAGTAGTTAAAAATATATACTTTCTTAAGAGTTTTTATTTTACACTATATGTAAAATTATTATTATTATTATTAAATGTATTAAACTCGGTTAATTTAATCAAAAATAACAACATGGCTTCCTGGTCAACCGAGTTTAATAAATTTTACATATAGTGTAAAATAAAAACTGTCTGTTTTAACTACTATTAATTAATACTCTTTACGTACTCCAATATTTAATCAGAAATTATATTAGGTTGTTCCACAAATTCGTTCGGTTCCTGAAGGCTGAAATAAAACAAGTTCTTTTGATACAAAGAATTAATTTTGATCAATGATATATTGTTTTTGTTAATGATCTCTTGCCCTCTTCTTTCTAACGGTTTCATTATTCCGCTCTCATAACAGGTCTGGGGTTTAGACCAGACGAGGTATGTTTTTACAGTTATCCGATTAGCGTACGATTTCGCGTTGAGGGATTTTTGCAGGGATCGGAACAAGTAGTAGTCGGATGGCGCAAGGTCCAGGTAATACGGTGGGCGGGGTAAACATTAAAACCAAGTCTCATATCTTTCGAAGAGCCTCCGCAACTTGTTTGCCTTTTTTGAAATAATAAAAGTAAAATATCTCGAAAATGCCACTTATACTCCGACATGTTCACATCCCTTTAAAATAAGCAAATCTAATGTCAATGAATAGAAAAGAAAACAGGTGAAAAGAGCGGACTGTCCTCTTTTCAACACATAATTTGCAGAACCGCAAATATTCGGAAAACATTTGTACTATTAACAAAAACCGAACGAACATATGGAACCACCCAGTATTATTTCTTCACCTCTGTTCCTGGATGGCGTAGTGTAATGGCGTCTTGTTCTTTATGTCCTGGGCGTTGACGTCGGCGCCGTGCTTCAACAGAAACCGGCAGAGTTCGACACTCTGCACGGAATTGATGAGGCAAGTACCTCCGTTAAAGTTCGGCCTGTTGATGTCGGCGCCGTTCTCGACCAGATACTGCACGATCTCCAGGTGGGTCATGAAGCAGGCGGAGCGGACTGGCGTCGAGCCGGTGTCCGAGACGGCGTTGATGTCGGCGCCGTAGCGCAGTAGCAATTTGATGACGGGAAGCTTCCCCGAAACGGCCGCACACCACAAAGGCGTCACTACGTGCGTCGACCTAAAAAACAACAAAACGTCAAAAAATATCTTAAAAATGGAGGCCGCCAGTCTTTTAACTAACAAACTTATTTACACAACTACTATAAACAATTTTAATGTATATTATTTGCCTGTAAACATCAGTAACAAACTGGATTCGACCTATTCAGGTCTCATCGTCGCAGTTGAGGAAAATTGGTATAACACCTAGACAATAGATGTCGCCTATTATAATCTTAAATATACACACAATGTTACCAACATACTGAAGTGTACATTAATTCATTACAAAAATGGAAAACTGCCAAAATTGAGCTCGAGAATCTTTCATATAATTTATGTTTACAATTATTAAATATCCCATTAAAAAAATATAGTTCTCCTGTTTTCTACTTATTTATTTACGAAGTTAAAATGAATTTCGACTTGTTGTTTGTATCGTGTTCAAATAGGAACAGAATGGTAAATATTATCTCCTATTATTAATTCCTCCTCGTTTCACGGCGAAATCGTTGTTTATATCTTTCGCGCCATCTACAGAGAGCCCATGAACTTTAATCAGGACATTATTTGCATTACTTTTTTAATTCTTATCACAACAATGGTTCATTGATTTTTGGCCTATTTACTTTTATTGCCTATTATTTAATTCTGGATTGTTTTTTATATATATAATAAACTCTGGGCATCACAAATGTTTCATAATTAAATTTATCTATCTATTGTCTAAATTTTAAACTTCCAAGTTTTGTAATTTGCAAATGCAAAACATTAAAGACATTATTTGTTAATTTTATTTCTAAAGCTACGTTAAAACCTCCAGTTTCCCTATCTACAACTGCACTGCCCTAATGAAATCCAAATAGATTAAAACCTGTTAGTAGATGTTGTAATATAATTTTATATTTACATTTCTATACAAATATACCAAATTATGAAGATACGAAATTATTAAAGCACATAATTTTATATTAAGAATTATCTATGTAGGTCAACATCATAAATTGTGTTGTTACAATTGCAAACAGAAAATTCGAACACATGAAAGCGAGTCTATTTGTTTTATTTCTTTTAGACTTTAGACTTGGATCCTTGTGAGACATATTTATTGACTCAAGACGAAATGTTTCCCATTCTAACTAATTGTAATATGTCCTTCAGAAAAGATCCAGCCAATTTACAATAGGATATTATCATAAAGGCACTATGCTAATGAGATCAAAAATAGATCGAAACTGCTTGTTGACAGGTAACAATAATTTAAATTTGCACTAAGATTACTGAACCCCAGTTTGAGCAATTTTAATAATGTCATTCTACATCACAATAAGGAATAATTGAAACTATTCAGAGACAAAATAAAAAAGTGTAACAAAACAAATTCCTTCAATCAATCAAGATAATACCAACATTTTTCACCACACGTTAAGTAAGGATAAAATAATTAACAATCTTAGTGATTACCATGCAATATTAATTCTATATTTCATTGGCAATCTTGTGGAAAAAGTTTCTACCTGAGCCACATCGGACTAACAATATTATATCTAGTCATAATAAAAGAGTTTCTCTTTGTTCAATTTTGAAATTCTATCTCAACGTGAACATCTAAAAATTTCAAGAAAATGTGGCTTTTCTCAATTAAAGAACAATAGCTAAATGAAATATTTAAAAATTTGGTATAATTTAAATGAGTCAAACTGTTAACGGTGGAGGCTTTTACTTCGTAATACATCATAATTCACAAATAAAACACTTTTTAACTTCGTTTGAATAACTGAGACTCGATTTATTGGTTATAGTTTCGACAATTGCAACTTGTCATTTTCAAACTAGAAGTTAAAAAGTGTTTCATTTGTGAAGTTAAAGGAGTAATTAACTAATCGTAAAGAAAAATTTCCAAATTAACCCTTCAACCGTTATTGATAATATTTGGAGTGCAAAAATGGAATTCCACCTAGCAATTGGCATCAAAATAAAGACTTAAGATAATTAATTATTAAAAAAACCTTTATTTGTATCATTAATATTATCAGAATAAATAATTGTGTATTGAATTATAAAAATGTTGTGGAAATACATATTAAAAACAGTAATAATAACACTTAATAAGTTTTTGTGCATAATTAAATACCAGTTGATGAAATAGTAAAACACAATCTAGCTTTGTAAATCGATGAACTATTGGTATAAAGTTTAATATACACACGAAGTAATTTTGTATTCAATATATTGATTAATTAACATTAAAGTAGAAATGCTTTTATTGCCATTTATTCGCCTAAAGAAGAACTGAAAGTGTGGAAAAACAATTAAAAAAAGTGCTTTTACTTTAACATTTAAAAAGTGAATTCATTATCCGTTCAAACAAAGAATGAAGCTGTTGAAAGATTATAATTATTTGTATTGTATAATCTAATGCAACTTACCACTTGGAGCACTCGAATGATTTGAAATACAATTTTTGTTTCCATTGTTTTGTATAAAATCAATAACTAAAAAAATGAGTGTCTTATGTCTTACCTATCGTCCAGCATCTCATAGACTCCCTTCTGCTCGATGTCTGCATGGCACACATTGACCAGGTACTCAACGATGTCGATCTGCCCCTTCTTGCAGGCGATGAACAGGGGTGCACAACCGGCCTTGACACGGCTGACGATATCCTTCCTGGTCTCGGAGGAGAAATTCTCCAGTCTGTTGCGCAGGTTGCACGAGAGCCTGGAGCCGGGCGCCGCGTGCTCGCACTCCTCCATCAGCTCATGGAAGCAATCGTCCTTCTGGCTCACCACGTCTATTTTGTTAAAGTTATTCGACATCTTCCACAGGGCTTCCAATATCTTCAATGTGCTGATCTCCGACACGGTTCGGCTGAGCAGTAATTCTCCAATAGCTCCAAGTGGACGGGTTGGTTGCGGGGGTTGAGTTTCGCACTTGTATCGCAGACCTGCACCACACGTACACATAAACGGCGGAACAACGAGCTGCGAACACAAACTACTACCTATATTAGTGTACTGTGTGTGTGACGGATGCTATTGAAATTAGCCGTGGATCGAAACCTGTCATGCGGACGGCGCTAAATTTAAACTTTACACACACAATTAACATTCATGTCAAGACAAATTCAAATCACGCTTATTTTATTATTTATGTAATATTAAAAAACCAATGTTAATAATTTATAACAAATTAACACTCACTTGTAATTGTTTATTGAATTAATAATAGTAAAACAATTTTATTTCAAAACGAAGGCGGCGAAACAATCGGTTGCCATAGATACTAACAAACAGTTGTAAAATTTGAAAACCGGTGTATCGCCACACGCATTTATTGCTGTGCAGAAGAAAGTTGATTTAAATTTTATATTAGCTAGACGATCGCTTCAATTCATCAATAGGAATCAATTAATAGTAAGGTCAGTTATAAACACACACATAATAATAATATACACGAAATATTTAAGACCATTTTTAGTATGGCTTATTTTCCACATACTTTCTGCATGGGAGCCATTTTGTAAGTTTGTTATTGTTTATGGAAGCCATTTGTGTAAAACAGAATGTTTTAGAGGCGTCCGTCACATCGATTCATAGTGGAATGAATCTCTTCTCCCTTCATTGGCATATTTATTTCCTTTTTTGAACAAAACTGCAAACAAAATTGATGAAGAAATCCACCTGAAAAATTCTCCAATGGAAATATAGATAGATAGATTACTATACGTAAGCTATCCATTTTATAGTATCAGAAACAGCATAACTGTAATGGATATGGAAAAAAGTAAGTAATATTGAGAAGGTATTATTCCTACACGATATTCTTTAACTAACACAGGCATTTCGTGGACAACAGAAACTTTCGGATAAGAGGTTACAACCTTGTTCCGGATTTACGACCCGAAACACTCTCAATTCCATAAAAGCAATATAATAACGGGTGTCCAACAATTATTGCAGTCCCGGGTAGCGTTGGAATCAAAAACGTAGGTCAATTCTATCATGTGCCAAATAAATGAACTGACATGTTAATTGTCAAACATAACCTAAATGTGCATTAAAATTGTAAGAACCGACCTACGTTTTTTATTCCAACGCCACCCGGGACTGCAATAATTGTTGGACACCCGTTACTTCCCTTATACAGGGTGACTGACGAAAAACCTTTGGTGCTGTATCTCGCTTATTTTTTACCCGATTTTAATAAATAAAACATCAAATTAAACCATTATTAAAAGACTTTAATAGGATCTGAACTGTTATTTTTTCTCGCACCCAGTTTTTAACCAAATACGATCAACATTTTTTTTTTTAAATTGCACTGTATATATATTTTTATTGATTCGCAAGGAGATTTTTTTTCTGAATATAAAAATGTAGACAAATTTATCCATACATCAAACTTAAGTCGAGAAATTGAGGATTAAAAAAATAAATAAAAAGTCAAGTATCCATTGTAAACAATATACAGACCCTATTTCAAATGTCAAAAGTGACAGTGACAACCATTGATACAATACTGCAACGATTTTTAATTATTTCATAATTAAAATGTTGCAATATTTCAAACACTGTACTAGAATTTTGTGCTTCTACAGAAATCGTTTTTCAGTTTTTGAAATCTTGCAACATTTTTATTATGAAATTATTAAAAATCATTGCAGTATTGTACCAATGACTGACACTGTCACTTTTGACATTTGGAATAGGCTCTGTATATTGTTTACTATGTGTATTTGATTTTTAATTTTTTTTTAAATCCTCAATTTCTCGACTTTGGTTTGATGAATGGATAAAATCGTTTACAAATTTAGATTCAGAAAAAAATCTCCTTGCGAATCAGTACAAAATATATATACAGTGCAATTTGAAAAAAAAAGTTGATCGTCTTTTGTCAAAAACTGGATGCAAGGAAAAATATCAGTACAGTTCATATTAAAGTCTTTTAAAAATCATTTAATTTGATGTTTTATTTATTCAAATCGGATCAAAAATAAGCGAGATACAGCACCAAAGGTTTTTCGTCAGTCACCCTGTATACTACGTATATTGAAAGTAATAACTAACCCGACCAAACATAGGCATCAAATTGTATAAATTAAATAAATGCTCATAAAGTTGTTACCGAACAAACTCCACAACTACTGGGCATTTCAAAAGAAAGATCCTGCAATACAGTCACTAACAAATATTGAAATGAAAAAATCGACGTACAACTGAAATCAATGGAATCAAATCAATTCAAATATAATAATAAACTTCACGTTTTAGGAAAATGGCTTATCCTACGTTTCAAAGTCCATAGAAAATCGATATCCTGTTGGGAACAAGATATTATGACAACACATCGCTAAATCTGGAGGGGAGGTGGTTTTAATTTTCGAAAATAGAGCAGCAACAGCGCCGAACTACTAAAGCACTTATCCATTAACATGGTGGAGCAAACCAATTAAGAAGTCATGTCATCTGAGAAGAAATCCTTACGGATCGACAATTTCATCTTTAAACTACCTACAATGAAATGCATGCACCGTATGGAATTTTAAAGGCGTCCGCAAGAATTGTGTATCAGGACCGGAATTCGAGCTGACTTTTTATCTACTATTAACATTTTCACTAGTTTGATGTTTAATCCATGGTAAGAAAAATAATCTTCAAAGGCTAACAAATTCGTCCCGTAATATTTTTTTCGACTTCTCTAGCTGTTGATTCTGGCAATGAGTTAGACATTCTTCTACGCCTGTCATCCATTTCAGTTACGATATTTTTAAAATAATCTTTATTTACACTCTAATTAGTACTTTATTTATTAGATTTATTAGTTGACGTGTTAAACAACCATTAAATTGTATTAATATTGACAATATTTATGTTTGGTTAGGGACATATCAAAAGTATTAAAGTAGCAGCTCTTGTGAAATGATTCCAACTTTCATATTATCGATTGAAGAACAGTTGTAGAAACTTAATTAATGATAATAATTCGCTTCCCCGGTACTTAATATCTCTGAATCACTGCGCCTTTTCTAATTTATTTCGTAATACCGCTGTTAATTAATTACGCACTGCGCCAAAATTACCGTTAAGAAAGTCGGATTATTATTTAGCAGTTGTATAATTTTTAACGTTAATTATTTATGATTTTCAATTATTTCGGTGTTGTCTTATTACAACTTTAATTCAATTATTACTTTCCCTGCAATTTTCAATTCTCTTCAATCGTTAACAAATTTTTAATAACGTTAAAATAATTGAAATATAGGAAATAATACAAGTCGTAAATAATTAAAGCTGATTAAAAAAACGATTATTTTTTCATTCGCTTTAATTATTTGTCAATTGTATTATTTTTTTTTTACAAATATCCCACATTTTAATTTATTTCTAGGTTCAATAATTTTATCGTTATTAAAAATTAGTTAAAATAATTTTATACAGGGTGACTGACGAAAAACCTTTGGTGCTGTATTTCGCTTATTTTTTATCCGATTTTAATAAATAAAACATCAAATTAAACCATTTTTAAAACACTTTAATAGGATCTGAACTGTTATTTTTTCTCGCACCCAGTTTTTGACAAAATACGATCAACATTTTGTTTTTAAATTGCACTGTATATATATTTTTATTGATTCGCAAGGAGATTTTTTTTCTGAATATAAAATTGTAGACAAATTTATCCATACATCAAACTTAAGTCGAGAAATTGAGGATTAAAAAAATAAATAAAAAGTCAAGTATCCGTTGTAAACAATATACAGACCCTATTTTAAATGTCAAAAGTGACAGTGACAGCCATTGATACAATATTGCAACGATTTTTAATTATTTCATAATTAAAATGTTGCAATATTTCAAATACTGTACTAGAATTTTGTGCTTCTACAGAAATCGTTTTTCAGTTTTTGAAATCTTGCAACATTTTTATTATGAAATTATTAAAAATCATTGCAGTATTGTACCAATGACTGACACTGTCACTTTTGACATTTGGAATAGGCTCTGTATATTGTTTACTATGGGTATTTGATTTTTAATTTTTTTTTAATCCTCAATTTCTCGACTTTGGTTTGATGAATGGATAAAATCGTTTACAAATTTAGATTCAGAAAAAAATCTCCTTGCGGATCAGTACAAAATATATATACAGTGCAATTTGAAAAAAAAAGTTGATCGTCTTTTGTCAAAAACTGGATGCAAGAAAAAATATCAGTACAGTTCATATTAAAGTCTTTTAAAAATCATTTAATTTGATGTTTTATTTATTCAAATCGGATCATAAATAAGCGAGATACAGCACCAAAGGTTTTTCGTCAGTCACCCTGTATACTTTTCGTTCGTCAAGCTTCGTGTAATTTCAATTGTTTTCTTTTGAGGCATTCATTTGTTTCGGGGCCATCCCATTATTTTAGATAGTATATTTAAATTTAAACTAGTATTTTAAACTTTTAATTAAATTCATATAGCCTTTATAAATTTAAAATCCAGTTTAATTTATTTCAGCGTATTCTTGACCTACCACAATTAACAATACATTGGCCCATCGTACTCCTGACCTACCTTAATAAACTACACGTTAACCTAGGTCAAGAGTACGCTAGTTTACTTTAAGCAAACAATTTATTAAGGTTGTTGGACTATTTTCTTTATTTTTATTCATGATTATTTGAATAATGTTTAATTGTGGAGGCGTTTACTTTGTGGTACATCTTGATTATAATGAATACTTTGATAAACAAAGTAATCGTGTCTTTGTCTTTATTATTACCTGAACAATATTTAATGTTATTCATGTCGTATTAATGAAAAATACATGGAAAGTATTATATTTTTTTTACGTTTTGATACTTAACAATTAATAGTAATGTAAATGAATATTAACAAATAACCTCATATGTTAAACAATAGGTAGATAGATTTACCAAAATAACAACACGGAGATTCTGACTTTTCACTTTCACCTGTCTCTCAGTGTGCGGAAAGAGCGAGCGCGCCCAATTTCTAAAAAAAAAATGGTGGGCGCCCTCCCCGTACGTAAATGACAAAAGAGGTGGCGTATTTTACAATACTCACCGTCGAAATTTTTGCAGTGGACGACGAGCATCTGTCGGCGGAATATGAGTTTTACGAAGCGCGAAATCAGCGGCCCCCATGCCGACATGCTGGACAAGGCGTTCGGCGTGAAGAACAGTTTTTGGGAGTACAATCCCGGCAGGTTCCTCATGCCTGATTACTTCGACGACATCGCCCAGGATCTGCTCGACGCTCAGGTCAGGAAGGACGACGTTTGGTTAATCAGTTATCCAAGAACAGGTAAATATATTACTGAATAAGTAATCTCGTAAGTCTAAGCATGCAATTTATTAATATATACATGGGGTTGGTGGACTCTATTCCACCCCCCAGTCAGTAAAACATGATCAAAACGTATTTGAAATATTTGTATGAATACATCATTTAAAAATGCAATTATTTGTGTTTGTTTATATTTTACAACTTTTAATTAAATCCCTCGCTTATGTTTTACTGATTGGAGGGTGGATAGAGGCCACCCACCCACCCTACATATACATGATAACTTTAATTGCTAATCGTTGATGAGTTTGCTGCTAACAACAATAAATCCCTTTATGTAATAAATAAAACAAAATCAAAATTTAAGTTTAAATATAAATGACTTTCTATAGCTAATCTTATCTAATTTAGATTTAAAGTCTGCCCACCCATCATGCATCCATTTTTTACTAATTTACTCACTCAAAAATTTTACTTTTTTAATTTCTTTTTTATTCAAAAAGTTTTGTAGTTAATTTCATTGGATACAGCGAGACGATAAGGAATTAAAGTTTATATGTATATGTAGGGTGGGTGGGTGGCCTCTATCCCATCCTCCAATCAGTAAAACATCATCAACATTTATTTGCAAAATTTGTTTGAATAAATCTATTAAATTTTGCAATGATGTTATGTTTATTTATGTTTTACAACTTTAAATTAAAACCCTCGCTTATGTTTTACTGATTGTAGGGTTGAAATGAAACACACTGATAACTTTGTTTGTATAACACGAATTTCGTGTTATACAAACAAAGTTATCAGTGTGTTTCATTTCTATTCAACATGTATAACGAAGTAGAAGCCTTCAACATCAACAAGATTGTAGGGTTGGTTAGAGGCCACCCACCCACCCTACACACACACACATGATAACTTTAATTACTAATTGTTGATTTTTACTATATATTATATTATATCATGTAATAATAAACACATCATTCTAAGAATTGGATCGATTACAGACGTCGCAAATCGATCACGAGAAAGTAGTTTTGGATTTGAGATTGCAAACATGCGGACTTCCTTTATATACATAAAAAAAATCTGAAAGTGTTTTTTATCGTCTCTGTCGCGCTCATATATTACTTTCCTTTTTAATCAGATCTTAAATACAGTCACACACAAAAAGAGTATTAGCTTTATGTAACGCCGAGTGGAAAAATTCGTATTGCCGAAAATCGCCATTGGCTGTTTAATTTCACGATCATGATGCATGTGTTTGAGTAACCTCCCGATCAGGGGACTTTCACTATAATTTTATTTTAAAGGTAATTATAATTATGTAATAGAGATTTATTGAAATCAACGCAACTCTTAAATAGTTGTCATTACGTTATCAATTATTAATTTTTTGATTATCATCAATTTTGTTTAATTAAAATTTATAAAATTGTTTTATTAATAAACAATTTTTTATACGATATAAATACATCTACAATCCAAACTGTTTTTTTTTGCAGGATCAACGTGGTTACAAGAAATAGTCTGGTTGATAGGAAACAATTTCGATTTCGACAAGGCCAAAAACACAATTCAACAACTAAGAGCACCAATGATCGAGTAAGTTTATATATGCGGAAAATAATATTTTGTGTATCAACAACGTATAGTAAAAAGTAATTATTTGCATTTAAAATCAATTTTATAATAAATCTGTACTGAAGAGATCAAGAGTACGAAACAAGTGTCTGCAGATGATAATAAACTTGAGTGTTAGATTGTATAGTAAAGAGTACGAGAAATTACAGCAGTACAAACAATTTATTGGTGAAGAAAATTGTATATGTAACAAGCTCATTTATAAACATACAGGGTGACTGACGAAAAACCTTTGGTGCTGTATCTCACTTATTTTTTTATCCGATTTTAATAAATAAAACATTAAATTAAACCATTTTTAAAAGACTTTAATAGGATCTGAACTGTTATTTTTTCTCGCACCCAGTTTTTGACAAAATACGATCAACATTTTTTTTTTAATTGCACTGTATATATATTTTTATTGATTCGCAAGGGGATTTTTTTTCTGAATATAAAAATGTAGACAAATTTATCCATACATCAAACTTAAGTCGAGAAGTTGAGGATTAAAAAAATAAATAAAAAGTCAAGTATCCATTGTAAACAATATACAGACCCTATTTTAAAAGTGACAGTGACAGCCATTGATACAATACTGCAACGATTTTTAATTATTTCATAATTAAAATGTTGCAATATTTCAAACACTATACTAGAATTTTGTGCTTCTACAGAAATCGTTTTTCAGTTTTTGAAATCTTGCAACATTTTTATTATGAAATTATTAAAAATCATTGCAGTATTGTACCAATGACTGACACTGTCACTTTTGACATTTGGAATAGGCTCTGTATATTGTTTACTATGGGTATTTGATTTTTAATTTTTTTTTAATCTTCTATTTCTCGACTTTGGTTTGATTAATGGATAAAATCGTTTACAAATTTAGATTCAGAAAAAAATCTCCTTGCGGATCAATACAAAATATATATACAGTGCAATTTGAAAAAAAAAAAAGTTGATCGTCTTTTGACAAAAACTGGATGCAAGAAAAAATATCAGTACAGTTCATATTAAAGTCTTTTAAAAATCATTTAATTTGATGTTTTATTTATTCAAATCGGATCAAAAATAAGCGAGATACAGCACCAAAGGTTTTTCGTCAGTCACCCTGTATAATTTTACAGAAGGACCACATAGTCCGTAGCTTGCCAATCCTTAATTACTGCTAAATTAAAATTTATAAATCGCTGATATATTGATTAACATAAAAATGTTTCACCACGGTTTAAGTGAGAATTTAATTAATCTGATATATTTAATTAATAACTCAAACTTAAGAAACTATCGTATAAAAATTCCATGTATTATTTTTAGGCTATCCACGTACTTTGCAGAATACACGAGTTTCATAACAGAATATGGAAATTCGGTGGATATCGTCAATAAGTGGCCTTCACCGAGATTCATCAAAACACACCTGCCGTACGACTTTCTACCTACGCAAATATATAAAGTAAAACCTAAGGTAAGTAATGGTGCATAATAAACCGCAATTTTCGATATTTCATATTAAAACTTTTTATCTTTTTCATTTTGACAGCGAGGATTAAAATAATTAATACAATTAATTTCACTCTTTAAGACGATGACAATTATTTAAATATAAATAATTTGGACTAAGTAATTCTTCCAATTTCTTTGATAAAAACTATATTTTAATAAATGAATGTTTAATAATCCATAATAATAATAATATCCCGTAATTTTCAATATGTTATATACAGGGTGATTCATTAATTGTGGCCACCGGCCTTATCTCGGAAACCGTATATCCTAGAATTTGGGAAAAATTTTTTTTATCTCATAATCGGCCAAAAGAAAATGCGTAAAAACATTTTTAAATGCTTAGCTTTCCGCTAGGTGGCGCATTTTATCATTTGCATAATTAATTTGCGTTTTTTGCAAAATATTACCGCATTAAGGCTATTGAAAATTATCAAAATTAGAAACTACTGTACTTGGTTTACAATTTTTGCTTAAGTCATTTTTTTCTATCACCTACAGTTAAGTGGTGGGGGAAGTATACTTTTGTTTACAGAAAATGGTCTGTAACTTCCGTATACCTTAACCGATTTTCACAAGCTTAGACTCAATGGAAAGAGTATTAGAAGTTGATTACAAAAATAAATAACATTAACACATTTAATATATGCGCTGCCAACTAGAGGGCGTTATGTAACACTTAACCCAATTTATGTATTTTTCTCAGAAATATCAAACGGAATGATATAACTCGAAGTAGCTTACAAAAAAGAAAATGAAATTACACATTGTTTTGTCAAAACCGCAAACTGATATCTCTTGTCATTCCAAAGATATTTAGATTTTTTAAATTTTCGTTTTTGTTTTTCGTTGTTTTCGAAGTGTTGGTTCACCCTGTAAGGTGTAACTGAAAATATATGGCTAAAGTAACTTTTAGAAAAAATGTCATGCAAAAACAAATGACAACAATATTTATTAGCATAATTAATGAAAAATAATAAAACTTATTACCCATAACAGAAATTTACAAAACGCTGAAATTTCTAAAATCATCCATTATCTAGTTATTTTAGAAACTCAAAATGTTTCCCCTTATTTGCTGTACCTACACAAATTCAGTCCTTCTAGAGTGAAATTTTATCCTAGATTCCTTAAAATTTCTTCAATGGTTTTATATGGATAAGCTGTAACATTACGAGTATGTCAAACTATTTTCCTGGGCGATGTTGTAAAAGTAATCAAGTCACCTTTGGAAATGACATTTCTGTTTTGTGATTGTTTATTTATAATTTGTTGTTGCTGTCAAAGGTAATTTAAACGTTTGAAAAATCACTTTATTATAATGCTTTATTTTTCAAATGAAGAGGCATATGATATGCTAGCAGTGTATTTTGAAAGTCTACAAAATGCAGTCGTTGCTGAAAGAGAATATGGGTTACGATTTCCTGAAAGACGGCGTCATTCAAGAAAAGTTTTTAAAAGACTGGCAGAACGATTACAAAAAACTGGCAATGTTCAACCTGTTTCGGTAAGAAATAGGGTACGTAGAAGACAAAATGAAGAAAATGTTATTAACGTCTTGGCATACGTTAACGCTGAACCACAAGTATTAGGGAAATTGCAAGAGATCTAGAATTAAATTATTCTTTGGTGAATAGAATACTAAAAGAACATAAAATGTATCCTTACCATGTTGTTTTACATCAAGAGTTAAAAGACATAGATTTTGATCGACGACTAGATTATTGCAACTGGTTAAAAGGAATGTTAAATGATTATCAATAATTTCTATCTGCAATATTATGGACGGATGAGGCTACATTTTCAAGCTCTGGTAAAATTAACTTGCACAACAGTCACTACTGGTCAGAAACAAATCCACACGGGCAGAGGGAAGTCAATTACCAAAATCGCTGGAGCATAAATGTGTGGTGTGGTATTTTAAATAGGAAGATAATAGGACCTTTTTTCTTTGAAGAAAAATTAACGGGCCAAAGATACTTAGATTTCTTAACTAACGATTTGCCCATCCTCCTAGAAGACGTTCCAATTCGTAACAGATTAGACATGTGGTATCAACAAAATGGCTGCTCACCACATTTTGCCGCAGGTGTCCGAAATTATTTAGATATTGTATTTTCAAATAAATGGATTGAAAGGGGAAGTATTTTTCCATGGCCAGCAAGGTCACCAGATCTTACGGTTTTAGATTTCTTTTTATGGGGTAGAATTAAAGATTTGGTTTTTAAAACACGTCCAACTACACGTGAGGATATGAAAGAAAGGATTCGGCAAGCACTAAGAGGTATTTCTGGTGCTGAAATTGAGGCCAGTGTCAATTCCACTATAGAAAGACTGAATTTGTGCATAGCAAATGATGGAAAACATTTTGAGTACCTAAAATAACTAAGTAATAGGTGCAGTTATCAATTTTAGTTTTTTGTATTTTTTTCATTAATTATGTTAATAAATATTGTCCCATTCGATTTAATTTGATGTTTTTTTGAAATGTAACTGTAGCAGTATGTTTTCACTTACAACTTACAGGGTGAACCAACACTTCGAAAACAACGGAAAACAACAACGAAAATTAAAAAAATCTAAATATTTTTGGAATTACAAGAGATATCAGTTTGCGGTTTTGACGAAACAATATGTAATTTCATTTTCTTTTTTGTAAGCTGCTTCGAGTTATATCATTCCATTTGATATTTCTGAGAAAAATATATAAATAGGGTTAAGTGTTACATAACGCCCTCTAGTTGCCAGCGCATAGATTAAATGTGTTAATGTTATTTATTTCTGTAATCAACTTCTAATACTCTTTCCATTGAGCCTAAGCTAAGCTAAAAATCAGTTAAGGTATACGGTAGTTACAGACCATTTTCTGTAAACAAAAGTATATTTCCCCCACCACTTAACTGTAGGTGATAGAAAAAAATGACTTAAGCAAAAATTGTAAACCAAGTACAGTAGTTTCTGATTTTGATAATTTTCAATAGCCTTAATGCGGTAATATTTTGTAAAAAATGCAAATTAATTATGCAAATGATAAAATGCGCCACCTAGCGGAAAGCTACGCATTTAAAAATATTTTAACGCACCTTCTTTTGGCCGATTATGTCATTAGAATTTTTTTCCCCAAATTCTAGGATATACGGTTTCCGAGATACGGCCCGTGGCCACCCTTAATGAATCACCCTGTACATAAAAACATAAACTGAAACATAGTGTTTAATTTCATAAACATCAACATCAACACAGTTATTAAAATTTTTGGTAATAAGGGAAGTTAAGGAATATATGTATAGAGATATCAAAAAAAATTGGTTTTCTTAACACGCTTTTTTCTAATAAAACTTCGTTTATTATGTAAGTATGTAATATATGAAACAATAACAAAATTTTCTGTACGTGACGTGAACAGTACTACCAAGAACCAGCATGCATATAATACGAGAAATTACATAAATTAAAGTAAAGCATTTACCGATTCATCGTCGATCACTTTATGAAAGACACCCTTCTTATGTAGCCATGAAATATTTGAATTGTCTTCCTAATGAACTTAAGGCCATCCAGAATTCGAATAATTTTAAAAATCGCAAAGGAACCCTATTGTTTAAGCGAACTATAATTAAGCACATCATCATACACAAAATACAATATACTCTTGTTTGCTATTCTTATACAGGGTGACTGACGAAAAAAATTTGGTGTTGTATCTCGCTTATTTTTGATCCGATTTGAATAAATAAAACATGAAATTAAATGATTTTTAAAAGACTTTAATATGAACTGTACTGATATTTTTTTCTTGCATCCAGTTTTTGACAAAAGTCGATCAACTTTTTTTTTTTTTCAAATTGCACTGTATATATATTTTGTACTGATCCGCAAGGAGATTTTTTTCTGAATCTAAATTTGTAAACGATTTTATCCATTCATCAAACCAAAGTCGAGAAATTGAGGATTAAAAAAAAAATAAAAATCAAATACCGATAGTAAACAATATACAGAGCCTATTCCAAATGTCAAAAGTGACAGTGTCAGTCATTGGTACAATACTGCAATGATTTTTAATAATTTCATAATAAAAATGTTGCAAGATTTCAAAAACTGAAAAACGATTTCTGTAGAAGCACAACATTCTAGTAGAGTGTTTGAAATATTGCAACATTTTAATTATGAAATAATTAAAAATCGTTGCAGTATTGTATCAATGGCTGTCACTGTCACTTTTGACATTTAAAATAGGGTCTGTATATTGTTTACAATGGATACTTGACTTTTAATTTATTTTTTTAATCCTCAATTTCTCGACTTAAGTTTGATGTATGGATAAATTTGTCTAAAATTTTATATTCAGAAAAAAAATCTCCTTGCGAATCAATAAAAATATACAGGGTTATTCACGCTATACGGCACGGAATATTGTGGCCAAAATACGTGACTTTCAAAAAGTTTCACTTTGGGGATATATGGGGGTCTATTAGGGCTACTTTTTAAAATTATTTTCATAATATACAGGGTGTCCCAAAAACCCTAAAAGTATAAAAGTTATGTTTTTTTAATGAAACACCCTGTATTTTATTGCATTTTTGGATCCTTGGATAAAAATAAGTGTGTGTTTTAATAAGGTTTTTATTACATAAACCTTAAGGTTTTTGAAATAATTTGAATTTTGTAAAAATGTAACCTAATTTTCATGTTTCAAATACTTAAAAAATAATTAAGTTGTGCATACCAAATTTACACTGAAATGTAACAATAGATTATATTTTATTTTCCAAGTATAATAAACTTGACATCTTATACCGGGTGTAAAAAAATTGGAATTAAACAAATGAGAACTTTAAATGGCCATAACTTCATTTATTTAAATGGAACGCTATATTTATTAATTTATCAGTAAATGCACGTTTTAATTACCTATCGAATGGTGTTTAAATCTTAAGTGTTAAGTCTTCTCGTTTTTACAGAAAACGCCAAAATATTGTTTATTGCACCGTTTTAGTACTTTTTAAGTAAACATTTTAATGTATCTAGTTTTCTATGGTATTTAAAAACGTCAGATAATTAATTTAATCTGTCATTTTAGTTTAAAAAGCCTGTCTTTTGTTATAGTTGTGTCATTTTGCATATTTGTGTTAGATCGTTAGTAATCGTTATTGTTTGAACATCGCTGTTGTATTTTTTGGTAAAAAATGAAGATTTAATCAAAAGAAGGGGTATTGGCATTATTTTTTTGCTTGGAGAATGTCATTAAAATTGTTTACTGGCTTGTCGAGTTTATACTTAAAGGTTTCCCTAAAGAAATCACCCTAAGCCAGCCATTTTTGAGAGACTATTAAACCAGTTTAAAGAAATTGGAAGTGTCAGTTATAAAAACTTCAGTATAAGAAAATCTGTGTAAATTTTCATTTTTTACTATGACATACAACAACCATGTTCAAACAATAACGATTACTAACGATCTAACACAAAAACGCAAAATAACACAACTATAACAAAAGGAATCCTTTTTAAACTAAAGTAACAGACTAAATTAATTATCTGGCGTTTTTAAATACGATAGAAAACTAGATACATTAAAATTTTTACTTAAAAAGTACTAAAACGGTGCTATAAACAATATTTTTTCGTTTTCTGTAAAAACGAGAAGACTTAACACTTAAGATTTAAATACCATTCGATAGGTAATTAAAACGTGCATTTACTGATAAATTCATAAATATAGCGTTCCATTTAAATAAATGAAGTTATGGCCATTTAAAGTTCTCATTTGTTTAATTCCAATTTTTTTTACACCCGGCATAAGATGTCAAGTTTATTATATTTGGAAAATAAAATATGATCTATTGTTACATTATAGTGTAAATTTGGTATGCATAACTTAATTATTTTTTAAGTATTTGAAACATGAAAATTAGGTTACATTTTTACAAAATTCAAATTATTTCAAAAACCTTAAGGTTTATGTAATAAAAACCTTATTAAAACACACACTTATTTTTATCGAAGGATCCAAAAATGCAATAAAATACAGGGTGTTTCATTAAAAAAACATAACTTTGATACTTTTAGGGTTTTTGGGACACCCTGTATATTATGAAAGTAATTTTAAAAAGTAGCCCTAATAGACCCCCATATATCCCCAAAGTGAAACTTTTTGAAAGTCACGTATTTTGGCCACAATATTCCGTGCCGTATAGCGTGAATAACCCTGTATATACAGTGCAATTAAATAAAAAATGTTGATCGTATTTTGTCAAAAACTGGGTGCGAGAAAAAATAACAGTTCAGATCCTATTAAAGTCTTTTAAAAATGGTTTAATTTGATGTTTTATTTATTAAAATCGGATAAAAAATAAGCGTGATACAGCACCAAAGGTTTTTCGTCAGTCACCCTGTATATTAATGTTAAATATGACACTATTTCATTAATTTGTATACTTATTTTTGAAAATAAAGATCTAATTATTATTATTATTGTTAAGTACTGGAGGATGTGAGAGTGAACAACCACCCACCCTATACATACAGTGAAATTTAAGCTAAATCACTGCATCGAAATTTATTAATCTTGATAGAAATACTTGAATCAATATTTCTGGATTATAGCGTTGTTAAGAAAAAAAGTCACTTAAAAATAAAGTGTGATGCCAACGAAGTAAGCGTTTTTGTTTAATTTAATGTAGTGGATTCCTTCCTTTAAGGCTAGATTAGAAATTTATAAGTTAGGTAACAATGCGGTGTCCCTAACACAAATAGTGTACAGACGTGTAATGATAATGTAATGTAAACATATATGTGAGAAAGTCGTATGTTGAAAGAACATTACTTCTCTTCTGGGTGTGTGTACTCGTATGTAATTACATTTAGATGCGGATTACATGAATTTGGGTTCTTGTTGAATTATTTAGCTTATTTGTTAAAAATACTTGTTTCCGATATATACATGTATAAAATTATTTATAAATATCATTTAAATATGAATAACGTTCAGATTGATTAAATCGGACAAAAATATGGTAACGTGGCACATGTATTCAAAAACTGTCTAAAAATCGATTTCCGCGAATAAAAATACACAACTATTTACTTCTTTAAATAAAGATAATCCTCTAAATATTATTTTACCAACACACTGTAACTAATTTTGGCAAAGAGAAAGTGAGATCGGATCCGATAATAAATTATCTTATTTGAGTGCCTACGCACACGCACCTTATTACATTTTTCCTCTTTGTGTATTCGAATTACAATAAGAGAAATTTGTTAATTAAAAAGAAAGAAACATTTATTCGTTAGAGTTGTTTTTAAGTTATCAAGATTTATCACTGAATAAAGTCTTTCGCATTCCAAATATATAATAAAAGAGAAAACAAAAATCTGTGTGATTCATTTCCACCGTTCTCGGCTTGCGTCTTCATGGTACGCAACTTTCTACAATTTCCGAGATCTCCGAGAACAGACTTTATCACACCGGCCGATTGCAATATTTCCGACGTGATTAATGAGCCGTTGTGACATCGCACGGTGATTTGCGATAATGGGCTGTTGTGTAATTCGATTTGCAAACGGACAGGTGGTGAATGTAGTGGTAAAATGTCTTAATTTGAAAAGAAAGTTGCTTACAAATTCTAAATTTATCCTAATACTCACACAGTTTTTTTAAAGATTATCATTTATTCCTACCATTTCCCAGAAAAATATTTATAATCACTCTTACTAAGTGGTAATCCGTACTTAAACATTATGTGCGATAAATTAAATTTTCACTTAAGCCGTGGTGAAACATTTTTAGGTTAATTAGAAGATTGATTAAAACAAAAGCAAATGTTATAATTAATCTTCTAATTAACACAAATCTAGTAAATTTTTCAATTCAGTGTAGTAAATACTCTTTTCGTAATTTAATAAAAACTAATTTCTAATTATATTTAATTCTAATTCTAGATAATTTACATAGTACGTGAACCGAAAGACTTATGCGTATCGTATTACCACCACTGCAAACTGATGCACGACATGGTGACCACGTTCGACGACTTTGCGGAGATGTTCCTCAACGACACCATTCCCCTAGGCTCGGTCTTCAATCACTACATGCCGTTCTGGGAGCGTAGAGATGAATCGAACATTCTCTTCCTAAAATACGAGGACCTCAAGCTGGACACGAAAACCGGCATCCGAAAGATCGCCGAGTTCATGGAGAAGGCGATCACAGAGGAGCAAGTCGATCAGCTCTGCGACTTCCTGTCGGTGGAGAATATGAAGAAGAACCCCGGTTGTAATTGGGCGTCAATTGCCGACTCGCAGATGGGCAGTAATTATTTCGGAAGTACGGGCAAGAGTTTCATCAGGAAAGGGGAGATCGGCGATTGGCAAAATTACATGAGCGAAGATCTGGCGAAGAGGTTCGATGAGTGGATTGCAAGGAGTACCGAAGGGACTGGTTTAATTTTTTAATCGTAAACAAAAACGTTTTATTTTTAAGTATTGTTTTTTTAATTTATATTTAAGTTTGAAATATGTTAAAAATATATTCAGGTGTTGATGTAGGCGTTTTTATTTTACACCAATTTACAATTTTCATAAAATTATTGATTTAAGGTGATGTTTTGACGAAGAAAAATAATCAAGAAGAAAGAAAAAAATGCTTAATAATACAATTAAATTTGAAAAATTGAAGTTTTTGAAAAACAAAAACGAGAACAAATGAAAAGAAGAATTAATAATAATTACATTAAAGTTGGATCAAGAAATAAAAAACATCGAGAAAAGAAGGTAAAATGAACAAGTATTTTTTTTGAATTCATTTAATTTTTTTTGCATATTATATACAGGGTGAGTTTTTTTCGATGTTCTCTATGGGGATCTCGGAAACTATAAGAGATAGAGAAACGGTTAAATAGGAAAAGAAGTGTAGATTTACGAGACGAATAAAATTCCACTTTCAAAGTTTTCAAAAAAGTCAAGGGTAACTAGATATTTTGAAAAAAGTAAAAAGTGTCAATTTTTTCAAATCAATATATCTCGGTTATTATAACAGATAGACAAAAACTGTAAAAGACAAAGTTTTAGATAATTTTATGTAGATTAATAAAAAATAATCAGAAAATTTTTATCACCATTATTTTCCGAGATATGATGCAAACTTACATTTTTTTTTAATGGAAACCATAGTTGGCTATAGCCTCATTAAAAAGGTAATTTTTTTCTCTTTAATCCAATATGACATACGACATAGTTATTTCTAAAAATAAGTGAGTTATAGTCATTTTAAATTTTATTATTAATAAAAAATGGGTAGCCATGAAAAAGATGAAAGTAAAACAATTGCAGTTGTTTATAATAATAGCAATATTGTAATTATTAGTTCTACAAAGTTAAATAAAAATGAAAAACCAGCATAAGAATAATAATTTTGTAATTATCAAATGGCCTTCTGTATGTTGTATAAACCCATTTGTCAAGAGGATAATACGTTTCTTACAAAAATATTATGAACAGATGAATCGCGATTCACTAATTGTGGTATTTTTAATCGCCACAATGAACATAGATGAACTTAAGAGAATTCACGAGAAGTTTCACAGAGAAAACTATAAATTAAATTTGGGTTTAATCCATGGTGTGTTTGGATTAATAATTTTTGAATGCTCACTAAGTGAAACTGATTACTTTAATTTTCTTCAGAAAACATTTGAAGATACGCTCGTTTGTTTAAATTTAACATTACAAGCAAGATTAAAATGGTTTCAATATGACGGTGCTCCACCTCATGACATGTTGGCTTTACAAATTATTTAAATGATGCTTTTCCTAACTATAAGTGGGAAGAAATAAACCAATCCCAGGGCCACCTAGATCTCCCGATCTGCGCGTTTTAGATTTTTTTCTGAGGGGTTATGTAAAAAACAAAGTATATGAAAAATCATATCAATCTGTGGAGGATCATAAACTAGTTGTTATTGAAACATTTAATTCAATTTACATGAGAATAGTCAAAAAGCCATAAATTCAATTTTAAAAAGATATAATTTATGTCATAATAGTATTAATAGTGAACTCTTTGACCATATTTTTTTAATGTTAAAATTTCTCTCCCATTGATATATTGATAATTACAGAATTACTTTATGCAGTTGTTTTATTTTGGTTTATCTCTGTAAAACTAATAATTACAATATTGCTAATATTATAAACAAATGCAATTGTTTTACTTTCGTCTTTTTCATGGCTACCCATTTTTTATTTATAATAAAATTTAAAATGACTATAACTCACTCATTTTTAGAAATAACTATGTCGTATGCCATATTGGATTAAAGAGAAAAAAATTACCTTTTGAATGAGGTCACAGCCATCTATGGTTTCCATTTAAAAAAATGTAAGTTTGCATCATATCTCGGAAAATAATGGTGATAAAAATTTTCTGATTATTTTTTATTAATCTGCATAAAATTATCTAAAACTTTGTCCTTTACAGTTTTTTTCTATCTTTTATAATAACCGAGATATATTGATTTGAAAAAATTTACACTTTTTACTTTTTTCAAAATATCTAGTCACCCTTGACTTTTTTGAAAACTTTGAAAGTGGAATTTTATTCGTCTCGTAAATCTACACATCTTTCCCCATTTAACCGTTTCTCTATCTCTTATAGTTTCCGAGATCCCCATAGCGAACATCAAAAAAAACTCACCCTGTATAATTTCTAAAAATTGGAAAATCTACAGTGTTTTTTTTTTTTCATAAACAAAACTACCGAACCAACAGTTGGATTTCAAAGTTACTTGAAGTTTCTTACTAGGCACTCAAAAATCTTTTCAAATATCTAAAAATTGGAAAATCGATTTTCTTTTGTTTTTAGGTTTTATTATTAAAACCACTCAACCAAAGGTTGGATTCCAAAAATTTTTAAAGATTCTTGCTTAGCACTCAAAAATCTTTTGAAATATCTAAAATTTGGAAAATTGTTTGTCTTTTGTTTTTAGAGTTTTTGAGTATTGAGCAGAATCTTTAAAAAAAATTTAAATCCAATCTTTGGTTCGATTTTTATATCAATAAAACCTAAAAACAAAAGACGATCGATTTTCCAATTTTTAGATATTCGAAAAGATTTTTGAGTGCGGAGTAAGAAACTTCAAGTAATTTTGAAATCCAACAAACTAAAGATTGGATTTAAAAAATTTTTAGAGATTCTACTCAGCACTCAAAAAACTTTTCAAATATCTTAAAATTGGAAAATCGATTGTCTTTTGTTTTTAGATTTTATCGACATAATCACGGAACCAAAGGGTGGATTACGACATTTTATTTAAAGTTTCTCACTCGACACTCAAAAATCATTAAAATATCTAAAAATTAGAAAATCGATTTTGTCTTGTTTTTAGGTTAAATCGACATTACTATCGAACCAAACGTTAGATTTCAAAATTTCTTCATGATTCTTGCTCCGCCCTCAAAATTCTTTTCAAATATTAAAAATTAGTTTTTTTTTGGTTTTATCGATATAACTACCGAATTAAACGTTGGATTTTAAAATTGATTTGAGTTTCTTACTCGGAAATATAAAATATTTTCAAAAATCTAAAAATTGGAAAATCGATTGTCTTTTGTTTTTCGATTTTATGGACATTACTATCGAACCAAAGGCTGTATTTAAAAAATTTCTTCATGATTCTTGCTCAGGACTCAAAAATCTTTTTAAATATTTAAAAATTGAAAATCGATTGTCTTTTGTTATTCGGTTTTATCAACATAACTACTGAACCAAAAGTTGGATACCAACATTTTTAAAAGTTTCTTACTAAGCAATCAAAAATCATTTCAAATAATAAAAAATTGCAAAATCGACTGTCTTTTGTTGTTCGGTTTTAGTGGCATAACCACTGAACCAAAGATTGTATTTAAAAATTTCTTATAATCGAAAAAAATCATAACCAAAGGTCGTATTTAAACATTTTTAAAAGTTTCTTACTCTGCACTCGAAATCTTTTCAAATTTCTAAAAATTAGAAAATCGAATGTCTTTTGTTTATACGTCTTTTTTTGACATTACCACTAAACCAAACGTTGGAATTTAATTTTTTTTTTCAAGTTTTTGGCTCAGCACTCAAAAGTCTTTTTCCATATGCAAAAACTGGAAAATTGACTGTCATTTGTTTTTAGGTTTTATAGACATTACTCTTGAACCAAACGTTGGATTTCAAAATTTCTTCATGATTCTTTCTCAGGACTCAAAAATCTTTTCAAACATTTAAAAATATAAACATAAACATAAAATCATAATGATGGTTGCGACCGTTACTATGTGGTAATTCATAATGAACACAGAATAATAATTCAGTGTTCATAAACATAAAAACTTTGGATTTTCAAATTTCTTTCAGTTTCTTCCTCCGAACTATTAAAACTATATCTAATAATTGAAAATTCGATTGTCTTTTGTTTATCGATTTTATGGACATTACTGTCGAATCAAAAGTTACATTTAAAAATTTCTTCGAAATTCTTGCTCAGCACTAAAAAATCTTTTCAAATATCTAAACATTGAAAATCGAATGTCTTTTGTTATTCGTTTCGATCAACATAACTACTGAACCAAAGGTTGGATACCAACATTTTTAAAAGTTTCTTACTCAGCAATCAAAAATCTTTTTAAATAATTAAAAATTGCAAAATCGATTGTCTTTTGTTGTTCGGTTTTAGCGGCAAAACCACTGAACCAAAGGTTGTATTTAAAAATTTCTTAAAGTTTCTTACTCGGCACCCAAAGATCTTTTAAATATCTAAAAATTAGAAAAACGTTTGTCTTTTGTTTTTAAGTTTTATCGACATTACTGTTGAACCAAACGTTGGATTTTAAAATTTCTTCACGATTCTTTTGCTCAGCACTCAAAAATCTTTTCAAATATCCTAAAATTGGAAAATCTGCAGTGTTTTGTTTTTCCTGTTTTATCGATGTAACTACCAAACTAAAGGTTGGATTTAAAAATTTCTTATAGTTATTCACTCCGCACTCAAAACTCAATTTAAATAACTAAAAATCGGAAAATCGATTGTCTTTTGTTTTTCGGTTTTATCGACATAACTACCGAACCAAACGTTGGATTTCAAAATTTCTTGATGATTCTCGTTCCGCCCTCAAAATTCTTTTCAAATATTAAAAATTAGAAAATTGAGTGTCTTTTGTTTTTTTGGTTTTATCGACATAAAAATCGAACCAAAGATTGTATTTAAAAATTTCTTAAAGTTTCTCACTCATAAACTAAAAAATCTTTTCAAATATCTACAAATTCGTCTTTTGTTTTTTGATTTCATCGTCATAAACACCGAACCAAAGGTCGTGTTTAAACATTTTTAAAAGTTTCTTACTTTCTCAAAATTTCTAAAAATTAGAAAATTGAATGTCTTTTGTTTATTAGGTTTTATCGACATAACTACCGCATAAAACTTTGGATTTTCAAATTTCTTTACGTTTCTTCCTTCGAACTATTAAACTTGTTCAAATATCTAAAAGTTGGAAATTCGATTGTCTTTTGTTTTTCGATTTTATCAACATTACTATCGAACCAAAGGTAATATTTAAAAAATTTCTTGTATTTCTTGCACAGCACACAATTTTTTTTTCAAATATCTAAAAATTGAAAATCGATTGTCTTTTGTTATTCGGTTTTATCAACAACATAACTAGTAAACCAAAGGTTGGATTCCAAAATTTTAAAAAGTTTCTTACACAGCAATAAAAAAATGGTTTTCAAATATCTAAATATTGGGAAATCGATTGCCTCTTGTTTTCCGATTTTATCGATATAACCACAGAACTGAAGGTTGGATTTCAAAATTTCTGCATGATTTTTGCTCAGCACTGAACATTTAAAAATTAGAGTCTATTGTTTTTTTTTTGGTTTTATCAACATATTCATATTATAAATTTTGTATTATTTTGTTAGAAAGGATTACAAAGATGTTAATAAATAAATAAACCACCGAATCAAATGTTGGATTTTTTTTTTTTTTTTTTGAGATTCTCACTCGGCAACTATAGAATATTTTCAAATATCTAAAAATTCAAAAATGTCTTTGTTTTTCGATTTTATTGACATAACCAACGACCCAAAAGAGTGGATAACACATTTTTTTTTAAATTTCTTACTTGGCACTCAAAAATCTTTTAAATATCGAAACATTAGAAAATCTACTGTCGTTTGTTTTTAGGTTTTATCGACATTACTATCGAACCAAACGTTGGATATCAAAATTTCTTCAAGATTCTTGCTCAGGACTCAAAAATCTTTTCGAATATCTAAAAATTGGAAAATCGATTGTCTTTTGTTTTTCGATTGGATCGACACAACTACCGAACCGAAGGTTAGATTTCAAAATTTCTTAAAGATTCTTGCTCAGCACTCAAAAATCTTTTGAAATATTTTAAAATTGGAAAATTGATTGTCTTTTGTTTTTTGATTCTATTGACATAACCACCGAACCAAAGGGTGGATTGCAATTTTTTTTTAAGTTTCTTACTTGGCACTCAAAAATCTTTAAATATACAAAAATTAGAAAATCGATTGTCGTTTGTTTATAGGTTTTATCGACATTACTATCGAACCAAACGTTGGATATCAAAATTTCTTCAAGATTCTTGCTCAGGACTCAAAAATCTTTTCAAATATCTAAAAATTGGAAAATCGATTGTCTTTTGTTTTTTGATTTTATTGACATAACCACCGAACCAAAAGGGTGGATTGTAATTTTTTTTTAAAGTTTCTTACTTGGCACTCAAAAATCTTTTAAATATACAAAAATTAGAAAATCGATTGTCTTTTGTTTATAGGTTTTATCGACATTTCTATCTCAACAAACGTTGGATTTCAAAATTTCTTTATGAATCTTGCTCAGCACTCAAATATCTAAACCTTGAAAAATCGAATGTCCTTTGCCTTTAGGTTTTATTGTTATAACCACCCAACCGAAGGTTGAATTCCAGAAATGTTTAAAGATTCTTGCTTAGCACTCAAAAATCTTTTCAAATATCTAAAAATTGGAAAATCGATTGTCTTTTGTTTTTCGATTGGATCGACATAACTACCAATCCGAAGGTGAGATTACAAAGTTTCTTCAAGATTCTTGCTCAGCACTCAAAAATCTTTTGAAATATTTTAAAATTGGAAAATTGATTGTCTTTTGTTTTTTGATTTTATTAACATAACCACCGAACCAAATAGTGGATTACATTTTTTTAAAAGTTTTTTACTTGGCACTCAAAAATCTTTTAAATATCGAAACATTAGAAAATCTACTGTCGTTTGTTTTTAGATTTTATCGACATTACTATCGAACCAAACGTTAGATATCAAAATTTCTTCAATATTCTTGTTCAGGACTCAAAAATCTTTTCAAATATCTAAAAATTGGAAAATCGATTGTCTTTTGTTTTTCGATTGGATCGACATAACTACCGAACCGAAGGTTAGATTACAAAATTTCTTCAAGATTCTTGCTCAGCACTCGAAAATCTTTTGAAATATTTTAAAATTGGAAAATTGATTGTCTTTTGTTTTTTGATTCTATTGACATAACCACCTAACCAAAGGGTGGATTGCATTTGTTTTAAAGTTTCTTACTTGGCACTCAAAAATCTTTTAAATATCGAAACATTAGAAAATCTACTGTCGTTTGTTTTTAGATTTTATCGACATTTCTATCGGAACAAACGTTGGATTTCAAAATTTCCTTATGATTCTTGCTCTAAATGGTCTTTTGAGCGTAATTTTTTTTGGTACACGTAAATTAAATTATAATTGTTTTAAAAGTATGAACATATCTAAAAATTCTTTAGAAAAAGTTTAGGTACAAGTGACGGAACTTACCCAGTCTAAATATACATTTTATTTTAAATTTTAAGTTGATTTTAATATAATTTTTAATCATGATGATGGTTGCGACCGTTACTACGTGGTAATTCATGATATAAACACATAAATAAAACACTTACTATGTTTCTTACTATTAAAATTTATTGTAATGTATATACATTTTAGTGGTAAGAAAAATAGTGTTTTATTTGTGTTTAGATAATTTTTAATTATTTTTTTTAAATTCAATTTTTACTACATTATAAGTAAACTTTCAACTGTTTTTTTTTGCAACAATCTTGACAATTTTCTACTGCTGTTTATTCATTTATAATTGTTTCTTTTCGGAAATTTATTACTAAAAGAACAATTGTTTCTTTTTTGAGAAGTTTTGTAGTGTTTTTTAATATTTATTTTTTTTGGGGAGAAATTTCAACTGATTTTATAAAGTGGTCAACTATTTTGTATTGATACGTATTCAGATATTTCAACTCTTTTGAATAAAATTTGCTACACAATCGCAATCAAAAAAGTGTGTACAAGATTTACTGGGGTTTTATTATTTTTTATATTATTATATCTTATAATCTCTTTAATATAATAACGTGCCACTGTCGCCATCAACAACTTCTATTATTACATTAGAAGTAAATTACAACCCTCGTGGCATAATTAAATAAACAAATTAACGATTAAGAGGTAGAATACGTTCAGATTTTCAAATTGTTCCTATTGATGTATTTGCTAATGTCGAATTTCAGTCCGGTGTTGTGCGTGTGCTCCTCGGTCCACTTGTCGAAGATGTCGATGACGTCGGCGCACATCTGCGCCCTGTAGTTGCCGATGAGGCCGGCGCGCATGAAGTGCCCCGACTCGTTCTGGCAGAGGTTGAACTGCTTGAGGAACTCGACGATGGGCTCCAGGTGGATAGGCGTGGCGTCCTTCATCGACTCGTAGTTGAGGTGTTTCAGGATTATCGCCATCTGCGCCTTGTTCAGCTCTTTGCCGAGGAAGGTGCCTATTGTCCGCACGACGCTGGACAGGTCCTTTTTCATGTCCTCGTACGTTATGAACAGGATGTTGTCGTGGTCGCGTTTGTTCCAGTAACTCAATACGCTGTTCCAATAGGGTGTGTAGATTACTGAAAACGTACGAGTGTATTTATAACTGACGTGTAATGAATAGCATTTAAAATTATATGCTTCTTTAAAAAAAATATTATTTTTACATCAAATCTAAATATTAAAATCAAAAATGTCTTTCAAGTGAACAATAAGGGATTCAAATTCTTATTGTTGTTTGCTTGGTGATAAAATTCGCAGCCATGAAGTATTAAATTAATACTTACATTTATCTTTAATAAATAACTGCCAGAAATCTTCAAAGTTTCCCGTATATCCTTCAATGAGTTTACAGTGGTGGAAGTAGGCTACACATGTGTCTTTTGGGTTTCTCGCTAGGTGAATTATCTAAAGTTTAAAAGAAGTAGTAAAGACTGAGCATGGGGTAGAAGGATGAGTTTTAAATTCTCTAAAGTTATTAAAAAAACAAATAAACAAATCACTCAAACTTGATATAAAAAAAATTAAAATTCAATTCGTGTTTTTCAAAAAATTGTAAAAATGAAAATGAGTAAAGCCAGTCTAGCAATCAGTAAAGTAGAAGTTAATAAAATATATTAAAATCTTTTAGTTCGTTGTAAAAAATTAACTAATAACTTAAATTATTAAAGCAGAAGTTTCTTATATTCAATCAATTTATAATAATTTTAAAATATGAAAACATTTCGTACATCTACAATAATGAGATTTGCTGAGGCCGCAAAATATATTTTAATATAAAATCTCTATGTCTATTTGAATAGCAGTTATGATTAACAACATGTTTTTTTTTCTTTTACAACATTTATGTTAATCATTATGAATAATAACCGTCCTAACCTTTGGCCTTCTCTCAAAATTCCTTATCTGTTTCGGAAGCAGACTCCAGGGTAAGTGTGTCTCGATGAAACGTGGCCTTTTCGCGTCCTTGACGATTTTGATTGATTCACAGATCCCCGCATAAGGTACGAAATCTTCGTTCTCTTCGGCGTGCCTTCGGAAATCGAACAGCGTGCAGAATCTACAAACATACGATCACCGCCCGGTACCACAATAACAACAGCGGCAGCACTTACTCCAATAGGGGAAACCTGTAGGGCAGGGGCGCCTTCTTCTCGTCGATGTTGAGATCGTTGCCGATACACCAGACCACTTCCCGCGCCCAGGTACTACCTGCCGAAAACAGGCGTAAATATCCCGTTCAACCTTTTCTTTTTTTTATGATCGTGTTTACCAGATCTGGGGAAGCACGTCACCCAAACGTCATCGTCGTACACTTCCAAATCTTCGATTTCCGCGCGGAACTCGCCGTAGTACTCCGGAAGCGTGACACCCTCGAAACTCGCGTACCCGGTGCGGAACCGATGGATGAAATTGGCGGCGCGCACCGCCTCCAGTTCCGCGACACTTTTAAACGTGGTACTCTCCATTTCGCGGCGGGCAACACTGAATTTTATTATTACACCACGGTATCTTTATCATGTGTTGTGCCGTCGCCTTGAGATTGTAAAGACGATTTATCGAATTTCATATTATTAAGATAAGGGCGATTGCATGTGTGCGTACGTATGTGTGTGTGTGTGTTTTTGTGTGCATATGGTACTCGCGCTCAATGGTACTGTTTGTGTTTGTAATAAGAAGCGAGGTGTTAAAATTTGTGACGGAATTTGATACCGTATTGTAATGGATGTTACTGGATTAGATTGTGGATTGCGACTGCGATAAGTTCTTTTTTTTTTTCGTAGCGAGATTGCGCTTATCGTATAACGGTATTATTAACAATATAGTTTACTATGTGAGAAATCAATTATTAATCTTTTTACTGATGCTCGTAATCAGTCGTGAAATGTTATAATATGTTTTCATTGATTGGTTTTCCTCTACCTAAATAATTAATTACTATTCCTTACATTGATCTGAAGAGTTACTTAACTTCATATAAATCACAAATAACGTTTAAAATTTTCAATTCCATCCGAAAAACGACATTTATTTAAAACTTTTTCAGACAATTGTAATTAAAATTATTACTTCCGCTGCTACATGTAACGTTAAATTTTCGCCCTACGACATAATTATTATTCGCATTCATAGTTTTTTTTGATTCAATAGTAATTTTCCCGGCTAAATAAAATTAATTTATAGTAGTGTATCGTAGGCAAACCTATTCGCAGCCTCCTCTGTGATTAGCGACCTCTTCTTCATTTTGGTAATTGATCATCGACATTCCGATGGATTAAGACGCACGTTATTATTGGTTGCGTATTTAGTCAGTTTTCTTCAAAGTGCTATTACATTAGTGGGTTAAGTAGTGTCCAGAAGCTCCGCTTGCTGTTGAGGTGCCCATACTGCCGTTTTGCAGCGGGATTTTGGTGATAGCCTCGAGTTTTTTTTTTGCGATTGGGGAAAAAGGCGAATAAGGTAATGTGGTTTTACTTTTCCGTTTTAATTAAATGTTAATTGGTCGTTTTACTGTGATTTTGTCATTTAACAGTAAATTCGCACCACCCAACCCCGTATTTGACCGGCCTAAGGTTTTTTTTTGTTGTTGTTCCTCTTGTATTTGTCTTTGTGGTCGAAGTTCATTCGACAAGAAAATAGCGTTACAAATTTGGCGCCCAACGTGGGGCCCTTTGGCATTTAGAAGGTTTCTTAATTTGATCTGGCTTGGTTGAGTTTTATAATTCTTTTTCATATTTTCGGTCTCCTCTTGAACTTTGATCTTTAGTTGAATTTTTGTCTGTAAGTTCGAAGTGGTAGGGCGTAATTTAATCTCATAGGTTTCAAATATTTAGGGGATTGGATTTCGATTATCCATAAATTTCTGTTTTGTATATTTTAAGGATCTTGGGTTCTTTTGAGTTTAGCGTTTAGTATTTTTAAGTAGACCCTAATCCTAATTTAGTGGTGTCATTTAGTTGTATTATTTAGCTGACCATTAGGTTAAGGAAATTTCAAGTGGGTGTTAATTTTTGTGACCATGGTAGGGAAAATGGAGGTAAATCGTCTTAGTCAGGATGAACTTGCGTATGAACTTCAGTATCGTGGTATGTCAAGTGATAAAACAGTCATCGAAATGAGGGAATCATTGCGGGGATTCGTGCGTGCCGAAAGGGAAGGGCATTCAGTTACTTACCCTGAGTACACTATTCCATTTGCTGTTGATGCTGAAGCTATTTCAGCTAAGATCGTTGACCTTAGAAGCATAATTAATACTTTTGAAGGGCCTCCATCTTCAGGAGAGCATAGGAAAATTTTGTCGAAGCTTAGTTGCGCATTAGGGCGTGCGAATAGGTGTGTACCGGAAACTCTCGCCGAGAAAAAGTTGAAAACCGACTTTATCATACAGCTAACCAACTTGTCGAGCGATGTTAAGCGTAAACTTAAGGTTCTTGGTAGGCAATCTACTCAAATTGGTGCAAATAATTTATTAGATTTGAGCACAATGATGGACGCGGACCGAAGTGTAACGGAAAGTTCTTCCGACGAAGCTGATATTGAACTAGCCACTCATTCATCTAGAGTACCTGCTGTCGGTAATTCTATTAGGTCAGTTCCAGTGTCTCAGTGGAATTTGAAATTCTCAGGTGAACGTAGTGATATGTCTGTCAAGGCGTTTTTAGAACGCGTCGATGAGTTGTGTGATGCTAGAAATGTTTCTCGGGCAATCTTGTTCCATTCTGCTGTTGACCTATTTCGTGGGAGAGCGTTAATTTGGTTTAGAGCGATTAGGAAAGGTCTGTCAGATTGGAATGACCTTAGTGCTGCGCTTTGTGAAGAATTTCTTCCATCAGATCACGACGATCGTCTTTTCGAAGGGCTCAGATGAAAGAATGGGTATGTACCTGGCGTGCATGACCAACATGTTTAATCGGTTGAGTACCCGTCTTCCGGTGTCTTCAAGGCTGAAAATTCTAATGAGAAATATTGCTCCCTTTTACCAGCAACATCTCGCCTTGCATGATATCACTGATGAAGATCAACTTCGAAAGTTGTGTGTCAAGTTGGAATCGAAGCGAGCTATCCTCGATTCATTTCGACCTCCAGCGCGAGGTCACAAAAGTCTTGAACCTGACCTGGCTTATATTCATTCCGAACCTCCCATAAGTATGGCTACTGTGGCAGACGAACTGTAAAGAATTGGGGCATACCGCAAGATTCTGCTCTGTTCCTAGAGACAAAGTGTATTGTTTCCGTTGCGGCAGACCGGAGGTTACAAGTAGGACGTGCCCAAGGTGTAACCGTTCGGGAAACGGGAGGGGAAGGCGACCGTAGATCGGCCGGCGCCATTCCCAACCAACTCGACCGATTCTCGTAATTCCATAATTTTAGACTATATTCTCGCTCATGTCCAAGGAGACTAGCGTCCCTACTTGGAAGTTTCAATTTTTGGTGTGAACGTTTTTGGTTTGTTAGATTCAGGTGCTTCTCGCACAATTCTAGGGGGTCCAGGCTGGGACCTATTTAAGTCAGGAAATTTACGTGTTGTTGACAGCAAAGTCAGTTGTAAAGTGGCGAACGGTCAAAATTGCGAGAGCATAGGTGTTGTTAAATTGCCATTCCGGTTACGTCATCGAGTTGCATTAATTGATGTGTTAATTGTTCCGAATATCCCACATACGTTAATTTTGGTCGATTATGGGTGTTGTGCCCGATTTACGTAAAGACGAATGGAAGTTTGCGAGTTCCGTCATGTCAGTTGAGCCGAGGGAACAGCTTAAGTCACACTCCGACCTATACGATTGTGAGGTGGTAGTGTTAAAGACGTTGTTAGATTCAGTATTTGAGAGCATGTTCGATAAGTTAGGCTGCACTTCCTTGGTAGAGCATGTTATCGAGACAGATGCTCCGGCAATTAAGCAGCGATACTATCCGGTATCTCCGATGATGCAAACCTTTATTGATGCAGAGTTAAAGACGATGTTAGAGAACGGTGTAATAGAGCGATCGAATAGTGATTGGTCATCGCCGATAGTGATGATCAGGAAGAAGGACGGAAGCTACCGATTTTGCGTAGATTATCGTCAGTTAAATAAAGTTACCCGACGTGACGCCTACCCGTTGCCTTTCGTGTCGAACACTTTGGATAAACTGCGTGATGCTCGGTATCTATCTTCACTAGATATCAAATCCGCTTACTGGCAGATTCCTGTAGCTGAATCTTCTCGCAGATATACAGCGTTTACTGTACCGAACCGTACCTTTCGGCCTTCATAATGCACCTGCTACGTGGCAATACTTCATCGATCGTGTTCTTGGTCCAGACTTGGAACCACATGCATTTGTTTACCTGGATGACATTGTGATTGTCACCCAAACGTTCGAGGAACATGTTAGAGTTCTGAAAGAAGTGTTCAAGAGATTAGTCGCCGCGGGCTTGTCTCTTAACAGGGACAAGTAGGTCAGAGCTACAATTTCTCGGTTACATAGTCAATCGACATGGACTACAGGTGAACCCAGACAAGGTTACCGCCATCCTAAACATACCTACTCCGTCTCGTGTCACAGATGTATCGTAGGCATGGCATCGTGGTAATTTTTCGACACTTACAAGCCCTTTGACCGCTCTTCTTAAGAAAAATCGAGTTTTTAAGTGGACGATTGAATGTAAACAGTCCTTCCAGCAAATTAAGCAATGCCTTGTTTCCGCCCCTATATTGTCGTGTCCAGATTATCGGTTGCCGTTTGTTGTGCAGACAGACGCTTCTCAAGTTGGCTTAGGCGCTGTCTTGACACAAGATCACCCTGACGGTGAAAAGGTTATCTGCTATCTGAGCCGTTCATTGTCAAGAGCTGAACAGAATTACAGTACTACCGAGAAGGAATGTCTTGCAGTTTTGTGGGCAATTGAGAAATTGCGCCCATATATTGAGGGGGCTCATTTTAGGGTCATCACGGACCATTATTCTCTAGTTTGGCTTAACAATCTTAAGGATCCTACTGGTCGTTTGGCGCGTTGGGCAATCCGTTTGCAACAGTACGATTTTACCATCGAACATCGCAAGGGTAAAGACCATGTTATTGCTGATGGTTTATCTAGATCCGTTCCCGGTCTGAGCCCTATTACAACGACAGATACCAGTAAGAGAGATCGTTGGTATACTAAAATGCTTGGTGACGTTGCTAAATATCCACTGAAGTATCCTCAATGGCGAGTCGATAGCGATAGGTTATTCAAGCACGCACAGCATTTGTATCCTAACCTAGAAACTAGAAGTTGGAAGCAGGTAGTTCCTAAGGACGAACGTACCATGCTGCTAAAACGCTTTCATAGTGATCCTACTTCTGGTCACACGGGAGTGTATAAGACATTTAATTGTTTAGCAGAAAACTATTATTGGCCCAAGATGCGTGCTGATGTGAGTCGTTTTATTAGAGGTTGTTCGATTTGTTTAGCCACCAAACCAGAGCAGAAGCATCCGGCTGGTTTGATGGTGAGTCGTGTGGCTAACTCTAGACCGTGGACCTCATCGGACCATTACCGCGATCGACTAGGGGTTTTTCGTTTATTTTAGTCGTGGTGGACCACTTTAGTAAGTTCTGTTTAACCTTTCCGTTACGGAAGGCTACCGCCGCGTCTGTAGTAAAGAATATTGAAGAGAATGTGATATTAATTTTTGGAGCACCATGTGAGGTTGTTTGTGACAATGGTGTACAGTTTCGTAGTCGCGAGTTTCAACAGCTATCTGAACGATACGAATTTAAAATATCGTTCACTGCTAATTACCATCCGCAAGCCAACCCGACGGAAAGGGTGACGTGTTTTAAAGACCAAATCTTTAATTCTACCCCATAAAAAGAAATCTAAAACCGTAAGATCTGATGACCTTGCTGGCCATGGAAAAATACTTCCCCTTCCAATCCATTTATTTCAAAATACAATATCTAAATACCTGCGGCAAAATGTGCTGGATAAATAAATAAATAAATCTCTAAAAATTGCAATTATTTTGTTTTTATATATATTTTACAACTAAAACCCTCGCTTATGTTTTACTGATTGGAGGGTCAAATAGAGGCCATCTACCCACCCTACATATACATGATACCTTTAAACACAAATTATTGATGATTTTGCTGCTTACAAAACAATAAAACATTGTATGTAATAAAAAATAAAGCATAATCCAAATTTAAGTTTAAATATAAATTATATTCTATAGCTAATCTTATTTAAGCTTGATTTCAAGCCTTTCCATGTATAATGTATATAAATTTTATTAATTTACACACTAAAACATTTTACTTTGTCAATTATCTCTTATTCAAATTTTGTAATTAAAATTATTGCAAACCGCGAGGCGAACAGTAATAAAAGTTAATGCGTATATGTAGGATGGGTGGGTGGCCTCTAACCCACCCTCCAGCCAGTAAAACATAAGCGAGGGTTTTAATTAAAAGCTGTAAAACGTAAATAAACGTAACATTATTGCAAAAATTAATAAACTCATTCAAACAAATTTTGAAATTTAAGAAAGAATCCAAAATTGAACAAATTGTGAAGAATAGCCCTTTTGCGTAAACTATTTTATAATCTATAGTTAATAGAATATATTTTTAATAGGTACGACATGGACACAAGAAATGGTTTGGTGTATCGGCAACAATTTGGACTTTATAGCCGCCGAAGAAAAGTTGTATAAGCGATTTATTTATTTAGAGTATGACAACATCATTTTATAATTATAGTTATAATCATTAAATATTAATTACGTTTTAGGCAATCCAGCTTTCTAACTTTTGATGGTGTGACTCGTATACCAGACATCCACGTGGATTCCGTGAATCTGGTGAAAACTATGAAACGTCCCAGGTTTATTAACACCCATCTACCATGGGAGTTGTTACCCAAACAAATAACAACTTTTGCGAAACGCCCTAAAGTAAATAATCCTTATTGTAATACAATTACAGATTTAACTTTTTAATTTTAGATTATTTACGTTGTTAGAAATCCAATGGATGCATGCGTGTCTTTATATTATTACTGTAAACTGTTGGGGTATAATTTTGATAATATTGAATTATGTTCGCAGATATTCTTAAAACATAAAGGTATTTTTTGTCGTCAAATTATAACATAATTGAGTTTACAACTACCTATTTTAATTTCAGCTACGTTTACACCATACGTCGACTACGTTTTGGGTTATTGGAACCGTAAAGACGAACCCAATATTCTCTGTATAAAATATGAGAATATGAAAATCGATTTGTCGTCGGTGATTGATACAGTAGCTGCATTTCTTGGGAAAACTTTACCGGAAAGCGGTAAAAATGAATTAATTTCGCGCCTAAGCCTCGATTCGATGAAGAAGCCACAAGCTGCTGTATACACTGCAAAGATAGAGTTTTTGCAGAAGAGTAACGGAACGTATGATAAAGAAGGGCAATTTTTGAGGAGTGGAAATTTCGGAGGGTACCGTTCTGAAATGTCGCCGGAAACTATCGATATTTTCAAGAGAGAGTTTATGGATAAATTTGAGGAAGCCGGATTGACATTTCCAATCTAAATTTTGAAGGGTTTCAAAATTATAAGTGGAATATAATAATAATAACAGATAAGTAATAAATAATAATTATACATTATAATGTATCATCACAAAGTAGAGACCTTCAAACATTACTTATTTAAAATATAGACAATTTATTAATATATTCTTAAATTTTATAAATGTTTTTTATAGATTTTTAAACCGTTTATTGAAGTAATATAATTACAATATGGGTTGAAGGTTTATAAATGTCAAATGATTTTGTGATTCCTTCAAAATTATTTAAATAGTATTTCTATATTCCACTAGTCCTATTTCCTTTTGAATTATCTTTTTGTAACCTTTAATTATGATAAATTAATTCAAGAATAGATTTAATAGATATAACCTTTATTAAAATCACCCTTATCAGATTTATTAGATTGTGATTAAAAATAATTAATTAATTAAATTGGAAATTTCAATCCTGCCTTTTCAAATTTATCGATGAATCGCTTCTTGAAAAGATCAATATCCTTCTCCGACATTTCGAAGCGGTATCCTCCGGATTTTCCACTCCTCATAAACTCCCCATCTTTATCGTAGTTTTTATTTTTCATCTGCAAATATTTTATCACTTTGTTTGGTGCAATATTTTGCTGCTTTTTCATGGAATTGAAGCTTAAGTGCCTGATCAATTTATCTTTACCATCGCACGGAATGGTTTTCTCTAGAAATTCCGCCACTAAATAAATCACTGATGATAATTGTGTCTTCATGTCTTCGTATTTTATACAGAGGATATTTGGTTGATGCCTTTTATTCCAATAACTCAATACGTGGTCGTCGTAAGGTGAAAATAAAACTGAAATGAGAATTAATTTATCACTTTAATCAGTTTTATCAGTTTAAAGTTATAGAAAGCAAAGGTGAATATTTTGATTAAATAATTTAATTCATTTTCTTTTTAAAATGTAGCTAAAAAATGTTAATTTAAGTTTAATTTTACCATTATCTTCCAAAAACTTTTGCGACGTTTTCTTCATGTCGTCGTTTGTAATTCCTAACATTCTATTAAAATACTGAAACGACACTGCAGTATCCATAGGATTTCTCACCACATAAATGATCTAAAAATCATTAATACAGATCTAAAACTTTGATGTAAAAGTACCTTTACTTTTGGACGCTTTTCAAAACTTGTTATTTGCTTGGGCATTAGATCCCATGGTAAATGGGATTTTATGAATCTTGGTCGTTTCATATTCTTCACTACATCTACAGACTTCAGTAAAAAATCAGGTAAATCTTCTTCACCATCAATATCGATCAAGTGGGATAGCCTTAAATTAATTTATTGATTATATTTATATTGAAAAAAAACAATTACAATGTATTATGGAGTTTTACCATGTATCGACCTTAGAAATTTAATAATTTTATAACTAAACATAAGAAGAAATGAAACACTCATTTTGGCCAAGGATACTCAATTTTTTTATTTAATAGTGTGGTTAATCTTTAGGTAACTTAATAATCATTATAATTGGTGAAATTAGTTTACCCCAATTTTAATTGTCATAGTGTTCTTACAATAACATCTGTATAATTTCTCAACTAATTTCATCAACTTTAATGATTATTGAGTTACTTAAAGATTAACTACATTATTAAATGAAAGATTCAGTCTCCTTGACCGAAATGTACATTTGTAATTAATAAATTTTGTGAAGTAAGGAGACTCAATCTTTCATTTAATAATTTCATCAAGTAAAAGCGCTCAGTCCAATAACTAAGCATAATTTAAAATAAAATCATACTCTAGATAAACAAATCTGTCCTCCATTTGCACTTTAGAGCCTGCAAAATCTAAATTATTACTGATACACCAAACCATTTCTTGCGTCCACGTCGTACCTAATAAATATATGTTAAAATTCATAAATTATATTAATTACTCACACTTACCAGATTTGGGAAAACCGCAGACCCAAACATCATCATCGTACACCTCCAACTCCTCAATAATTTTATTTCCTTGATCGTAATTAATAGGCATTAAGTATCCTTTATAAATTCGTTTATCATCACGTTCATAAAGCGAATTTAATTCTTCATAGGATGTAACAGACATTTTTTTTTTAATTCTGCATTTAATTTAAAAAATGTTTCCTTTATATAGGATATTGATAATTAATGAGGACAATAAATTATTCATCATTCGTGATAATATTGATATGTGTATTTTATATGATTACTTATTAATTTTGAAATGCAAAAGATTAAAAAATAATTAAGCAAAGAATTGATCCTTAAATATACACTGTGTAAATATAAGATTGTAAAAAATAATTGTGTCAGCTATTGATTATATTTTGATATTCTTAAAAATAAATTAAATACAATACAAATAATATTATGCAATTATTTATTGTAGTAAAAAAACATTCAGTGTATATTTATTTATTTATTTATTATGGATTCTCACATTGCAACCATCATCATGAATAACATTACACTTAATATGATAAAAACATGAATACAATTAATTTAATGTTTAAATAACCCGAGAATAAATTTTTATTAATAATATTTGTAAAATTTTAGATTGAAAATGTTAATCCAGCCTCTTCCAGTTTATCCAACATTTGCGTTTTGAATTGACCGATTCTTTCATCGGACAATTCTTTGCGAAATCCTCCAGATTTTCCACTCCTGATGAATTTCCCGTTCGGATCGCACGCCAAATTTTGTTTCTGTATGTACTCTATTTCCGAAGAACTATTCACACTGCGATTTTTCTGCATCGAATCGAAACTTAAGTGAGTTACAAGTTTTATTTTATCTTCTTCCGTCAACGCAACGTTAAAAAATTCAGCCACGTTATCGATTACTGATGATAGGTCCTTTTTCATATCTTCATATTTTATAAAGAGCACATTTGGTTCGTTCCTTTGTTCCCAATAGGCTAAGATGGTCTTAACAAATGGTTGACAACCAACTAAAAAGAATAATAATTATACCACCAATTATATAAAGTTATGTTGAGAAGTAGATGTTAGATAAATGATATAATTAAATAATCAGTAATCATTATTACCTTTAGCATATAAATATAGTTTCGAAAAGATTTCTAAATCTCCAGTATATGCACCTAACATTTTAAAGAAGTAGTAACTCGATACGCAAGCGTCCATTGGATTTCTTGCTACATGCACAATCTAAAATATTTAATGAAATCTGATTGAATCAATATTATTTTATTTCTTTTAACCTTTGGACGTCTTTCAAAAGTTGTTAACTGTTTCGGCAACAGCTCCCATGGCAGGTGGGTCTTGATGAATCTAGGACGTTTCATATTCCTCACCATGTCGACGGAATACGGAAACTCCTTTTCATCTAACTGAAATAATCCCGAAAGCCTACAAAATAAATCGATGATTCAGAAATAATAATTAAATGATTTAAGTATTGAATTAAATACTCCAAAAATATATAACGTTTGTCCAATTCTTCCTTGGCCGCCTCCAAGTCTACATTATTGCAGATGCACCAAACCATCTCCTGCGTCCATGTTGTACCTGTGTATAATTTTAATCAATAGTGAAATATTTTTTAGAAATCCTTAACACATTCTTGGCAATAAAGTAGAAAACTAGATATTGAAAGTGATTATTGCAAATAAGTAACACTACACTTAAATCAATAGAAATATACCTGAATTTCACCAAATATACATTTTATTATTATCATTAGTATTTTTTACCTGAATTTATTTTTAAAATTAACAAGAGCCCTAAAAATAATTAATAAAATGAATAGTGAAAGCACCTTACAAATATGTTTAAACTTTATTTTTAATGAATTAACAATGTGTACAGTAATTCATCGTTTTGAATCTGTGATAAAATTCTAAATTACATTTCTATTATTCTTATTAATTTAATATATATATATATATATATATATATATATATACTGCTCTTGTAATTTATGATTAATAATAGAATTACATTATTATTATATAATAATATTCACCTGCTTTCGGATAACTGCACACCCAAACGTCATCATCGTAAACCTCTAAATCCTCAACGTCCTTCAACACTTTCTGAAAAGAGAACTCCCCATTAAGATCTTTTGTGCGCCTGGTTAAATATTTTTCAACCAGACGATTTAATTCCTCGTACATTTCTGTAGTCATCCTTCTATTCTAGTCTCTAATCTGATAGTGGGATTTTTTTGTGATATGAAATATTTGTACAGATATCAATTGTGCAAAAGATTAATATTTTTAAGTGCTTATCACGTATTTTTTTAAAGTGCGATTAAATGCTTTAACGGTTTTAAATGACTTATTTACATTACCCATTTTTGTTTTCACAATAATTTAAAAGTGTAAACAAGTCGTAATTTTTTTCTATAGCTTAACCTATTTTGCCGTACACAACATCAATTAAACCTTTTTTTGTCCTTATATTATTAGGATTAATTTGGTTTATTTCTTGAATTATTGTTGTTTCTATATTAATGATTACATTATACGAGTTATGTAAATTTTCTATTTTCTATTTCTATTGTGGTTTTGAGTCGACGAAATTGTTTTTGGGGCGATTGGAATTCTATAATTATGTTGGTTATATCAAAGGCTTGTATGAATGACCAATAATTTATGAAATTTTGGGCAGTGCCTAATTTTAACGGTAACAGTCCTGGATTGTCGTTTAAGTCGTGGATTTTTAATGTTATTGTTTCGAAGTAGAATGAACAGAGTCTGTAACAAACATGGCTTTTAATTCTTTCATATGTATTGTTTCGATTTTATTGTTTGATTTAATGCTTGTTCGATTGAATTTGGATTTCTAAGTCGAACTAGTAGTTGCATTTAATATGGCAAACCGTTTATAAATGTTTTAAGCGCAAAATCATCTTAATGACGAATTTTAATTAATTTTTCATTAGGGTTTTGAATAGTGGTATTTAATTTAGCGAACCATAAACTTCTAGCGTCTTGAATTCTCATTCCGAACTGAATTGGTGTTTCATTTTTGTATGGTTTAATTGAGATCAAATCCTGAATTAGGCAATCTGTACAGCTTTGATCTGAAAATGTTTGATTCAATGCATCTTTAATTAATTAATGCTTCTCCGACGTTTTGTTGTGGATCGTTGTCGAATTAACCGATGATTCGAACCGGGTTAAAACGATTTTTGTCTTTTTACCGTTCGACAATTCCTACCGACTGCGCCAGTTTTGGTCGGACAACTATCCATTGATTTTTTAAAAATAATTTTTTTATTTCAGGAGCGTTGAGTGAGAATAACAGATGTATTACTGACTTTATTACAATGTGGGTTATATTTATAACGAAAGATGATGACTTCGTAATTCCATACGGATAAGGGACTGCACTTGTGTGGCCTTGGGGATCCGCCTTAACTCGCACAACTTCAATGTGATATCGCTGGCCATTGAGCGATAGTTTTATCGCGTTTTATTACTGTGGCGTCGCCGGATGGCAAAGTGTTAAGAACGTATAACCGTCCGGAACTTTAATCTTTTAATCAACTCGGTATCAGTATAAGTGCATACATAAGGTGAATAGAGAGCATCGATCAACCAATAACTAAAAGGTACGTATTGTTATACAACGCTGATATGGTTCGTAGGTTAGGTAATTAATTGTTTAATTTATAATAATAATCCTTTTTTTTTTCCTGTTGATTTATTATCATTATTTAGGCACACATAATACGATAACTCAAAATTTTGAAGTGATTTATTGTATTTATGTTTGTATTTTATGTATATTTTTTTAATAGATCTTGTGAAGCAAATAAACTAAACTAAACTAAACTAATCCTAAAACTCATTACTGAAATTATACTGAAAAATTGCACAATATATTTAAATACACTATATGGGTGTGTTAAATATATAATAACCAAGACATGACCCATTCGTAGATATATAATTAGTATTATCCATAGCGCGTTAAATTATACCACAAAATAAACCCTACTTACACAAACATATTTTTTATATTTTGTTAAATAAATAGGTTTTCAATAATTCTGGAATTATGAATCCCAATTACCCTAATTGGAGAGCTGGTGGTGGTGGTGGTGCTGGTGCAAGTGGAGGGGAAGGTAGTGGAGGAAGAGGAGGGCAAGGAAGAAGACAACGGGGTGTACCAAGTCAGTATATTTAATTTTAATGTTGATTAATGAGTTATGTGAAGATGATGCAAAAATAAAATAACTTGTAATCACTTTCTCCACAGTTTATTTGTATTTTGCTCAATATACATTTCGTAACTATTGAAAATGTTTATAGTCTTATGAACTTTATAGTCTTAGCACGCTCTTAGTGCGGTTTTTTAAAAGTCAATATACACCATTTTAACATTTAAAAAATACTTATAATAAGTGGCAACAAAAAACCTTTTTAGTGTGTTAATTGCAATTTTAGTCTTATGGAGATAGCAATTATATATACACGGTGTCCCATTAATGTGGGCAAATGGCTGGAGCACAAAATATGATGATTTAACACAACGTATCTACATCCAAAAATTTATGGTTAAATCGGAATTTGTCTTTAAAGTTTCAATTTTTTTTTTCTTTTGCTTAAAACAATTGAACGCTTTAATCGATTTGAATGAAATTTATTATTAGTAACTACCGTAATATAATACATCATTTCAGTTATTATTGTCATTAGTGATTGACAGCAAGTACAAAAACTAAAATATTTTTTATTGTTGCATCCAATAAAAGTTAAAAAGATACTGCTTGAATAACCATATAATTCTCATAGTCTCTTAATAATAATTGATATTTAATATTGTGTATTTTCAGACCCTCCGCGATCCAACTGGAGAGAACGGAGAGCTGTTTCTGAAGGTATTTGTCAACAGCAGCGCTGTAGTTTTTTAAACGCCAATCATGCCATTTGCCCATTCCAACACCAGCGCTGGAGTAATCGACCACAAAACAACTCGCAGCAGAATAGCCCTCGCAGAAATGACGGCGGAAGATCCCGACCGCTGCAATTCGGCTTAAATAAACTCGAGCAAATCATTGCCAAGGAGCCCGAGGAAGCCATGCTCGAAATCATCAATTTAAAAGACGACGTTTTGAAGTTCATCAACGAAGACATCACTAACGATTGCTTAGTCTTATTGGTCAACCTATTCGCAACGGTCTCGAAATCGTGTTTCAGGAACAACGTGGCGAGCGTGCTGAGCATATACACGAACGCCACGTTTTTTAATAAATTGCAAATATTCATCGCCCGACTGCCCCTACATGGGCCCAGGGAGCGAAACGACAGCAGTTGTTTTTGGAATGATGTAAACGGGTTTTTCAAAAATTTGGCAACCTTTTGTAACGCTCTGCTCGACGTTATTCCGAAAAGGTCCACCCACATTTTACCCTCACTCATAAAAGCCGTCACTTACACAATTCCCAATGCGGAACAAGAACACAGGCTGGAGATCAATGAGGAGGTTAAAGTGTTGTTTGAAAATTTGCAGGTTAAATTAATGGATATAATAGAAAAGGAAACACAAGTGAATAAAACACTCGATAATTTCCGCGAAATCTCGATTTATCCTCTTTGGGAGGAACTTTTCTCGAAAAGCAGTTACAACATTCGGAAGAATAAAATCAAGGGTGGTTATACAAACGTAGAGCAGTACCTGGACATTCAGTTCAGATTGTTGAGAGAAGACTTCGTCGCACCTTTACGCCAAGGAATTGCCGAACATTTACAAAATAAAGATAATAAGAAATGCGTGTCGAATATTAAAGTCTATGAAAATGTGCAAGTTTTGTACAAAAAATTGGTTAATTCTGAGATGGGCTCAGTGATCCAGGTATTCGCCAAAGATCGTCTAAAGAACGTGGAGAGATCAAAAAGGTTAATGTTCGGATCGTTAGTGGCGTTTACCGAGGACGACTTCAAAAACACAAAGTTTGGTAAGGTGATTGATCATGACTTGAGCTATCTGCGGAAGGGTCAGGTGGTCGTTGGATTTTTCGACAACACAGAATTGGAATTTAAGAAGATTTACAAGATGCTGGAATGTTCGGTGTATTTTGAACCGTATTACCAAGTGCTTAACGCATTGCAGCATATGCGTGCCGATAGATTCCCGATGCGAGAATATTTGGTGGATGTTGATAACATACTAGAGTTACCCGGTTATCTCAACAATAGAGATATGCTGTTATACAACAAAGAAATTTCCATTCCAATCGAAGATGCTGGGGATTTATTATTGAGAGCTTACCGCGTTACAAAAAAAGAGTCGCATTACTTGCCCATAAGTAACACCGCTGTTTGGCAGAATAAAACGGACCTGGGATTGAACCCCGCGCAGTGTCGAGCATTTAAAGCGGCGCTGACGAATAAATTTTGCATTATTCAAGGCCCTCCGGGCACGGGGAAAACGTACATTGGTCTAAAAATCGCGAAAGTTCTCCTGGATAATAAAGGGAAATGGTCTGCCATGGGACCGATGTTGGTTATATGTTATACCAATCACGCACTTGACCAATTTCTAGAGGGTCTCACGGCCGCAACGAGCAAGTTGGTTCGAGGAACGACAATTTACAACAATATAACTTGAAAAATCACCGTTGCCGTTATTCCAAAAATACACCTGCCCTTTTAAAAAAAATAGACAGCCTGCGTGATAAAAAATATGAGCTCAACAGGTTAAACAACAAGTATCATCATATTGTAAAGGCAGATGGTATCATGGACCTGTTCAGCCTGAAAGGATTTGGAACAATCGATCCTGATGTTTACGAAAGTTGGTTCTATCAATCAACCTATAAGAACTTCCTGTTCTGGTTATTAGAAGAAGCACTAACTTCGAATGTTAATATAGAACAGGTTATTAATTATTTTTAATGTTAAGATTTTACTTAATACTATACTAATCTGTATTACAATCCATTAACTTTACCAACAGGCCCATCAACCTGAAGAGGAGGAAACTTTTGAAATGGAAGAATACGAAGTTACCAATCAAAAGTCTAAGCACAATTTAGATTTGGAAGAAGAAATAGTAGCGAATGACGGAGAAACAGTACAACTTATTTCGATCGCAAGCATAAACGCCAAAATATCTAATCTGACTAAAGTAATTGAAAGGTTTAAAAAAAATACTGATTTATATTACCAAGCACTCAGCAAGTTACGTTCATGGATGCAACTCAGGGAATTTTTAAAGGTTGGTCCAGTTTCTTTCTCTTATCCTAGTGTTGATATTTTGTAATGTTTGCTTTTTTTCTAACAGCATAAGCAGAATTATTTGCGGATGCAATTCGATAATATGCGTAAGCCCTGTAATGTTAATTACACGGATCCGATGAAGATGGATTACGCGAACAGGTGGAAATTTTATAGATATTGGACGAATCTATTGAGGGTACGACTTGGTGAAGAGATTTTGAAGGCCGAAGAAGAGTATAGAACACTTTACAAAGAGTACGAAGAAGTCAGGGACATGTACGACGCCATTTACATGAAAAGGTGCGATGTTATCGGAATGACAACTACAGGAGCTGCTAGGTTACAAACCACGTTGATGACGTTACACTGCCCCATTGTTATTGTAGAGGAGGCTGCCGAGGTTTTGGAAGCGCATATCGTAACTGCTCTGACTGACCAGTGCAAGCATTTGATATTAATCGGTAATATTTATTTTTCCATGATTGAAGTCACAAATAATTTGAATCTTTCCTAGGTGATCACAAACAGTTACGTCCATCGACCGCCGATTACGTTCTCGATAAGAAATTCAACCTGGGCATCAGTCTCTTCGAACGTATGATCCTCAACGGTTTCGATTCAAACACATTAAATATTCAGCACCGCATGCGACCGGAGATCGCAAACTTGGTCTGCCCCTCGGTGTACGACGTCCTAAAAAATCATGAATCCGTCGCCAATTATCCTCCGATGAAAGGCGTAGAAAAATCCATGTTCTTCATAACACACGATAAACCCGAAAAGGAATCTTCCGATAGCAGCAAGGAAAATCAATTCGAGGCTACCTATATGATCATGCTGGCGAATTATCTCGTCCTCAACGGATACGAACCAAAAAGGATAACTATACTCAGCGCGTATTCCGGACAGTTCTTCCAAATGATGAAGTTGAGAAAGAACTTCATTAGGTTGGCGGATGTCAAGATTACAATTTTGGATAATTACCAAGGAGAAGAAAACGATGTTATACTGCTATCTTTAGTTAGGAATAATTCCGATAATAAGATTGGATTCCTCAGTTTGGAAAATCGGGTGTGCGTTGCTTTATCTAGGGCGAAAATGGGACTTTATATTATGGGAAATATCCATCTACTTTGCGCTAACAGTAAGGTAAATATTTTCAGTCATACACAATTTTGCAAATATTTATTATTCCTCATTGATAGATTAGAGATTTATTTTACAGGTTCAATTGTTTTGACTTTTTTTGAAAATCTTTCATATTTCTTCCTTTTATATTTATTTGTTTTATATGTTTTAAATTTAAATTTAAAGATTTGGCCGAAAATACGGATGGTTTTGGAGGAACATGCGTGTGTTGGGACGGCGTTGCCATTAAAATGCCAAAATCATCCCAACAACAGGACACTCATCACAAACATTGAGGATTTCGATCAAGTTTCTGAAGGCGGCTGCACCCAAATCTGCAACAAGTTGTTGAACTGTCGACATAGGTGTCCTAACAAGTGCCATATGTCGCCACACATGTGACATTGCAGTGCCGACACACCCATGAAATCCCTTGCCGTTGCAAGCCCAAGGTATACCGGTACCCGAAGAAGGTTGTAGGCAAACTGGAATGCTGCCTTGTAACTAAAATCATATGAAATGTGATAAACCTTTAACTTCTCACTTTGCCTAAAATTTTATCTTTAGCTATAGATTTGTACTCATCATCTGGATGCTTCTTTATCTTTGTATTATTATATAAATCAACATTATAATTTTCAGCAAACAATGTAATAGTTTTTTCTGGAACTTCACTTTCATTAATTTCCCTTGATTTTAATAATTTTACATCCTCTTCTGTCATCATCAGGAGTTGAATGGACGGGTTCCTCTTGCTGAAGTATAATCTTCATGGATACTTTCACTGACTTCGTCTTTCTTCGGTTTGTAATCTTCTCAATAGTTTTTTTGATCTTGATGATCTCCTTTGAAATCTTCTTATAATTCATTTCCAATTATAAGATCTAAATTAGATACGTCATCGGACACTGTATAAACTGCGGTATTGAAATTATCATCATCAATTTGCATGTGTATTTCTGCGAAGCCTGAAGGTTTTACAGAATTCTTACAAAATCCCGTTAAGATTCCTTGAGTTGTGGGGATCTAATTAGTTCGTGAATTTTCCTGGGGATGATATTAATTTGGCTACCAGTGTCAATCAATGCATTTATTTGCAAGTCCATAATCTCTTATTTTTAACCAGATTCAACGAACGTACTTCATCAGACCTAGTTTTTATCTTTTTTACATTCCTTTCCTGTTTACATTCAGTTGCTTTGTGCATCAGAAATATTTTATCCCTTTGGATTTTTGTTCGCGACTCGTTTACACCAATTGAAAATTTCTTGAGAGAAGTCAAGTGTAATGTTATGTTTAGTTATATAGGGAATACGCTAATTTAGATCAAACAATAATTTAATAAGGTAGGTCAAACGTACATTTATTATTCATCATTGAGAAGAGTCGAATTGTCAGATTTTCTCTATATTGAACAGCGTAATGTTATCTAAGTAAAAATGTTTTAATTTTTATCTAATGATAAATCCTTACACTGTTCACGTATCGATGAAAATTTATTAATTGTGTAAATAATAAACGATCGTATTGATTAATCTTTTTTCGACAAGCTGATTAATAATTTGATTTTGCTATCGGTTTTTTTGGAAATTTACATATTAAAATTGATATAAGAGGTGAGTGTTTTTACGTTAAGGATCACATGCACTCGTGTTAATCTTATAAGTTAAATATACCTTTTTAGAAAAATATCTAAAGAATTTAACCATTCTGCTAAGAAGCCAATGGAAACACGAAATGAAACGTTTAATGGCTATACAATGCCGGTGGGCTTTCAAGAGAATTGGATGGATATTGAGAATTTAGAGGTGTATGATGATGATGTTTGGTTGTGTGGTTTTCCAAAATCTGGTGAGTAGTTTAAATTTAATGTTTATGGATTATTGTTAATATTTTATAAACTGTAATTAATAGAATATTTGTTTAATAGGTACAACATGGTCACAAGAAATGATTTGGTGTATCGGCAACAATTTGGACTTTGAAGCCGCTGAAGAAAAGTTGTACAAGCGATTTATTTATTTAGAGTACGACAATATCATACATTAATATAGTTATAATTATTAAATATTAATTAGAAAAAACACGAAAATATTTTCGTAAAATCTACAACAAATGAGTCTTATTAAGACTACAAGAACAAATCACTTTTGCAACAACTACTTCTCTAGCTAATACTTCGACAGACATTGAATGATACAAAAGTAATTTTCGGCGTATTACAAAATAGCAAGGCTATCAAAGCAACACTAGTTTGAACGTATTTCTTTCTGTAAAATGAACTAAAAATGATTGAATGTACGTTAAAATAGTTTGTGAGTGACTATACTATGGTAATTTGGAACATGAAATGAATTTAGGTTGATGTAATTAAAAATAAATAAGCAAAAGCAATTAAATAATTCAATACTCAATTTTATAACCATCTGTAGACACGTGTTTCGATAATTCAATCTCTTCAGTACAGCTTTATTATAAAATTTATTTTAAACATAAATAAAAACGTTTACTAAAATAAATATAATGAAATATAAATAACTTACTCAGATATGTACACAACAGACACAATAATAAAATATAATCGACTGAAGGTCTTATTTATACCTGCATGGATTCCTGAATTCTACGGATTATTGTGTCAGTTGCCGTACATATCTGAGTAAGTTTTTTTTTTATATTTCATTATATTTATTTTAGTAAATGTTTTTATTTATGTTTAAAATCAATTTTATTATAAAGCTGTACTGAAGAGATTGAATTATCGAAACACGTGTCTACAGATGGTTATAAAATTGAGTATTGAATTATTTAATTGCTTTTGCTTATTTATTTTTAATTACATCAACCTAAATTCATTTCATGTTCCAAATTACCATAGTATAGTCACTCACAAACTATTTTAACGTACATTCAATCATTTTTAGTTCATTTTACAGAAAGAAATACGTTCAAACTAGTGTTGCTTTGATAGCCTTTCTATTTTGTAATACGCCGAAAATTACTTTTGTATCATTCAATGTCTGTCGAGGTATTAGCTAGAGAAGTAGTTGTTTCAAAAGTGATTTGTTCTTGTAGTCTTTAAAAAGACTCATTTGTTGTAGATTTTATGAAAATATTTTCGTGTTTTTTCTAATTATTAGTGAATTATCTACAACGTAAAGGACTTATATATTTTATTAAATATTAATTACGTTTTAGGCATTCCTTTTTATTCAAATCTGATGGTGTCACTCATGTACCAGACGTCCATATAGATTCCGTTAATCTGGTGAAGAATATGAAACGTCCCAGGTATATTAACACCCACCTACCATGGGAGTTGTTACCCAAACAAATAACAACTTTTGCGAAACGTCCTAAAGTAAATAATCCTTATTGAAATACGACTACAGATTTAACTTTTTAATTTTAGATTATTTGCATGGTTAGAAATCCAATGAATACATGCGTGTCTTTGTATTATTACTGTAAACTGTTGGGGTATAATTATGATAATATCGAATTATGCTCGCAGATATTCTTAAACCATAAAGGTATTTTTTGTCTTAAAATGATTACATAATTGAGTTTACAACTACGTATTTTAATTTCAGCTACATTTACACCATACGTCGACCACGTTTTGGGTTATTGGAACCGTAAAGACGAACCCAATATTCTCTGTATAAAATATGAAGAAATGAAAATGGATTTGTCATCGGTGATTGATACAGTGGCTGCATTTCTTGAGAAAACTTTACCGGAAAGCGGTAAAAATGAATTAATTTCGCACCTAAGCCTCGATTCGATGAAGAAGTCACAAGCTGCTGTATACACTGCAAAGATAGAGTTTTTGCAGAAGAGTAACGGAACGTATGATAAAGAGGGTCAATTTTTGAGGAGTGGAAATTTCAGAGGGTACCGTTCTGAAATGTCGCCGGAAACTATCGATATTTTCAAGAGAGAGTTTATGGATAAATTTGAGGAAGCCGGATTGACATTTCCAATCTAAATTTTGAAGGGTTTAAAAATTATAAATGGATTAGAATGTTTATAAATATAATAATAATAACAGATAAATAATAAATAATAATTATACATTATAATGTATCATCACAAAGTAGAGACCTTCAAACATTACTTATTTAAAATATAGACAATTTATTAATATATCCTTAAATTTTCTAAATGTATTTTATAGATTTTTAAAACGTTTATTGAAGTAATATAATTACAATATGGTTTGAAGGTTTATAAATGTCAAATGGTTTTGTGATTCCTTCAAAATTATTTAAATAGTATTTCTATATCCCACTAGTCCTATTTCCTTTTGAAATCTCTTTTTGTAACCTTTAATTATGATCAATTAATTCGAGGATAGATTTAATAGATATAACCTTTATTAAAATCACCCTTATCACATTTATTAGATTGTGATTAAAAATGATTAATTAATTAAATTGGAAATTTCAATCCTGCTTTTTCAAATTTATCGATGAAACGCTTCTTGAAAAGATCAATATCCTCCTCCGACATTTCGAAGCGGTATCCTCCGGATTTTCCACACCTCATAAACTCCCCATATTTATCGCAGTTTTTATTTCTCGCCTGTAAATATTTTATTATGTTCTTTGGTGCAATATTTTGCTGCTTTTTCATGGAATTGAAGCTTAAGTGCCTGATCAATTTATCATTACCATCGCTCGGAATGGTTTTCTCCAGAAATTCCGCCACTAAATCAATCACTGATGATAATTTTGTCTTCATGTCTTCGTATTTTATACAAAGGATATTTGGTTGATGCCTTTTATTCCAATAACTCAATACGTGGTCATCGTATGGTGAAAATAAAACTGAAATGAGAATTAATTAATCAGTTGAATCAGTTTTATCAGTTTAAAGTTATAGAAAGCAAAGGTGAATATTTTGATTGAATAATTTAATTAACTTTCTTTTTAAAATGTAGCTAAAAAATGTTAATTTAAGTATAATCTTACCATTATCTTCCAAAAACTTTTGCGACGTTTTCTTCATGTCGTCGTTTGTAATTCCTAACATTCTATTAAAATACTGAAACGACACTGCAGTATCCATAGGATTTCTTACCACATAAATGATCTAAAAATCATTAATACAGATCTAAAGCTTTGATGTAAAAGTACCTTTACTTTTGGACGCTTTTCAAAACTTGTTATTTGCTTGGGCATTAGGTGCCATGGTAAATGGGATTTTATGAATCTTGGTCGTTTCATGTTCTTCACTACATCTACAGACTTCAGTAAAAAATCAGGTAAATCTTCTTCACCATCAATATCGATCAAGTGGGATAGCCTTAAATTAATTGATTGATTATATTTATATTGCAAAAAAAAACAATTACAATGTATTATGGAGTTTTATCATCTACCTTATAAATTTAATGATTAATTTTATAACTAAATATAAGAAGAAATGAAACACTCATTTTGGCCAAGGAGACTCAATTTTTTATTTAATAGTGTGGTTAATCTTTAGGTAACTTAATAATCATTATAATTGGTGAAATTAGTTTATCCCAATTTTAATTGTCACAGTGTTCTTACAATAACATCTGTATAATTTCTCAACTAATTTCATCAACTTTAATGATTATTGAATTACTTAAAGATTAACTACATTATTAAATGAAAGATTGAGTTTCCTTGACCGAAATGTACATTTGTAATTAACGAATTTGGTGAAGTAAGAAGACTCAATCATGTATTTAATAATTTCATCAAGTAAAAGCCTTCAGTCCAATAACTAAGCATAATTTAAAATAAAATCATACTCTAGATAAACAAATCTGTCCGCCATTTGCACTTTAGAGCCTGCAAAATCTAAATTATTACTGATACACCAAACCATTTCTTGCGTCCACGTCGTACCTAATAAATATATGTTAAAATTCATAAATTATATTAATTACTCACACTTACCAGATTTGGGAAAACCACAGACCCAAACATCATCATCGTACACCTCCAACTCCTCAATAATTTTATTTCCTTGATCGTAATTAATAGGCATTAAGTATCCTTTATAAATTCGTTTATCGTCATGTTCATAAAGCGAATTTAATTCTTCATAGGATGTAACAGACATTTTTTTTTTAAATTCTGCATTTAATTTAAAAAATGTTTACTTTATATAGGAGATTGATAATTAATGAGGACAATAAATTATTCATCATTAGTGATAATATTTTATATGATTATTTATTAATTTTGAAATGCAAAAGATTAAAAAATAATTATGCAAAGAATTGATCCTTAAATATACACTGTGTAAATATAAGATTGTAAAAAAATAATTGTGTCAGTTATTGATTATATTTTGATATTCTTAAAAATAAATTAAATACAATACAAATAATATTATGCAATTATTCATTGTAGTAAAAAAAAACATTCAGTGTATATTTATTTATTTATTTATTATGGATTCCCACATTGCAACCATCATCATGAATAACATTACACTTAATATGATAAAAAATGAACACAATTAAATTAATGTTTAAATAAATCAAGAATAATTTTTTTTTAATAATATTTGTAATTAGATTGAAAATGTCAATCCAGCCTCTTCAAGTTTATCGAGTAGTTGCGTTTTGAATTGGCCGATTCTTTCCTCGGATAATTCCGTGCGAAATCCTCCAGATTTTCCACTCCTGATGAATTTCCCGTTCGAATCGCACGTCGAATTTTGCTTCTGTATGTAATCTAATTCCGAAGAACTATTCACACTGCTATTTTTCTGCATCGAATCGAAATTTAGGTGATTTATAAGCTTCATTTTATCTTCTTCCATCAACGTAACGTTGAAAAATTCAATCACTTTATCGATTACTGATGACAGGTCCTTTTTCATATCTTCGTATTTTATAAAAAGAACATTCGGTTCGTTCCTTTGCTCCCAATAGGCCAAGATGGTCTTAACAAATGGTGGAAAACCGACTAAAACGAATAGTAATTAAATATGAGGTATATAAAGTTATGACGAGAAGATAAATAATATAATTAAATAATCAGTAATCATTATTACGTTTATTATATAAATATAGTTTCGAAAAGACATCTAAATCTCCAGTATATCCACCTAACATTTTAAAGAAGTAATAACTCGATACGCAAGTGTCCATTGGATTTCTTGCTACATGCACAATCTAAAATATTTAATGAAATGTTATTGAATCAATATTAATTATTTAATTTTTTTTACCTTTGGACGTCTTTCAAAAGTTGTCAACTGTTTCGGCAACAGCTCCCATGGCAGATGGGTCTTGATGAATCTAGGACGTTTCATATTCCTCACCATGTCGACGGAATACGGAAACTCCTTTTCATCTAACGGAAATAATGCCGAAAGCCTACAAAATAAATCGATGATTCAGAAATAATAACTGAATGATTTAAGTGTTGAATTAAATACTCCAAAAATATATAACGTTTTGTTACCGGCATTCTATCGTGAATGTCGGATAACATACTTATTTTATCAAAACCATTTCATTTTCATTTTGCTTCATAAGTTTATTTTCAAAATGAGTAATGTTCGTAATGCATACATTGATATAACATGATTTAGACATGTATAGTTAGGATGCATGTTAATCATAATATTAGGGTAGGTCATCACATATACTCACACGTAACTTACGTTGGTTATTTTTGACCGCATTGGGATTTCTAAAACAATGTACCGTGTGTAAACGACCGTTTTGTGTACGTGACAATCACAAAACCCTTAAGATTAGAAACGGAAAACTAAAGGTATTGCTGCAATAAAATTAAGGGCATTATAATCATAAATATTTCAAATTCGCCAAATCACTTTATTGCACATCATAAATACATTTGCAAATAATCTCTTTTCCGTTTCCAAGAATTTAATAATCTCTGCAATAAACGAAGCGGCGCGTACCGTCATGACCATGGATGGGCTAATCCGGGGTAAACCAGGATTACCGTTTACTTATTCGCGAATCTTGTGGATATGTGTAGTCGTATCATTAAACCACATTCGCGATGGCCTTCCATGTGTCATGACAAATAAAACGATACCAAACACGAGGTACGCACCGTTCAAGACAACAATATTATCACCCACCGTTACACATGGTACTTGTTATCATATACACATCCACGTACGTTACGTATGAGTAAAGTTCACATACTAATTAGTTATAGATAGTGTAAATATAATGTTAGGTCTAAATAGAGCTAAGTAATGTACATATAATTCATCAGTGTAAAACTTGGACACTCGCAAATACAATAAGGGTAGGGGTGTATATATATCACGTCGTCGCTTACCCAAGTAATCAGTTATCAGTCACGAGTTAGCAGTCCGAGTTAGAGCTAGAAGTTATCAGTTAGCAGTTGCATCCGAGCGGTTACAAGTTATTCATCAGTCTTCAATTATCATTTACCAGTCACGAATCCAATTTAACATTTGCATTAGTATATCGTAAGTTAATGTACATAGTCACTTTGTATTTTCATATATTCTTATATTTTCATCATTGTTCTGTTGCTTTTGTTGTTGTTTAAATATATTTACCATTATATTTATTTCACATCTGAGTACTATTATTCTTAATAACACCATACAACAACAAATAGTGTAAAAGGCGAAGCGAGAGCGGTTCCTGAAGTTGCTGTCCTCCAGGTAAGCGAGTTACAATTTCTTTTATCTCTTTATTTTGTGTGATATTCCTTCTCTACCTACGAGCTAGAGGTAATCACGGGGATCCGATTTTGAACAACAGGCCTACAATCAATTCTTAATCGGGGCAGTTGATTCCAAGTAGTCAACTCCTTAATTTTCCCCGTTGATAGTTTGTCCAATTCTTCCTTGGCCGCCTCCAAGTCTACATTATTGCAGATGCACCAAACCATCTCCTGCGTCCATGTTGTACCTGTGTATAATTTTAATCAATAGTGGATTATTTCTTAAAAATCCTTAACACATTCTTGGCAATAAAATTGAAAACTAGATACTGAAGATGATTTTGCGGAAATATCCGTTTTGGGGTCCATTGAACCCAAAACACTAATTTCTGGAAAAAAAAATTCTGTGTCTCTGTGTGTGTGTGTGTGTGTGTCTGCTGTCTTTCGGTGGGCGCTGTATCTCAAAAACGAATGATCCGATTGAGATGAAACTTTAAACATAAGGTTTCATTATTAAAAGTTGGAACTGAAAAGCTTTTGGTGAACATTCAAAAACCGGAAGTGGATGTTTACTCGAAGCCGTTTTTGTTTTTTTCCCGATACTTTTCTTAATATGAAAAATATGACAAAACTTTTCAAACAAAAGTTAAAGGAAATTAGAAACTGAACAAATTTTGTTTAAACATATTTTTTTACAAAATTCTTAACTTTCGAGAAAAAAATTAAAAATTCTGACGTTCTTAGCCAATTACTAATAAACTATACGGGTTACGTGAAACTTATATAGTAAATAATTGTAAAGAATTTAAAAGTGAACAAATTATTAAGAATAGTCTTTTTGCATAAACCTCATAGTTTTCGAGAAAAATGTAAGAAAAGTTCTATCACTTAAAAATTTTACCTTTTGAATTTCTTTTTTATTTAAAAAGTTGATATAGAATTTTAAGTATTTTTTACAAATTTCTAGAATAAGAAATTTTATTGAAGGTTTTACAACTTTAATAAAATATTTCTAATTATAATAATTAGATTTCTAATTATAATAATTTACCTCAAGGATTATAAAATTCTCTATTATTATCTATTTTTTCAACATATTCTCTTCTGGTTTTTAAATATATCTTTCATTCTAAAATTTTTCAGCAATTGGTATTTTTAATATTTAGAGTTACTAGGTTTACTAATTTTCAAATAATTTTTATCCTTGATTTAAATTGCAGACATTATCTTTGAAGGTTCTAAACTATTCTAGTAGTAATTTTCTTCAGTATTTTCTGTCTTATAATTATCTCTATTTAATTTCAAGAATTTTAATTTGAGGCTTCAAGATTTTTTTAAATGTCATCTTATCGGAATTTTCAAAAATTTTCTTTTGTGAAATATTTTTCCAAGATTTCTAAAATTGACTAATGATAGTGTTCTCTCTCTTTTACAGCAATTTCTCTTCTATATTTCAAGAAAAAAATATGATGATTATAGAACTTTCAGCAATTTTTCTTACAGTTTTCTAAACTGTTTTTTTTTCTAATTGCAAGAACTTTCTTTGATTTTTTTATGAAAGTTTTCTCCCAGATTTCTAAAATTTTCTGAAATATTTCTTCGTATTCCATCTTATCGAAAGTCTCAGAAACTTCTCTTATACGTGTTGCAATAATTTTCCTCAAGGGTTCTAAAGTTGTTTTTCCAAAATTTTCTTTCCTTTTAATTTTTTTTTCATTCTAGAGTTTTTCACCAAATTTGTAGGTTTTCAAATCGTTTATAAATTTTTACTTAACACCAAAATTGCAAAACTTAACCAGCGAGTTATTTTCAGCGTTTTTTTTTCCCTATGTTTTTCTCTTTCTAGAGTTTTTATGAAATTATTATTTTATCGAAATTTTTCAGAAGTATTTCTGACGAAACCTTCCTCCACAGATTCTAAAAACGTTTATAGAATTTTATTTTCTTTTTTATTGCAAGAATTTTCATTGAAGGTTTCACAATTTTTATAAAAGTTATCTCCCAGATTTCTAAAATTTTACAACGATGTTCCTTCTAATTCGATCTTTTTGAAAGTTACAGAAACTTCTTTTTTAAGTTGCAATAATTTGCTTCAAGGTAATTTTCCAGTGGTAAGTTTCCCATTGTTTTTCAAACATTTTATCTTCTAGTTTTTTAAATTATCTTCTATTCTAGAATTTTTCAGCAATTCCAATTTTAGATTTCTGGAATTACTAGGTTCCCAAACTTTAAAGCAATTTTTTTCCAAGGTTTATATTGCAAAAGTTATCTCCGAAAGTTTAAAAACTTTTTAGTTTTGGTCTTCTCTTTGTTTTTTTCAGCATTTTCTGTTCTATGTTTTTCTCCATCTAAATGCAACATTTTTCAATAAAGGTTGTAGTGTTTTTAATAAAAAAAATATTATCGGAAGTTCTTTCTCTTCCAGCAATTTCTTCTCTATATTTTACTAAAAATAAAAATTACATGATTATAATTTAGCAATTTTTCTTACAGATTTCTAGAATTTCTTCTTAATTTCTGAAATTGTCATTAAAGGTTTTACAATTTTTATGAAATATTTCTCCAAGATTTCTGTAATTTTCTCTTTCTTTTATCTTATCGAAATATTCCAGGAATTTAATTTCCTAGTTTTTTCAAAGATTTTAAAACATTCTAGTGCTAGTGTATTCGCCGCTATTTAGCATTTTCTTTTCTAGTTTTATCATTTTCTTCCATTCTAGAATTTTTCAGCAAATTCTGTTAAACATTTCAGATTTGTAGGATTTCAAATTTTTAAGCAATGTTTAGTTTAGATTTAAATTGGAAAAAATCTAGCAATTTCTCTTCTAAATTATACAAAAAATTAGATGATTATATCAGCACAGATTTCTAGTTTTTTTTTTCTGATTTCTAAAATATTTCAATGCTTCTTATCGTAATTTAGAAGAAATTTCTCTTTCCAGTTGAAATACCTTTTTCCAAGGATTCTAAAATTTTCCGGTGGTAATTTTCTCGCTATTTTTTCAGCATTTTCGTTTCAAGTTTCTAAATGTTCTTCATTTCTAGTATTTTTCAAATTTTGAAGTCATTTTTATCAATAATGCAATAATTTTCGGCAAGAATTCTAAAATTTCTCATAATTTTCTTGCTGTTTTCTAGCCTTTCATACCTTTCTAGAGTTTTTATCAATTTCTATTGCAGATTTTCTAGAATTTCTATACTTTCGATATTTTAGTAATTATAGATTGAAATGGCAAAAAATATCTCCGTAGGTACAGACATTTTCCATTGGTAGTTTTCTTGCTGTTTTCTTGTCTCTATTCCACCCTCCAATTAGTAAAACATCAAAAATTATTTTAATAAATTTTTATAAATAAATCTCTAAAAATTGTAATTATTTTTTGTTTATATATATTTTACAACTTTTAATTAAAACCCTGGTTTATTATTTACTGATTGGAGGATGGGACAGAGGCCACCCACCCACCCTACATATACATGATAACTTTAATTGCTAATCGTTGATGATTTTGAAGAAACTAAATAAAGCAAAAATTTAAGTTTAAATGTAAATGAATTTCTATACTTAATACTATCTAATTTAGATTTAAAGTCTGTCCACCCATCGTGCATCAAATTTTTACTAATTCACTCAATAAAAATTTTATCTTTATAATTCCTTTTTTATTTAAAGAATTTTGTAATTAATTTCATTGGATACAGCGAGATGAAAAGGAGTTAAAGTTTATATGTATATGTAGGGTGGGTGGTTGGCCTCTATCCCACCCTCCAATCAGTAAAACATCATCAAAAATAATAGGGAAAGTATTATGATAGCCACATCACCATTTCTTGAATTAATTATTAGAATTAAAGTAGAGTTCTAAAAATAAATAATAAAATAGATAATGGAAGAACCTTACATATATATTTAAACTTTATCTTTAAACTATTTAATAACGTGTACAATAATTCATCGCTCTGAATCTGTGATAAAACTCCAAATTACATTTCTATTTATTCACGGTTTGATTTGACTTGTGCGAAGTTATCACTATTGAATTAAAACACTTCCTTCCATTTCCTTCCTTCACTTTTATTTTTGAATGTCAGATGTACATTTTGAGTACCATGTACTCATCATCAATGACTAATACTTATACTAATTTTACACTTATACATTTTTAGTAGTAGCAGTAGTAATGTTTGGCTATTGACCACGTAGTCCTTCCGCCATGTGTCTATTGTGTATTTGTGTGCTTGTGTGTAAATGAGCTTGTTATTTTAAAGGATCGCCCCCGTCACTCTAAAGCACCATTAATTGTATCAGAATGGTGGTAGCGGTCACCCATCCGACTACTGACCCGAACCAACGTTGCTACACGTCAGTTCGAATGCGCCACCACCTTTTTTTTTTCTTTTTTTTACATTTGTATACTGTTCTTGTTATAATTTACGATTAATAATAGAATTACATTTTTATTATATAATAGTATTCACCTGCTTTCGGATAACTGCACACCCAAACGTCATCATCGTAAACCTCTAAATCCTCGACGTCTTTCAACACTTTCTGAAAAGAGAGCGGTAAAGGGCAGCCAAAAGTGGCTTTTGTGAAATATTTTTCAACCAGACGATTTAATTCCTTGTTCATTTCTGCAGTCATCCTTCTATTATACTTCCTATTCAGACAGTGTGTACGGTTTTTAATAAAAATATCGCGATTTGAAATATTTGCATAGATATGAATTAATATTTTTAAGTGGTTGTGACATACTTTTCTTAAAGTGCTTTAACGGTTTTAGGCGGCTTATTTACATTACCCATATTGGTTAAACAAATTGATTTTTTTCGCAATAATTTGTTGTCAGCTGTTGCGATAAGAAAAGAGACGGCGTGAAATCCACAATTTTTTTGGTCGAAAAGCACGTTCTTCACAATATTGGAGTTATGGTATGGGGTGCCATTGTTAATGGTTCTAGGTCACCTCTAATCTTCTTTAGAGGCAACATGACCGTACAGCGTTACATCGAAGAAATTTTGGAACCTCATCTGCTATCTTCAGACCAAATCCAAATTTTCAGCAGGATAATACTCGCCTACAGATTGTAAGAGCCACAATGAACTTCTTTGATTTGTAAATGAGACACAATAACTTGGTTTTACCACTATATTTGTGTCTCATTTACAAATCATTCAAGATGTACTATGAAGTAAACGCCTCTACCATCAAATATCGAACTTCTTTGAGCACACTGAAATCAATTTGTTGCCCTGGTTTCTGAGGTAACCGGATTTATCTCCAATTGAACATGTGTGGGATATTACGAGCCGAAGACTCCCTAATTTGCAGCATCCCTCTCAAACTCTAGAAGCACTTCAAAATGCGTTAGTACTTGCTTGGAATGAGATACCACAAGAGGATATCAATCACCTAATTAGAAGTGAATCAAGGCGCCTTAGGTAGTGTATAGCCCACCGTGTCGCATCGACACATTATTAATGTTTTTTCCAAAAGTTCGTTGACTTGAAGAGATATTTAGTTCATTTGTTTTCTATGTATTTTCTTTCAATTAAACAAAATATTATTAAAATAAAATGATTTATACTGAGTGTTCAGATTCCTATGTCACTTAATATTAAATATAAATATTCATTGAAACCCTTGATTATTACTAGCATGGCTGAAGATTCAATTTTCTGACGAATTTAATTAACATAGTATCAAGTGTAAACATCATGAGTGTGCATACAAAGTTACGTAAGGTTATTCGACTTTGAAATATTTGAATAGTTTTTGTTTACCATTTTTTTTATAACGCACGATTTTTATCTAAAGATAAGGACCATATTTAAAGCCTTTGATTGCGTAACACAGATGCATTTCTGAGTTTAAATGTTATATAAATGCCGACTTACAGCGCGGAAAAACTGGACGAACTGCGTCAAAAATATTTCACCGGTGGCCTAAGAAAAGGTTACGGTGTTTACGATGGATACACGATGCCAATAGAATTTGAAGAGGTGCGCGAGGATATTGAGAACTTGGAGGTGTTTGATGATGATATTTGGGTCTGTAGCTATCCTAAATGTGGTAAGTTTAACTTTAATTGTAGTAAAAATGGTAATGGCAGATATGGAAAAACTCATGATTTGTTTTCATTTATCACGTGGTAAAACATTTTTAATATTAAGTAGTATTGATTTTGATTAAAACATAGTGAATTCTTCAATTTAGTGTAAATATATGCAACTATTATCTTTGTTTGATTGATCGTTGAGGCACTTAGGCAATCCATTTTCAATATTAAGATAACGACACTCTCTGATTTTCACATTTGATTCTTCAATTGAATAAGCCACAGTGTGTAGTATTTAAAGTAAACCAAATTTGTAAACCTGTTACTGTTATCTTAATGTACTCTTTGTTTCTGCATAATTTAAAAACTGAATACGATTCTATAGGTACAACTTGGACGCAAGAGATGGTGTGGTGTATTTGCAACAATTTAGACTTTGAGGCGGCCAAAAGAGAGGATTTAGATATCAGGTTTCCTTTTATGGAGTGAGTATTTGAACATAATCAAAAGAAATGTCATAATCAAAATGTATTAAAAAGTAACGACTTTAATAATAGATTATAATTGCGTTTGTTTTTTTTAATCGTAGGATTTGTTGTATCATTGCCCCGAATCAACCAGTACTAGTGCCTTGGGATATACTAATGAAATCAGTCGAGGTCGTTAAGAATCTGAAAAGGCCCAGATTTATTAAAACCCATTTACCTTGGGATTTATTGCCCAGACAGATACGGACGTTTGAGAAACGACCTAAGGTACACGTAATTTTAGATATACACATTTATTAGTGAAATATAATGTATTATAATTTTAAGATAATTCACGTAGCCAGAAATCCAATGGACACGTGCGTATCGTTTTATTATCATGCGAAATTTTTGGAACAATACAGAGGCGATTTCGATTTGTTTGTGCAATTATTTTTGAATCACAAAGGTAAGCAATTAAACGATAAACGCAAACAGTTAATAACATTTTTAAATTTTAAGTAATCTATGCGCCGTATCACAAAACCGTGTTGAGCTATTGGAATAGGCGCAAAGAGCCAAACGTGCTTTTTCTCAAATTTGAAGATTTGAAATCAGACCTTTCTTCAGTCGTCGATTTAGTGGCCGGATTCTTGAACGTAACGCTATTTGAGGAAGGTAAAGCCAAATTGCTGTCTCATCTGAGTTTCGAGTCGATGAAAAAGAACCACAATGCCGATCACACTGGATTAGCGGATTTTCTAAAAAGCAACGGTTTACTTTACGATCAAAACGGAGTGTTTATAAGGCAAGGAAAGTCTGGTGGTTATCGCTCGGAACTATCCAAAGAATTTATCGATATTTTCAAGAAGGAAATTGTTGAGGAGATGGAAAAGAAAGGGTTGATTTTTACCGTTTAATCAATACAATAAAAAAAAATGATTTTATATTCTGAAACGTAATATAAACATCTAAATATTGATGATCAAACTGATTTAATTTACTGAAATTGTATTGATTAAAAATAAATTGTTATGATTTTTATTTCATTACATTAATTAATTTATTTCTCCCTTTCTAACGAAGCAGTGGCGAAGGCAGCGATCAGGAGGAGCCTCCCTTCAGCTGAATCTTAACCACTGAGAGGCAGCGCAGGACTTGTTGTTGCAAACTCTGTGCAACTTGGACATCGACGTTGCTTTACTGTCGAAGTAGTATCGGGACATCAAGGGCTTGTGTTTTTGGATCCCCGACGCCTCGAGCCAGTCAGCTGTTTCACCTTCATCCAGGAATCGCCACAGGTTACAAAAGCCGATTTTGCCTGGGTACGAGTGGAGGATATATACGTTTTCAGTGTCTACGCTTTCTAAATCTCCAACTGGGCGAGTTCCTATACTCATACTGACCACCAGGCCATGATTCTCGAAATTGATGCAGAGGGTGGACAAAGAGTTAGCTCGCAGCGCATGTCATTGGTCAACGGCGTCTGCGACGCGGCTATGACAACAAATAGGGGAGATCACTGCCGTGCACCGGTCTACTGGTGAACTTGGAGATCGCCGAACTCCGGAGGGTGTGCCACCGCTCTTGACGGCATGTTCAGGGTGCGTGAGGTTGCGAGAACCACAATTCTCTGAGACTCCAAAACTATGAAGCGCGAGCGACCCTGAGGAGAGCGATCAAAAACACCTAGAGGGAGTTGTGCGATGGCATACAGGACAATCATATCGAAGATGAACTCTTCGACGCTGCCTAGTTTTCCTGGATAGGATAGTGACAACTTTATTTCTAGACCAATTGGACGTCATCTACACTGAGGATCTATTGAGCAACTACCATCCCGAAACGTAAGCGATGATGAAAGTGAAACTACAACAGGAATGGGGATTTGAAGGCTCTAGGTCTGGATAGCGTTCCGATCGTCACTTTAAAATCCGCCATCAGATTTCGACCAGACGTCTTTCTCCAAACATACAACGTCTGCTTGATGGAAGGTACTTTTCCTAGCCGGTGGAAGAAGCAGAAGCTGGTCGTCCTCCAGAAACGGAACAATCCATCATGGTACCGTCGAATCTGCTTACTGGACACAGCAGGCAAATTTTTTGTGAGGATCATTTGCAATCGGTTGGAAGAGTCCGCCTATCAACTAGACAATATGGCTTTCGAAAAGCAAGGTCCGTGGATGTAATCTCAAAGAAATCAATAGACCAGAAAAAATAGAACCTTATTAGAAAAAACCCGTTTTATGATGCTAGAAGCAAATATATCAGAGGCTATTCATACTAGAAATTATATTACTAATAGAGTGCTAATAAAAGCAAGGAACAGGAAAACTCCTTTTGAGATGTGGGTTGGATTCACACCTTAAGTAAGACATTTTCAATGCTTTGGTACCTAAGTTTTTGTACTAAAAACAAAAAAAAAACAAGAAAAAGTTTTCACGAAGAGCAACAGAAGTAATCTTTGTTAGATATTCAGAAAATACCAAATGCTACAGGATTTGGGTAGAAAGTTAAAGTAGAATAGTCATTAGAAATGTTTGATAAGAATTCATTCGACTGTCTCACGAACCTTCTCATGAACAAAATAAAGAACTTCCTGAAAATGAAGAATCATCTGAAAGGGAACATGAAGAACGAGAAAGTGACCATTATGAAGAATGCGACCAATCTGATGACGAAGATACCCCAACACGACCTGAAAAAGGAGCAGAAAATAAAAATCTGGATATACCTCAAATAGAAAAGAGACCTGAAAGAGAAAAGAAAAACCCAATATGGAGAGAAGATGACTTAGAAGAAAGTATGATATCCATACATACAAACAATCCCGGTGAGTAAAAGCTGAAATAAAAGCACATATCAAAAATGAAACTTGGAAAATAATAAGAAAGGACAAATATATGAATATCATAATCTACAAAATGGTACTAAAAAGAAAATTAGGTTTAGACAACATTAAAACAAAAAAGGCAAGATTTAGTGGCATGACGTTTTAACATAAAAGCTGTAGTTGATTATAATGAAACATTTGCACCACTAAATTAAGTTCTTTCAAGAAAGGAACATGACTGTGTTTTCAATTAAGGAATCAAAGTTACTGGAAAGTTATAGAAATCTATAAAAAAACAAAATGAAGAAAATTCTAGTACACTACGAAAATTCTTGATAAACTGAAGAAATTTCTAAAAAATTCTAGAAATTTACAAAATTTAAAAACCCTTTAGAAAAGTTCTTCAAAAATGTGATGAAAATTGCTGAGAGTTTCATGAAATCTACAAAAGAATATTGTGAAAAGTCTAGACGCTCATAGAAAATACTTGAAAATTGGAATGAAGAATAGGTTGTACAAACTAACAAAAATAACTGAAGAAAATTCTAAGAAAATTCCTGAAAAACTGAATTAAACTTCTGAAAAAAATCTGGAAAATTCTAGAAATCTACAAAAAATAAACAGGAAAATTCTTGAAGTGATAAAATTTAATAAAAGTTACGAAAAATATCTAAAAACTACAAAAAAAAATTGAGGAAAATTTTAAAACTCATAAGGAAATTTAAAAAAAATGGGATGAAAGGTAGTCAAAAGTTTACAAAAAAAAACTGAAAAAAAATTCTAAAACTCTCTAACAAAATATCTGAAATATTGAATTAAACAAACAAAATTCAAGAGAGCTTTAGAAAAATGCTAAAAAGTACAAAAATATTGTCTAAAATTCTAGAGGCTCATAAAAAAATTCTTTAAAATTGGAATTAAAAAGAAAGTTCTACAAATCTACAAAAAAACTAAAGAAAATTCTCTAAGAAAATTCCTGAAAAGCTGAATGAAACTTTCTAAATAATTTTTAGAAATCTACAAAAAAATTCGGCAAATTCTTGAACTCATAAAATGTAATCAAAATTACCAAAACGATCTAAAAATCTACAGAAAAAATATAGGAAAATTCTGGAGGCAAATAAAGAAATTCTAAAAAAATGGAATGAAAGTTTAAATAATAAACACTTTGTATAACTTTGTATAACACAATTTATTTACTGCTGACTAAAGTTTCGGCATCCCAATGTGCCATTATCAAAACATAGAATGAAAGTTACTGGAAATTTATTAAAAAAAAATCGGAAAATTCTTGAACTCATAGAAAGTTACCAAAACGATCTAAAAATTTACAGAAAAAATTAAGGAAAATTCTAGAGGAAAATAATAAAATTCTTAAAGAAATAGAATGAAAGTTACTGGAAATTCTAGAACTCCCTAGGAAAATACCTGAAAAACTGATTGATACATTCTAAAAAAATTTCTAGATATCTACAAAATTCAAGAACCCCACAGAAAAATACTTCAAAAATGTGATGAAAGTTGCTGTGAACTTTTTGAAGTCTACAAAAAATTATTGAAGAAAATTCTTGAAAAATGGAATGAAGAAAAGTTCTATAAACCTACAAAAAAAAACCTGAAAAACTTTTTCTTCATCCATCACTTGATGATGAAATTGTGAAACAAGTAAAACCAAATGATATTAATTACTAATTTACCTTATCGTTAATGAAAGATTCTAGAAATCTACAAGCATTTTATTTTTTGGATTTAAAACAAAAATTCGGCCCATAGAGGGTTAAAATGATGTTGTAGAGAGTTCGAAGTGGTTCAGGTAAAGCTTCTTTCGCTGATGTAGCCAATCCGTCGCGCATATACAAAGAGTCGTATTAAAATTATATTTTATTTCAATTCCATGTATGATCCAATTATTATTACATCGTAAATTTTAATCCGTCTTTTTCCAGCACATCCAAAATTTCTCGCTTGAAGTTATCGATTATCTCTTGGGACATTTCAGTGCGGTATCCTCCGGTCTGTCCGCTCCTCAAGAACTGCCCTTCCTTATCGTGCGTTTCGTTAGTTCTCTGCATAAACTTTATCATATCGGTGGGTACAGTAGTTTGTGTCTTCTTCAAGGACTCGAAACTTAGATGCGAAATTAATTCATTTTTACCACTTTTGGGTAAAGTTTTCCCAAGAAATTCCGCTACTGTATCGATAACCGACGATAAATTCGTTTTCATATCTTCATATTTTATACAGAGTACATTCGATTCATTCCTTCGGTTCCAATAACTAAGAACGTTGTCCTTGTATGGTGTAAATATAGCTGGAATCAAAATTAAATTAAAGTAAAAAAAATTATACTATACATGCACACATTTAAGTTGTGGTGGAATAAATTTCATCTGATTAGGTTTTAATTAAAAATCTTTTGTGTTCGTTACAAAAACTTGTTGCAGAGAATAATTATTTGTAAAACAAAGCTAGTGATTTTTTACTTAGAACTTAATTGATTTCCTATATTTTTAACCATTATTATTCATTCAAATTAAATTTCAACTTGAATTAATCAATAAAATTGACTTCAACATAACACTATATATTTCGACAACTGTAGTTTCTCATTATGCAATAGTTAATATTAATTGTAACAAATATTATTATTAAAGGAAATATATTATTTGTTTTATTTTAAATTATCAAAATATATCCATAATTAATTATTTAATAAAAATTACCTTCATGTTGTAAGAATATTTGCGATAACAATTCAATGTCACCTGTATAACCCCCCAACACTTTGCTGAAATAGTACCCAGACACAAACGTATCCATAGGATTTCTCATCATGAAAATGATCTAAAACAAGTAATCGAAATTAGATTCACACTTTATACATAATTAAAAATATTAACTTTTGGACGTTTTCCAAAATTAGTTATCTGCTTGGGCAACAAGTTCCATGGTAGGTGGGTCTTGATATACCTCGGCCGTTTCATATTTTTCACCACCTCCACAGATTTCGTAAGGATGTCAGGTAAATCCGTAACATCTTGAGCATTTATCAAACACGAACGCCTAAAAATATTTAACAATTACAACTGTAATAAGATGATATTATTATTACAAACGTACTCCAACAAAATAAACCGCGTTTCCAATTTCTCTTCAGCAGCTTTAAAATCTAAATTGTTGCCGATACACCAAATCATTTCTTGTGCCCAGGTTGTACCTATTTTTAATAATTCAATTAATATTTAATAATAATAATATCATAATTATTTTAGTTTAAAAATTTTAAATATTTGATTTCAATCAACAATTGATTGAATCAGTGTAATGAAGTATTTTATTTATTATACAACTTGTAAATTATTAAGGTTAAAGCAATTCATTTAATTACCAGATTTTGGAAATCCACAGAGCCAAACGTCATCATCGTACACCTCCAAGTCTTCAATATCCTTTTGAATTTTTTTGAAAGCCGCTGGTAATTTACAGCCTTTAAATGTTTCATTACGTATTATATTGAACTTTTCATTCGAAACGTTCTCTTGCTCAGTCATTTTTCAAAATGTATATCTACAACCTAACATTAAGAGCCTTTTTATATTCGCATGTATATGGAAAATTGTAAATTTATCAGTTATAATTTATTTAAATTGTAACTGATAGGCATTTTTTGTGCATAATGAACATTTTGGTTACGTGATGGTGTCAATTAAAGGATCTTCCAATAGAGTCTTTCAAAATTCGACAGTTGATAATAATAACAATAATTTTTATTTTCAAAAACCAGCACAAGAATAATAATTTTTGAAAATTTAGAAGAAAAAATATTGGAAATTTTTAAAAATCTAAAGAAAAATTGCTCGACAATTTGAAATACTTAAAGAACATTCTAAGAATTCGGAAGAGATTTTCCTAGATTTCTAGCAAGTTTTTGGAAGTCCAGAGAAGAAATTGTCAGAAAAGTCCAGAAGCAAATTGTTAAAAAATAAATTTTACAAGGGAATTTGATAAAAACTTTTAAATATTTTTTAGAAACTTGCAAATAAATGTTTGAAGACTGGAATAAGGGAAGCTGTAAAATTCTATAAATGTGGAAAACTTTAAAAACCTGGAAAATAAATTACTAAAATAGTTTATAAGCCTAAATCAAAGTTTGGAAATCTGATTGAAACATTCTGCTGGAAATTTTTCTTCGAAAATTTCAGATAATTGCAAAGAAAGCTTGTGGAGACTGAAAGAAATGTTGCTGGAAAAGTCCACAGACATATTTACATACCTTAGAGTCTGTGAATCTATAAATCTAAATCTAAAAAAATGGTAATTCTAGAAATCTATAAAGAAATAATTTGAAAATTCCGGAATAGAAATTTGCTGAATAATTTTTAATATTTGGGAAATAAATTGCTGATAGAAAAACCTGCAAATTTGGTAATTCTAGGAATATATAAACAAATTATTAGAAAATTTTGGAACCCTTGAAGAAAATTCTAGAAATTTGGAAAAACATGAAAAAAATTCAAAAAATTCGAAAGTTATTGAAATGTTGAAAATATATTGCTGGAAAAATTTACAACTTAATATAAACAATATCCAAAAATATTTTAAATATTGTTGAAAATTTTTAGGAATTATAAATAATTAGAAAATTCTCAAAACCCTGAAAAAAATTATATATTATAAATGAATAAAAAATATATACATGATTCGTGGAAAGGCATTAAATCAAGCCTAAATGTGATTAACTATAGAAAGTCGTTTATATTTAAACTTTAATTTGGATTACGCAGGTTTTACTGTTTTTTTGCAGCAAAATGATCAACATTTAGTACTTAAAGTTATCTTGTATATGTAAAGTGGGTGGGTGGCCTCTAACCCACCCTCCAATCAGTAAATCATAAGCGAGTGTTTTAATTAAAGTTGTAAAATGCAAAGAACAAAAAAAAATGGTTTACACAGTTTACACTTTACATTTTTTTTACAAAAAGGCTATTCCTAATAATTTGTTCAATTTTAGATTTTTTACAAATAATTGTTATATAAATTTCATGTGACTCCTATAGTTTATTAGCAATAGGCATATCAAAATATTTAATTATTAAATTTTCTCCCACAAATTAAGAACTTTACAATAAAACTTTTTCAGTTTCTTGTTTTCTTTAACTTTTATTTGAAAAGTTATGTAATATTTTTCAAATTTAGAAAAATATCAAGAAAAATTAAAAAAAAACGCTTTGAGTAAACATCCACTTCCAAAAGCTTTTCACTTCCAGTTTTTAACGATCAAATTTTAAGTTTAAAGTTTGATATCAAACGGATCATTCGTTTTCGAAATACAGCGCCCACAGACATTTTCATGCACGAAAACAATACTTCCCCTATATATTTTATATAGGGAAAGTAAGAAAGAGAATGAGAAACTGTATTTATTTTATTGAAACATTTTTTTCCCAACTTTGCGAGAAAAAATGTATTTGATTTGAAATCTATGCCTCAGGTAGAATCAAAAGTTTTAAGGTAATAATAAATAACTCATCCGTGTATTTTTTTGGTATGTACGATATCATGCTAATCTTCTATTGATGTGTAAAAATAGAGGACGTTGTGGTTTTGGCAATAATGCATTACGTATAAAATCATTTTTAGTATCAGTGTCATTCACTATCATTTGTTTATTCCAATATGCTTACACAATTGTATGCAAAATCCATTAATGTCAACAAAAATTACAGTCGCATATGGAAAAAGCAGAGTTCACAATATAGCCTTCTTCCACTCGTACCAACAATTTCTTTCATGAGAAGAAAATAAATTATCTTTAATGACCCTGTATTTACAACCTAAATACAAAATCAAATGCAGTACCACGACACACTATAATTAAGTTCTGGTAAGTTTCTCATCTTTTCCAAATATATTTGTTGTTTTGCAGTTGACTTGATTTAAAATCTCTTCCTCGGATAAAATCCAAAATTTTTAAAAAACAATGAAATAATACCTTTGTAAAATTTATATAACAAGTAATTATAAAGAATAGCCTTTTTACGTAAACCTCTTATTTTCTGAAGAAAATGTATTGTACCATCTTCTTGTGTGTTTTTACATTTTACAACTACTAATTAAAACCCTCACTTATGATTTATTGATTGCAGGGTGAGTTTTGTAATTAATTTAACTATAAACCGCGAGACTATCAATAATTGTAATTTATATGTATATGTAGGGTGGGTGGGTGGCCTCTATCCCACCCTCCAATCAGTAAAACATCATTAAAGGTTATTTGAAAAATTTGTATGAATAAATCACTAAAAATTACAATTATTTTGTGTTTATTTATATTTTGCAACTTTTAATTAAAACCCTTGCTTATGTTTTACTAATAGAAGGGTGGGATAGAGACCACCCACCCACCCTACATATACATGATAATTTCAATTGCTAATCGTTGATGATTTTGCCTTTAAAAACAATAAAACCCTGTGTGTAATAAAAAATAAAAAAAACAAAATTTAAGTTTAAATATAAATGACTTTCTATAACTAATCCTATTTAATTTAAATTTAAAGACTACCCACCCATCATGCAACAAATTTTTATTAATTTACTCACTCAAAAATTTTACCTTTTTAATTTCTGTTTCATTCAAAAAGTTTGGTAATTAATTTCATTGAAAACCGCGAGACGATAAGGAATTATAGTTTATATATATATGTAGGGTGGGTGGGTGGCCTCTATCCCACCCTCCAATCAGTAAAACATCAATAAAAATTATTTGAAGTATTTGTATGAATAAATCTCTAAAAATTGCAATTATTTTGTGTTTATTTATATTTTGCAACTTTTAATTAAAACCCTTGCCTATGTTTTACTGATTGGAGAGTGGATAGAGGCCACCCACCCACCCTACATATACATGTTAACTATAATTGCTAATAGTTGATGATTTTGCTGCTAAAAATAATCAAACCCTATGTGTAATAAAAAATAAAACAAAATCAAAATTTAAATATAAATATAAATGATTTTCTATAGCTTATCTTATCTAATTTAGATTTAAAGTCTGCCCACCCATCACATATAATTTTTACTAATTTAATCATTAAAAAAATTTTATTTCTTTTTTATTCAAAAAGTTTTGTAATTAATTTTACTGCAAACCAAGAGACAATCAGTGATTATGGTTTATGTGTATATGTAGGGTGGGTGGGTGGCCTCTATCCCACCCTCCAACCAGTAAAACATCATCAAAGGTTAATTAAAAAACTTGTATGAATAAATCTCTAAAAATTGCAATTATTTTCTGTTTATTTATATTTTATAATTTTTAATTAAAACCCTCGCTTATGTTTTATTGACTGGAGGGTGGGATAGAGACCACCCACCCACCCTACATATACGTGATAACTTTAGTTGCTAAGCGTTGATGATTTTGCTGCTAAAACAATAAAACTCTTTATGTAATAAAAAATAAAACAAAATCCAAATTTAAGCTTAAAAATAAATGATCGTCTATAACTAATCTTATCTAATTTAAATTTAAAGTCTGCCCACCCATCATGCATAAAATTTTTACTAATTTATACATTAAAAAATTTTACTTTTTTAATTCCTTTTTTATCCAAAAAGTTTTGTAATTAATTGCATTGAAAACCATGAGACGATCTGTGATTAAAGTTTAAATGTTTATGTAGGGTGGGTGGGTGGCCTCTATCCCACCCTCTAATTAGTAAAACATCATCAAAAATTAGTTGAAAAATTTCTATGAATAAATCTCTAAAAATTGCAATTATTTTATGTTTATTTATATTTTGCAACTTTTAATTAAAACCCTCGCTTATGTTTTACTGATTGGATTGTGGATAGAGGCCACCCACCCACCCTACATATACATGATGACTAATTGCTAATAGTTGATGATTTTGCTACTAAAAATAATCAAATCCTTTGCTTAATAAAAAATTTAAATTAATCAAAATTTAAGTTTATACATAAATGACTTTCTAAAGTTTATCTTATCTAATTTAGTTTTAAAGTCTATCCATCCATCATGCAGCAAATTTTTACTAATTTAATCACTCAAAAATGTTACCTTTTTGTTTTCTTTTTTATTCAAAAAGTTTCGTAATTAATTTTACTGCAAACCAAGAGACGATCAGTGATTATGGTATATGTGTATATGTAGGGTGGGTGGGTGGCCTCTATCCACCCTCCAATCAGTAAAACATAAGCGAGGGTTTTAGTTAAAAATTATAAAATATAAATAAACACAAAATAATTGCAATTTTTAGAGATTTATTCAAACAATTTTTAATGATGTTTTACTGATAAATATCAAAATTATTTAAATTTGTAAGCACAATGGGTAAAGAAATAAAGACAAATATAAATACTATATGCCATACGATTGAAACCTAAATTGTAATACTTGAAAAGCTGCAGTGTGTTTTTTTAAGTACTCACAAGTAAGTGTCCTGTAGTGGAATGTATGTGAAATTGATTCTTACCTGAAAAAAAGAAAGAAAATAATAAGTAATTAGCTTATTATTGACCTATTTCAATAAATTCAGTATTCGTTTAGTGTAATGCTGACTAGTTACAATAAAACAATCATCGAAATGAGGTAGGAAACTTTCAAGCAATTTTTTTCACAAGTTTATATTATTTTTCAACATCTCTAATCTCATAAATAAAGCACTAATAACCTTTCTTCACAATTTTATTTGTTTAACCAAATGTATATTTCGGACACAAAGTGACCATTATCAATGGATTAGATTTATAAAATTGTGAAGAAAGGTTATTAGTGCTTTATTTATCAAATTAATTTGATCTTCACGTAACTCAAGCAACCAATTTATCTCTAATCTCAATTTATCGGATTTTACGTTAAAAACTCTAGAATTATCTTTACTGACTATACTATGGTAATTTGGAACAAGAAATGAATTTAGGTTGATGTAATTAAAAATAAATTAGCAAAAGCAATTAAATAATTCAATACTCAATTTTATAACCATCTGTAGACACGTGTTTCGATATTTCAATCTCTTCAGTACAGCTTTGTTATAAAATTGATTTTAAACATAAATAAAAACGTTTATTAAAATAAATACAATGAAATATAAATAACTTACTCAGATATGCACGGCAACTGACACAATAATGAAATATAATCGACTGAAGGTCTTATTTATACCTGCATGAATTCCTGAATTCTACGGATTATTGTGTCAGTTGCCGTACATATCTGAGTAAGTTTTTTTTTATATTTCATTATATTTATTTTAGTAATCGTTTTCTTTATGTTTAAAATCAATTTTATAATAAAGCTGTACTGAAGAGATTGAAATATCGAAACACGTGTCTACAGATGGTTATAAAATTGAGTATTGAATTATTTAATTGCTTTTGCTAATTTATTTTTAATTACATCAACCTAAATTCATTTCTTGTTCCAAATTACCATAGTATAGTCACCCACAAACTATTTTAACGTACATTAAATCATTTTTAGTTCATTTTACATAAAGAAATACGTTCAAACTAGTGTTGCTTTGATAGCCTTGCTATTTTGTAACACGCCTAAAATTACTTTTGTATTATTTAATGTCTGTCGAAGTATTAGCTAGAGAAGTAGTTGTTTCAAAAGTGATTTGTTCTTGTAGTCTTAATAAGACTCATTTGTTGTAGATTTTACGAAAATATTTTCGTGTTTTTTTCTATTTATTAGTGAATTTTCTACAACGTAAAGGACTTATATATTTTATTATTTAATTTGACACTTACATAGTCGCCATGTGCTGTCCAAGTTAACGTTGGGTCAACATACACTTGTCGCATTATTCACATTTGTTTGGTCAATACATTTAAGTGTGAATAACATTTCAACCGTCTTATTCATATTTAGGGACAATTTATTGGAGGAAAACCATTCGATAGCATAAGACTTATTTATTAGATTTAAGTCGAAAGCTTTTTTATAGCTATTCCCTTTACTCATGAGAGTGGTATCATCAGCAAACAGTATCGTATTATTAATTTCAATTCGACCAGGAAAATCGTTGATAAAAATTAGAAACAAAAGGGGTCCCAAGACGGAACCTTGTGGAACACCGCTTTCTATAAGACGATATTCGGATTCAAATTCCTGTATACATACTTTTTGTTTCCTGTAACGGTGAAGCTGAAGCTGAAGCCATATTTAGGTAATTTATCAATTAATATTTTATGACAAACGCAATCGAATGCTTTGCTGAGATCGAGAAATGTATTGTATTGTATTTCAAAGCATTCGATTGTATGATCTGTAAATGCTTGAATGGCCGAAATAGTTAATATTCCTCTTCGAAAGCCATATTGATTAGGTGCCAATAAATTATTGTAATCTAAGTAAAAAGTTATTTGATCTTTCATAACACGTTCAATCACCTTAGATATTACTGGCAGAAGACTAATTGGTCTGTAGTTATTAACAACCTTTGTGTTTCCTTTTTTTATCACATTTTAAAGTTTCGGGAAAAATGCTACTTACAATTATATCATTAAATAATCTGGTTAGTGGAACTGAAAGTATATCTATATCATGTTTCAAAATGTCTATTGATAGTCCATAGATGTCCGAGCTCTTAGTATTTTTAATATTTTTTATCTACGATCGTACAGAAAGTAGACGCTTTTTGCATCATTTTTCATTGTAAAAGTGGCTTTTTAAAGCACTAGTGCTTTTTTACGTTTTTATTGCACGGTAATGTCAAACTGTTTTTATTGCACACAATTGTCAAATTTGACAGATGAATATATTTGGACGAAAAACTTAATTTTTTATTAATTGATACAAATAACTAATAAACTATAAATAAAATATATAATACAAACGAAATGGCAGATTTAAGAACTCTCAAGATTTCATTTAATGCAAGTCGAAGCGATTACAATAAAGCGAACATTTTTTCCATAAATAATAATGGCGGCCGACATTTGTGCAACTTGTTTACTGGTTGCTAAGTAACGCTTTCATCAGTGCACTACGGGTAAATTATGTTTTCATTAATTGAATTATTGAAATGACATTAAAATATTACTCATAAGAATATATCCTTGAAATCCTTTACGATCAAAGATAAAATTTTGTAAGGCACACGTGTAAAAAGTTTCATTATTGCACTCCTGGCTTTAAAAAAACTCGCTCGTTCCTCGCTCGTGTTTTTAAACGCCAGTTCGTGCAATAAAGCATCACTTTTTTACACGTGTACCTTAAATAACTATAAATGCATCCCGTATGCTTATTGCAGATACCTCTTGAAAGTTGAATGTCGTATTACACTCAACCGTAAAATCTAAAGGATCTTTATGATTCAGAGGAATATCTTTTGTAAGTACCCCCGCAATGTTAGAAAAGAAATCATTAAATGTGCCACAGGTTATGCCTCAGTCACTCAACTGATTAGGTGGTATTTATAATTTTCCAAATAGATATATGATAGTTTGCAGAGTTTCGAAAGTATTTATCATTTGATGTTATTTTTGCCACTTTTATGGCTTCTCTATAAGTTGTTCTATAGTTATTGAGGTTTTGTCTATTCTGATCAGTAGGGGACTTTTTAAATATATCTGCAAGAAGTTCTAATGTTTCTCTCATATTTCGCAGATTTTCATTAAACCATTTTATTGGTTGTTTTTCTTTACAATCAAAGTTTTTTTCTGGAAATGCTTTGAAGAAACATTAATTAATTAAATTTTGAAACAAATCACATTTTGTGTTTACATCTAGTTTTTCATAAAAAAATCTATTCAGCACTTGACAAAAGCTCATAGAATATAAATCTACCCTTTAATGTTATGGATATGTATATTCGTTTGGGGCTAACAATCGATGGAGTTTCTGGTAGCGTTAACCTTAGATATATTCCCCTATGATCCGATAAATAAGTTTCAAAAGGACCAATATTCAACAAAGATAAGTGATAGTTCGTAAAAATGTTATCAATAGAATTGTTTTTACTAGTATTGAAATTTACAGTTTTAATTAATTGATAACTCTCTATTAAATCACATAGTGTGACATTAGCGATCATAACCTTTGAATGACAGAAGACAGTTAATTTCGTAAGACATTAGTAATCATGACGTTTTTGACAGTTAAATCCAGGCTGAAAGACCGCGGGTCGATAGCCGATGATTAGAAGAAACCTCAAGTCTGTACTCTATTCACTTCATAAAAACTGTGTAAATACTTACTTCTAATAATAAAGATGTTTTCTCTCTCTCACATAGTGTATGCACATCATTACTGCTATTATTGAAATTATCATTAAAATCACCACACAAAATAACAAAGTTATTTGAGATATTTAGCTGTTGCATTAAAGAATTCAGCCTATCTATAAAAACACATAATTTTCCACTGGGAGACCTATACACTGTTTAATATATAAGTTAAAAGCTGGAATAAAGATGCAAGAACATTCACAATCGATATCCACAAATAATATACTTGTTATATTATTAAATGATTTTAATTTTATAGACCCATCCACATATATTATAGTACCCCCGTAGGTTCCACATTTTCGTGAAAATGAAGCTGCAGATGGCATTGAATTAACTTTTGAAATAGTACATTCATCATTTGATAGCCAATGTTATGCCACGCAACTCGCATGCTTTTAATAAACATTCAAGTTCATTCACTTTATTTCCAATTGATTGTGCATTCAGGTAAAGTATATCTATTACGTTTGATTTTTTTCTTCCTGGCAAGAAGAAAAAATGGCTTAATACAAGTGTTGATAGGCCACACTTCTGGTTTTTGTATGTTTTCAAAATCGTTTACAGGCACACTAATTTTAAATGATGAATATTCATCTGGATGTTTAGACGGAAGACTTTCACGAGTAATACTATAAGTGATGGCAATTTACTCGGATAAATTTTGTTTTTGCATGAAAGTTTGTTGCTTAGCGATTTTAATGAGAGTAACTGTCACGAAATTTTTTCTATCAGTTGCTCGAATAAAAATCGCGAATAAGCAACAAACTTGAATGCACTAGAAACAAAATTTATACCGATTTAATTGTCATCACGAATGGTATTTGGAAACACTATTCCACGACTTGAAATGAATATCGGTGAACGGTTCTATATTTTTATTAAAATGATACATCTCCTGTAGTATTTTAGTCGAAAATTTGGACATTGATTAAACAACATCTTCCTTATAATTATTTGCATTTACCTTATTCATATTCTATGCCCAGTCGTCTAGAATCGCGGCAACAGTTTCCATTGAAATTTTTGCTAAAAACTGGTATTTTCTATGGGCGCAAAATTCTTCAAATTGTTTTCAAACACATGATCTCGTTTTTGTTGTATTTTTTTGGTACAAAACTTGCCACCGTCGCATTTATTATGGATGATGAAGTGTTACCAAACCTTTTGATTTTGTAACCTACTTGCAACTGTCATAAGTATAACCAACGTTTTTTTATGAAGGCTAATTCAATTTAGATAGATAGATAGATAGATAAATTTATTCATCCAAAAAAATACAACAATGTCTTATAAGGATAAGTCAATGTGGTAAGTATAAAGATAATATTTCAAAATATACAATAATACATAATTTCATATACAAACATTTTAAAAATTTTCACATATTAAAAATAATTCTATATACAGATTAAAATTTAGGTACGGATAAAGGACACTAACAGACAGATAATTTTTAAAATTTTTACCATACAAAAACAAATTAAAATAAGTGTATAGATAAAAGAGAAATAAATAAATAAATAAAACTATTAAAATTCATGTGCAAACTAGTATATGACACAACAACATGAAATGTATGAAGCCTAATGATAATAAAATAAATAAACAGATTGAAATTAGTTATTAAATAGACGCATATCAATTTCAAAATAGTCTTCGATTTTGTAAGGTTCTGAATTAATTAGAAGAGCTTTGATTTTTTGCTTATACTTCTGTCTCGATGATTTCCTCACACTATCTGGTAAATAATTATAAAATTTTACAGCCTGTACTATGAAACTTTTGTTGGTTTTTCTCAAACGATGTGTTGGCAAGCATAAGTCCGACTTCGATCTGGTATTATGACTATGTATGTCTTCATGACAACGATGTAACGCTTTTCGATCATAAATATACATTAAACAAGATTGAATGTATAATCCAGGTACCGTACAAATGTCTAAGTTCTTAAAGTGACCTTTACAACTCTCTGCCATCTTCAGTCCTGCCATTATTCTAACGCACTTCTTTTGCAATACGAATATTTTACCGGCTGTAGTAATGCCACCCCATAGTATTATATCATGTTTTATTATACTGTGTATATACGCAAAATATGACATACGAACGATATAACTGTTTACATTTTCAGAGATTTTACGTAGTAAATATATATGTTTACACAGCCTGATAATGGTCTGATTAATATGCTCGTCCCAACTTAGCACAGGATCTAAGGTGACGCCTAAAAACTTAATATTGTCAGTTTTATTTGCACTTGACAACGAAAATGACATGACTTTGGTTTTTGTTTCATTTATTGCCAGGTTATTTTGCCTAAACCAACTTACAGCTTCATTTTCGAATCTTGTTTGTACGGTACGGAGACAAGTACTTTTTTCTTTTTTAACGAGTGTTGTATCGTCTGCGTATTGGTATGTTTCAGCAGCTGTTACATTATATTTTAAATCATTTGTGTATAACAGAAACAATAATGGACCTAGAATTGTCCCCTGAGGTATACCTTATTTTAGTGTGGTTCTGTTTGAACATACTTCTTGAAAATAAACGGTTTGTTCTCTGTCATACAGAAATTATTCAAATACATCAAAGCAAGAGCGACACTCCGTACACCATAATACTCAAGTTTATACAATAGCTTATCCCAACATACAGTATCAAACGCCTTACTAAGATCCAAGAAGGCGACTGTAGTTACTTCACCGTTCTCAAATCCGTGGTGTATCTTTTCGATCAAATCTAACACCGCATCAAGTGTTGATTTGCCAGACACATATCCGTAGTGACTTTTACTAATAAACTTGACAACATATTTATATAAGCGATTTTTTAATTCCACTTCATATATTTTTGATAATATAGGAGTTATAGTTATAGGTCTATAATTACTCTCATCATCTATATTACCCCTTTTATGTATTGGTACCACCTTACAGACTTTTAATTGTTTGGGAAAAATTCCACTTTCAAAGGATGCATTAATTATATGATTTAGTATGGGACTAATTTGATCAGCAATATTTTTTATTACATTTACGTTTATACCGTACACATCCGCTGAACTGGAATTTTTCAGTGTTCGTATAATGTTATTAATTTCATGTTGGGTAACTGGTTCCAGGAAAAATAAACTATTCGAGTTAATTTCAAAATTTTTCAATGAATTCTTAAAATTTTCGTTGTCACATGTCAAAGTAAGATTTATTTCCATAACTGCTCTTATAAAATATTGTTGGATACTATGTGCTGTACAATATCAGCACATAGTATCCAACAATAATGGCTTTGGGAGTACAGTTATATCCTTTACCTGTATTGTTTACAATTTTCCATATTTTATTTGGCTTGTTTAAGGATTTCAGTATTTTATTTTCATGATACAACTTTTTTGCACCGTTGATGTTAATTTGATAAGAATTTTGTAGTTTGTTTAATTCTTCTTTTATACTCTTTATTTGTCGGGAAATAGCTAACTTCAGTTTATTCAGGTGGATAAACAGCACGGTGCTGTTTATTTACTTATAAATTGACGTGATTGGCTAAAAAATAACACATGCCTCCTTTTTATTGGCTACATGCAATAGGAGTGGAATAGTCGAAAATTAAATTATACTGCGAAAACGCCTCGGAAAACACAGAGAACAACTAAAATTTTTAGGTATTAAAAATAATGAAAACTATCTTCTCCATATAATAGAAACTAAAAATAAACTCAAAATATTAATTGATACTGGGAACACACGCTCTTTCGAAAATCCGGGAATAGCTACTAAGTTCTTTAAAAAACAAATTTTTAAATGTCCATTTAATGTGACTACTATTAACGGTTAAACCCAAGATAACTATACTACAAAAATTAACCTAAGCCATTTATTTAGAAACGAATCTTTAAAAAAATTAATATTCCATATTCTGAGATTCCACACAGAATTCGATTGGTTATTGGGTATCGATAATCTAAAACTTTTAAATGCCCACATTGATCTAAATAAAGAACAATTAATCGCACCGGGATGCGAAATAAATATTAATTACTTAAACAAATTCAATGAACTCCAGTACACGAAATGTATAGTAGTACCTGGTAGATTAGAAACAATTATTGAAGTAGATACCAAAAACGTCAAAAATGGCGACATAATTATTCCATACATTAATTATGGTTCAAATATCGAGACACCACAATGTAAAAACAGCAAGGCTGTATGTACTATTATTAACCTTAACAATAACCCTTTTAAGGTGTTCTTAAAACCATTGGTTGTCGATAAGATCAACGAATATGATCTTAATCAATCACCCAATTTTAATTTAATTGATACAAACAAACTAAATTTGACTTGTCTCTCATTCGTTCAGCCCATGTGAACAATGAAGAAAGACAGCAAATTACTAATTTAATCAAGGAATATTCAGATATTTTCCATATAAATAATACAGGGTTAACTTTCACAAATGAAATTAAACATCGTATTCTCACAAACGATGAAATTCCGGTGTACACTAAATCGTATAGGTACCCGCAAATCCATAAACAAGAAGTTGATAAACAAATTAGGGAGATGCTTTCCCAAAATATAATTCGCCCCTCATATAGCCCCTGGTCTTCACCCATTTGGGTAGTTCCTAAAAAGTTAGATACTTCTGGTAAGCGCAAATGGCGCGTTGTTATAGATTACAGGAAACTTAATAAAAAAACGATTTGTGATAAATATCCCTTACCAAATATCGATGAACTTCTCGATAAGTTAGGTCGTTGTCAGTACTTCACAACACTAGACTTAGCTTCTGGTTTCCACCAGGTAGAAATTGATGAAAGAGATATTAAAAAAACTACATTCAACACGGAGAATGTCAAATCGGTGGTGGCAGATGACCATGCAGTCGACGCCAAAAAAAAAAAAAAACACACGGACGATATAATTATTTTCAGTACAAGTCTACAAGAACATATTTCTAGTTTGCGTGAGATATTTCAACGCCTACGTAAATCAAATTTCAATCCAACATCCTTCCTTTTAAATAAAAAAAAAAAAAAAACAACTACTTTACAAATCACAAAGAAAAAGTAAGATTAATGTATACTACAATTAATGAAAAGCTTGTTGAAAATAATGAGAAAACAATAAATAAGCAAAATCAAAATAGAGAAGATCTACCAAATATTAATGATAAAGTATTTATAAAAAATTGCCAAAACAATCATAAACAAAAAATTTACTACCAATGCCCATCTTACTTGCCGCTCTCAACTTCGATTAAATGCGAAATGTTATTAAATCTGGAATAGTGGACGATTGCCAATTCACAGAACTGGAGATTTTTGGTAATCAACTGTTAATTACCAAAAATCTCCAGTTCTGTGAATTGGCAATCGTAAACTATTCCAGATTTTATAACATTTTCTCAACTGGAGCATCTGCCTCACACTCAACAGTTCCTGCTAGTGTTTCCAAATAAAGACCAAATAACAATTAAGTGTCAAAAACAAACTGAAATCAGGGAACTAAGTGGTGTCTATTTAATTAAACCGAACAAGTGTTTAGTAATCTACAAAAACAATGAACTGCATATACAAGAGTCAAGTTCGGGAGGCCCTGTGTTAATTAATAATGTTGATATGAAAATAAATAATCAAAATTTAACTGACTTCAGGATAAAGCTTCGCCGATTAACCCTTCAGGATACACCAGCAGTTCAACCCCTGCCAACAATCCAAAATGATTTGGCTTTCGTCAGACCCAGTATGTGGACCATAGCAATCTACATGATCATATGTGGAGGAGCGTTGTTCCTGTTCTACAAATGGAAACGAAGAAAGGGCATAACTTACGAAGTAGATCAACCAACGAAAAAGATCTACCATCCTCATCTCTAGCCGAACATTCTAAATCCACCGGACACAAGATAAATTTCGACCACACGACTTCCATCGCAGCATTAGATCATTTCACGAAGAGGATTATTCGCGAGACAATTGAAATAGAAAAGCACACCGATAATCTCAATAAACGCGACGACGCCCAACGACTACCCCCCACTTGGAAATCCATTTTATGCAAAATGCATATCTCTTCACCCGCTCCACAGATTTCAATCCCCACAGGTACCACCAACGTAATCCCGGTTAATACGACCGGCCCTATTACAAGAAGCCGCACACGCGCCGCCAAACGTCAACCGCCAACACCGCAGGTATAAATAGCGCAGTTCCACTTAGTACGATCGCAGTACACATACGAGTTTGAGGACGAGAAATCTCTAAAAGTCGTTATCAGAGGCATCACCGCCGGTATTCCAGTCGAACATGTCATCGAACATCTCCGAGAAGTCCGTAATCGCCGGACACCGCCTCAAGAGCCGCACAGGTTTCGAGTACGAACTAGTGTACGTAAAAATTGAAAACAGCGAAGTCGGGAAGAAAATCTTCAATCTTACGAATATCTGCGGGCTGTCGGTTAAAATAGAACCGAAACGCAAATCTAACGGCGGTAATCAATGCCACCGTTGTCAGAAAGTTGGCCATGCCCAGGCCAACTGTAGAGCTTCCTACGTCTGCGTTAAATGCGCAGGTAGCCACCCCATTTCGGATGACACTTCTGCCAAATGCGGCAATTGCTTGGGTGAACACCCGGCCAACTATCGTGGTTGCAAAGCGTTTTCGCAGACAAATGCTCGGTGGTCCCATGGCCACCGAATCAAATTCTTCAAGCGATTCCCCCCCCCCCAGGGCGTCCGGCTCCGTAGATTGGGCCCAAATCTTCGAGGATTTACTCCTCAAAACATCCGACGAAGCGAACGCCGTATCATAAGTATGGCATGCGCAAAAATAATAGCCAAATCAAAATAAAAATCCATTTGGATTTTCTATTACCACGACTTGACAATAAAAACCAACGGACTAGACAACCCTATAGACTTCCTACGCCTCTCCCTTTGGAATGCGAATGGTATTAATGACCGAATCCACGAGCTAGAGCTTTTCATGCAGGAGAATGATGTTCACATCATGCTCGTGAATGAAACTCGTCTCGGTGAACGTGGGCGACCTAGGATACCGGGTTATATTAGCCACTACCAAGACAAAAAAGACGATAACAACCATAGTGGTACAGCCATTTACGTCAAAAGGGGAATAGACCATTCTCGTTTTACTCTGAACGCTTTCACCAACTTAGAGGCAACTGCGATTATAGCTAACACTGACATCGGTCCGCTGAAGATCGTGTCAGTTTACCATTCTCCGAGCAAACTTCTGCTCCAAGACGATCTGAACAAAGTATTTAAACTCGAAAAGCCCTGACTGGAACAGCAGGGTTCTAAACAGAAACGGGAAATCACTAACTAAATTCTTGGACGAATTGAGACTTGACATCAGAGCGCTGGGACCAACGAGGCCCCACGTTCTTTCCCTCGAATGATCACCATAGCTTGGACGTGTTAGATATAGCCGTTCTCTCTAACGTGAACTTAGACCATGCCATTTGGACAATAGACGATCTGTCCTCTGATCACAATCCAGTCATCCATGCGTCAACTTAAGAACAACCGCTGGGAACGTCGCCTTGAGTCGATGAACGAACATCCTCACTCTAATACACAAGGCCAGAGCCTCGCTTAGCAATCTGTGGCCCATCACCAACACGAGATCAACATTATCTGTGAAGAATAGAGTAATGCTGTTCAAGATGATGATAAGGCCGCAGCTTACCTACGCCGCTCCAATTTGGGGCTATGCTAGACCCGCACAAATTGCTAGACTCCAGCGTACGCAAAACGTAGCCCTGAAACGCGTACTAAATGCCCCGCTTTACATGCGGAATACGCAAATCCATCGTGACACAAAGACACCGAGTGTCCTGGAGCATATCAAGGAGATCGCTGTAAACTTTTACAGCAAAGCTGACGACAACCCCCCTCCCTAAATACGATGTCACTGCTTCCAGCAAACATCGACGGCCGCGAAAGATCCTAATTGGCACACAATTAGCTCCCCTACCCCTTGAGCCACCGTAATCCGCTCGGAGTCATTGCTCCTTTCGAGGAGAGTGACACTCAGGACGACCGGATCCCCCCTCACTCTTTGCGATCAATTCGCTTGAGACCGGACTAGAGAAGACCATTTGGTCCTGGACTAGTCACATAACAGTGATCGCAGAGGAGAGGTTTTAGTCAGTAAGAGTCCGACACTACCCTTCTATAAGGGTGTCCATGCAGGATTTCCTCTCCTCTTCCCAAAAAAAAAAAGCAAAATCGCAGTTCCCCATCGAACGCCAACTGAAGAAGACCAATGCGACTTGGTCGAAACGTTGCAAATCGGTTCTTTTCAGAACCATCAAAACTTGCAAATTCGAAGATTAAAGTCCAACATTGACAATCTACATATATACAGAATACCGAAAACGGCTACCAGCTTTGTTATTTTAAATGTAACATACTGTATATTATTTTATTTTTGAATTCCTTGTTCGATTGCCTACTTCTCCATATAGGTTTATGTCCACTTAACTTTTACAGTTTTTGATTTAAAAATTTATTTGCCAAATATTGACCTCAAATAGGCGTTTAGAAAAATGCCTATAACTTCTAGTAGGTACAAGATAGACACACAAGCGGCATCTTGTATTGTACCTAATCGATTCCTCTACAAAGGAAAAAAATTGACATGTGTCAATTTTGACAGTTGGTATGTCAAAAATGGCAATATTTCAGCGCCTACTTTAAAACATCATATTTCAATTTTTTCAAATGGAATGACCAATAATATTTTATCTCATAGTGTGATTCGTAAGACAATTTGCTACAAAAATGTATTACATATCCCTATATCTAGAGCCAGTAGTTTTTGAGTTATTTCGAAACTTATCCACGTTTACCGCCTATGGATAGAAAAAAAAAACTGGAGTCAAATTTTGTACTATTTGAAAAACAAAACGCAGAAAGAAAATCAACCAAAGCCAATAACCCAGAATGAGGAAATTCAAGTAAATGTTTTGACTTATTTTTAAGCGCACCAAAGCGTAGTTGCCAGGACGATTTGAGAGTAAGCAGAACCTCACTGCAAAAAACCTTATAAATACAAACTTTTAATACTGCCAACTGCTTAAAACTAAATATATACTAATTACATCTGAGATTAACTTTAACACTCCCACTAGCTCAGTGTATTAAACGTAATTAAATTACCTTAAACCTAAATCCGCTACAAAAGTTCCATGCTTTGGTAAACCCAACGGTTTAGTCAATATATCGGCTACCATTTCATTAGTAGGCATATATTGAAGGTTTATTTCTTTATTTGCTACAACTTCACGAACGTAATGATACCTTACATCTATATGTTTTGAGCGCTTATGAAAGATAGGGTTCGTTGCTAATTTTTGAGCGCTCTGATTGTCGTTGAATAATGTAATGCAATTATGCAAATCATATATAAGACTTTTTAGATATACAGCCTCTTTAGATGCCTCACAAACGGCCATATACTCAGCCTCAGTACTGCTTAAGGCTACAGTGCTTTGCTTTTTACATTCCCACGATATTGCCCCACTAGATAATTTAAAAACAAATCCGGTCTTTAACGTTGCTTGCATAATCTGCATCAACAAAACCTTTACCATCGTCTACAAATTGTAAACTTAGTGTTTTTGTTCCCTTTAAGTATCTAAGGACACACTTTGCTTGTTGCCAGTGAGCTCTTGTATAACAATTATTAAACTGACTTAAAAAGTTTACTGCATAAGTAATGTCGGGTCTGATTAGTGTTGATAAATACATCAAACTACCGATTAACTGCTGATATGGAATATTTTTGTCACTTACATTTGACACGTTACTAAAATCCAAGTTTTTATCCAATGGTGTTGAAACTGATTTACAATCTTTATTTTATCTTTATCTTTATTATATCTTTGTACTCCATTCTTATAAAATAAATATCACAAAAAATACATTACAAAATAATAAAATATACTCAAAATTTTGGCTGAAGGGAGGACTTCTTAAAAGGATCTTCCACTCAAACCCATAAATATAGATCATCAATGCTGCTTCCAAATGCTGGTACAGGTATCCATATATGTATTTATTGCTTATATAAAGCATATTTTAGTCTTTAAATAGACATTTTTTGTGACATATGCTGTCACATATTTGATAATATAGTAGATTTGTAATCCATCATATTAAACTTTTTTAGCAATTGATTTATGTATTCTTCCTAGTCTAGACAAACTTTCTCTTTGCTAACACTAACACGCATGCCTAAACAATTTTTCAGTCCACCCAAATCTTTAAATTTAAAATTAGATGCCAATTGATTTTTAATAAACTTCGTTTCATGAGAATCGTTTGAAAAAATAAAAAAGTCATCAACATACAGTTATTGCACCTGTCATTAGATCATTAGTACGTTTGATAAATACACATGATTCATTTAGTAGCTTAACATAACCAAAACTATGCAATACTAGCTCAACTTCTTGGTACCACACTCTCGATGATTGCTTCAAACCGTATATTGCCTTATTTAACCGCAGTACACCATTGTTTGACATGTTTACACCTTCAGGAATTGACATGTACACTTCCTCTTCTAAGGTGTCATTTAAAAATGCAGTTGTAACATCTAGATGACAAATATTTAACTTTTATTTCACAGATAAGGCCATTAATAATCTTAACGTTGAAAAACGAACTACAGGTGAAAATGTGTCAAAATAATTAATACCGATTTTTTGCAAACAACCTTTTGCCACTAATCTAGCTCTAAAGCGCACATTTCCTATACTATCAATTTTTCGTTTAAACACCCATTTATATGGCACTACCGATCCATGTTTTGGTGCAGTTGCAAAGCTCCAAGCTTTATTCTCTTCGAAGGCTGAAATTTCTGCTTCCATCGCCTTTCTCCACTGCTCATTGTCAGGACACGACAAAGCTTCATCGACTGTCAGGGGATCTAAAACATTTGACTCACTGCACAGATATGTAACATAATCTGAAAAATCTTTTAGTTTTCTTTCTCTGCGTGGTCTTTCAACTACTTCAACTTCCACTGATTCTTCTGGAACATATTCTTCTGAAGTACTGCTATCATCATTCTCGCTCTCATGGTCTGTAATGTTAACATTATTAACATAATGTTAACAATTGTTTCTTCGATCATTTCTGATTCAAAATTGTCTTTTTCAAACACTATAATATCTCGGCTTGTACTTATAGAATTGTCTTCAGGATTATAGACTCTGTAACCCTTGATGTTGTCGCGATAACCCACAATTAATCTTCTTTGTGATTTCTTGTCCCATTTAAGATGCTTTTCCTTGGCAACATGTACCATGGCTATACTACAAAATATTCTTAGGTGACTTACGTCTGGTTTTCTGCCCGTCCACATCTCGAAAGATGTTTTGTTGCCTAAACTTGATGATGTACAACGATTTTTGACATATACAGCAGTATTCATCTGAGCTTAACTTTAACAGAAAATAGGCTAGTAAACTTACTTCGTTTTCTTCTTCATCAATTACAAATTTATCTCTTCTCGCGACCTGCTGAATAGTTCCAGTTTGCAAAAAGTTCGCTTCGATTTGTCTAAATTTCCATCTTATTCATTAGCGTTAAATGGAAATACCTTTCATTAAATAATCTGCAGGTCCTCTCCATAACTCTTAGACTTTCGCTGTGAATGTAAAATAAATTCAAAATATCTTAATTGGAGTAATTATCTCTGGGATTCATTTTAGCTGTACGTCACTATTGAATAAAGTAATAACAATGCATTGATATTTTGATTTTAAACAACATTTTTATTCTAAGTTCGCTTGATAAAATGCATAGCCAACGTTTTTTAATTGCACAGAATATTGACATATCTTTACAAACATGTTAATAACTTTAAAAGTAAATAAGATAGGTGTAGGGGACGCTAGTATAGATAAAAGCACAATTAAATTCTGCGTCCGAATATGTAAAAATATACACGATGTTTACTCGAAGAAATTGACTCGGTTGTTTTGGAATTGTATTATATTATCTATATAGCATGTAATTCAAACTTATGCAATTTTCATTTTGTATAATTTTTTACACCTTGAAAATAAAGATTATTATTATCATTATTATCAACTGTTAAATTTCGAAAGACCCTATTGTAAGACCCTTTAATTGACATAATCTACTACTATCACGTAACCCAAATCTTTATTATGCAAATAAATATCGAGTTATTTAAAACAAGCCTATCAGTTGTCATTTAAAAACAGTTATAATTAACTGTGTCACCTTCAAGTTCGACCAATTGTATAAATTTACAATTTTACATATACATGTGAATATAAAAAGGCTCTTTTGGTGTTAAGTTGTTGATATAAGTTTTGAAAAATGTCTGAGCAATTGAACGTCTCAAATGAAAGGTTCAATATAATACACAATGAAATATTTAAAGGCTGTAAATTACCAGCGCCTTTCAAAACAGTTCAGAAGGATATTGAAGACTTGGTGGTGTACGATGATGACGTTTGGCTCTGTGGATTTCCAAAATCTGGTAATTAAATGAATTGCTTTAACCTTAATATTTTATAAGTTGTATAATAAATAAAATACTTCATTACACTGATTCAATCAATTGTTGATTGAAATCAAATATTTAAACTAAAATAATTATGATATTATTATTATTAAATATTAATTGAATTATTAAAAATAGGTACAACCTGGGCACAAGAAATGATTTGGTGTATCGGCAACGATTTAGATTTTAAAGCTGCCGAAGAGAAATTGGAAAAGCGGTTTATTTTGTTGGAGTACGTTTTTAATAATAATATCATCTTATTGCAGTTGTAATTGTTAAAGATTTTTAGGCTTTCGTGTTTGGTAAATGCTCAAGATGTTACGGATTTACCTGACATCGTTGTGAAATCCGTGGAGGTGGTGAAAAATATGAAACGGCCGAGGTATATCAAGACCCACCTACCATGGAACTTGTTGCCCAAGCAGATAACTAATTTTGAAAAGCGCCCAAAGGTTAATATTTTTAATTATTAATCAAGTGTTAATTTAATTTGGATTATTTGTTTTAGATCGTTTCCGTGACGAGAAATCCCATGGATATCCTTGTGTCTGCGTACTATTTCAGCAACCTGATTGGGGGTTATACAGGTGACATTGAATTATTATCGCGATCGTTCTTACAGCATGAAGGTAATTTTTATTAAATAATTCATTATGGATATATTTTGATAATTTAAAATAATATCTTGAATTTTGGAGGCGTTCACTTCGTAAGTTATGTTTCTCGTGGAAACATTAAATTTTTTAAAAACTGTTTTTAATTATTTTTATTTAATTAATCACTAATACAACTTATAACCGAAGAACTTATTATAACATTAACGTTTAATAATTATTTAATTGAAGTCGAATTGAGTTGTACGTTCTACAATGGTCTATCTTAATCTCTATTCTAATGCGCGCAAAATAATATTTATATATGGAGATAAATAAATGCGAATTATGGGTTTAGTGCGGAAATGTATCAGCATAATGCAAGCCGTATGCACGACATTGCGTGGGATATGTAACTCCTTTCCCCTTTAGAGGGCACTTTATATTTTTTGAAAATATAAAGGGTTTCTAGAATTTGTATTGTCATCATGATTCGCATTTACTTCTTTTTTCTTAACATAAGGAATAATTAAGTAACGATAAATAAAGTAACAGGCGATAATTAATAAAATACAATATAATAAAATTGTCCAAATATTGATATTATGAAATTGGTCATTAGTTTTGGGAATTATGAATTTAACCTGATTGGCGTGACTTTTAAGTGTTTTGAGTTTATCTGGATTAATGTTTTTAATTTCAATAGTAGCGAGTTCTGAATGTGTATTGTTAACAGGTATGACAATATTTGGTAGTAAAATGGGCGAAGTATTAGATATGGTGTCATATTCATTAATGAATTTTGTATCTTGTGTAGTAAAACTACAAGTATGGGGTAATTTAAACAAATAATTCCCTTTTAAATTTAAAATATTGTCAGTTTTACAATTTGTACTAACTTTGGTGTAATTTTGAAATATTACTATGTAATGCGAATAGTCAATTTGTTCAATAATATAGTTTGGTAATTTAACAGTTTGGTATTTACATGAACTATAATTATTTGTAATTTGTAAGATTTGAAAAATACAATTTGTTTGTTTTTGACTATTAATCAAATTAATATTTCGGCAATAATAAATACCATTTAAATTTCTGCACATTTCGCTTGTATACATATAATAGTTTTTATTAGCAATAAAATATTTTTCATCTGGTATAAGAGTCTGATATTGGTTATTTTGATTAAGGATAGGTATTGGATATAATTGATAATAATCATAAGTTTCGGAATGAACAATAGGTATGGATAGTACAAAAGTAACACGTGAATTTGAAATATATGTTTTTACATCTAAAATTTCATAGAATTTATACATGGATTCAATATTAATAGGAAAAAGAATATTATCCTCTGAGAGATACGACAAGGTTGTTGATATTAAGAATAATAATTCTGTAGGTCATATTATCGAATTATGTGCTACACCAATTCTAGCGAACATGATAGCATCTTCCAAGTCTTGTAACAGTTGATTAATCATATTTACAGTTATATGTATCTGATCTAAAACATCTTTAATTATCATTATTTGATTAAATTCATAAATCTGCACATTTATAATTTTAGAAATTTTATTTATTATTTAGGTGGACGTCTAACTTGATCTTTATGAATTTTAGGACGTTTATTTGTAGATATTGTTTTATTTTCGACTGTTTCAACTATTTGTGGTTCATACACATTTTTAGATTTATCTCTATGATATTGTTTTACAAATATTTCGTCACCTTCATCTACATCAATATCAGCTTCTAAATTTTCATTTCTCTTGGATATTACCTTATCTTTATTTTGAATAAGTTTTTGATTTAATTTACTATAAATAGGTATTGTTTGATCTCTATGTTTTTGAATATAATCACTAACTAATTGTTGTTCTAAATTTAAGTCAAATGGATTATTGTTTTCAATATGACCACTAATTATTTCTACTGGAGTTAATTTTGTTGAAGAATGTATGGTATTGTTGTATGCTAAAATTGCGTATAACATTTTATTTGCAATTGGTTCTTGAGAGAATTCACTATTATTTAAAATTCTTATATGTTCTATAATTGTAGAATGAAATCTTTCTATTGCTCCATTAGATTGCGGATGATAAGGTGTAGTAAAATGTATATCTATTTTGTGAACTTTTAATAAATCATTAATTAAGGAATTTTTAAATTCTTGTCCATTATCAGAAATTATTTGTTTTGGAATTTGATGATGTGAAAAGTATTTTAGTAAATTGTTAACAATTTCTATCGAGTTCAAAGAATTTAAAGGATATGCTTGTCCGTATTTAGAAAAAGAATCTATTATTGTTAAGAATTTTTGTTTTTGAATTTGGAATGTATCAATATGTATAATTTCAAAAGGTTTACTTGCTGTAGGTGTTATACTTAACTGTAATTTTACTGGGTTTCTTTGGTATTTACTCTTCTTACATATATCACAAGAATGTATATATTTTTGAATGGCTTTATGTAAATTTGGATAATAGTATTTTGCTTTGATACGTTTTTCTGTTTCTTCTATACCTCTATGGTTTGATTTTCCTAAATGATAGTTTTCTACTATATTTTCAAAATCTTCTTCTGTTTCAATATCAATTAATTTAATTAAACATCTTTTAAATTTATAAGATGGATATTTAAAGGTTTTCCTAACAATTTCGCAAAAAGGTTCATAATTCAAATTTTCTTCAAAATATAAATGATATGTTACATTAGGTACGATATATTCTTTTATGAAATTAATTATATCGGAATTAAAACTTGTTGATGATAACTGCACAATAATTCTTTGTTTATCAAAAATTCTTTTAATTTTTGGCTTCGCTGGGGAATGATAGACATATTGAAAAATAATTTGATTTTTACCAAAATTTAAAGGTGTATCTGTTATTGGTACATCAACTATAAGATTTTCTTCTTGATTAGTATGAACTGTTTCTTGTGGGATATTATCTACTTCTTCTTCTGTTTGCGAACTAATTTCTATTATATCATTTAGAGGATCTGTTTCATTTTCATCTACATTAGCTTGTATAGATTGAGTTTCAAGTTCTTTATTAAATTGTTCTATATATTTTTGTAATTCATTTATATTAACTTCGATATTAGTCTTTTCAGGATCTAATTCTACACGTGATAACGCATCTGCATTAGTATTTAATTTACCATTTTTATAATAAATATTGTAGTCAAATTCTTCTAATTTTAACCTCCATCTTACAAGTCTGGAGTTTGGATCTTTCATATTAAATAGATATTTAAGAGGTTGGTGATCACAAATAATATTAAATTCTTTACCGAACAAGTATGGCCTAAAAAATTTCGTAGCCCAAACTATAGCTAACATTTCTTTTTCAATTGTACCATAATTTAATTCAGATTCATTTAGAGTACGTGATGCATAAGCAACAGGTAAATCCTTACCAATAGGTCCTTGAGATAATACTGCACCTATTGCAAATTTACTAGCATCAGTAGTTAAATTGAATGGTTTAGAAAAGTCAGGATATTGGAGGATTGGTTCATTTACCAATAAATTTTTACAGGTTTCGAAACATCTTACAAATTCATTATCATGGATAATTTTCTGATTTTTCTTTAGACATTTTGTTAATGGTTTTGTTATTTTTGCAAAGTCTTTAATAAAACGGCGGTAATAACCTAACAAACCTAAAAATGACTTAATTTCTTTCGTAGTATTTGGTAAAGGGTATCTTTTTATAGCTTCAATTTTTGAAGGATTTGGCTTTATACCTTGAGGAGTTACTATGTGACCTAAATAAGCAATTTCCTTTTTTAGAAATTCGGATTTATCCAACTGTACTTTAAAATTAGTTTCTCTTAATCTTTGGAATATTTTTCGTAATCTAACTAAATGTTCTTGCAATGAAGTTGAAAATATTATAATATCATCAAGATAAGTTAAACAAATTTCATTTTGATAACCTCTTAAAATATTGTCCATCACACGTTGGAATGTGGCTGGAGCATTTTTCAATCCGAATGGCATTCGTGTATATTCATAATGACCATTTTCTACTGTAAAAGCTGTTTTTTCTATATCATCGGGATTCATTTCAATTTGGTGAAATCCATTTGCTAAATCTAATGTTGTGAAATAATTACATTTACCCAATTTATCTAAAACATCCGTAATGTTAGGTAATGGATATCTATCAGTAATAGTTTTCTCATTTAATTTTCGATAATCTACTACAATTCTCCATTTTTGTTTGTTAGAATTATCCATTTTCTTAGGTACAACCCAGATTGGAGATGACCATGGTGAATCACTGGGTCTAATTATATTTTGTTCTAACATACTGTTAACTTGTTTCTCTACTTCATTCTTATGGATAAACGGATATCTATATGATTTAGTATAAATAGGTTCTTCATCTTTAGTTTTTATTTTATGCTTTATTTGGTTTGTAAAAGTTAATTTTTTATTTTCATCATAAAATATATCAGAATATTCTATACAAAGTTTTTGAATTTGTTCCTGTTCTTCACTATTTAAATGATTAGTTTTAATTTTTTCTAAATTCAATTTATATGGTTTGGTATTTATATTAAATGTATTTATTTTATTTATAATATGAACATGTATTTTTATTTTAGTATTTTGAAATATAAACATTATCATTTTCTTAACTACAGAATAATTTAATTTATCCAATCCACACCCGATTTTAGGCATTGATAATATATTAATTTTCTTATTTATACAGAACTCTTTTAGATTTATTAATATTTTAAACATATCTTCGTATGTTGGTTTCTCATTAAACTTATTCTTAGTTATTAGATATAAAATGAATCTATCATTATCTTTTAGAAAACATATTTTATGTTTTTTAGGTTGCTGTGCAATTAATGTTTTTACATTTTTAAACTTTTGTTTAAATATTTTTGCAATTCCTTTATTCATTTTTAAATCTGCACTCACACAATGAGCGAGAGAAAAATTAGAGTTGAAAAGATTATCTTTAACTTCTATAATGTTTTCGTTATTTATTTTATTTCTCTTTGATAGCCTAAGAAATGTTTTATAATTAATTTGAAATTGATTACTCGAGAGTTCTTTTGTTGCTACAGGAGTAATTTGTTTATTGTTAACATTTCTAGATTGAACATGTGGTTGATTATTACTCAAGAATTCAGGTTCAGTTACAGGAGTAATATCAATATGTTTATTATAAGTATTATCATTATTATTACTATCTTTTAAATCATTAGTATTATTCATATTTCCATTATTGTTATTGTTATGATTTTTATTTACAGAATATAACTTAAAATTATTATTATCAAACTTAATTGTTTTAATGGGTTCTAAAAATTTAAATTCCTTAGGGTCTATATTCTTATTTAATATTTCTACATAAGCAAAATTATTATTAGCTAAAGTTAAGGTTTCTGGTATTTCAATATTATTAATATTATAATGTGGAATAATAATTTCTCCATTAGGAACATCGACAGGCACTTGAGTTATATGTTTTGTATGTGATTCTAAATATATGGTATGCAATGGTTCTTTTGATTTATTTTGATATTTAATTTCAATTTTTGTTCGAGGAGTTTGTAAAATTGAATCAGAAAAATCTATTTTTGCTCTTAAGTTATTTAATAAATCCATGCCAATAAGACCATCGAATTCATCATGAAAATTCAAAAGATAAAATTTGACTAAACCGTTTGGAATATTAAATTCTGAAGGTGTTGGTATAATTACGGCATGTGAATAATTCGAACTTTGAAATACTGTTGTGACAACAAATTTTTCTTCAATTATTTTGTTTTTAAAATATTTTTTAGCAATTTCAGGACTCATAAAAGATTTGGTAGAACCTGAATCAATTAAGAATTTTAAGGGAAAACTATTTTTATGAAATCTAATCTCTATATATGGAAGACCTCCATTTCCTAATGTATGATTTTCTATGTAAGTGGCCTTTTGAGGCTGGTTGAACAAAAATTTTGATCGTAATTCTCATTATTAGAATTCCTAGATGTATTTGGTTCATTTCTATAAAAATTATTTTCTTGATTAATTTCTGTATTAAATAATTCTTCAGCAATATAATTTTGTGTGGGTTTAAAATTAGAATTAGTATTAAATCTACGATTAGTATTAAAAGTATTTCGAGTATTAGTACTCATTGGAGTAGGTTGAAAATTTGGAGTTTGACCTCTGGGTTTCCAAACATTTTGTTGATTAGGTTTTTTAAATACCTGTTGATTAGTGAAAAATTTTTATGTACGGGTCTTGTTTGTAATTGTATTGGTTGATTCGGAAAATAATTTCTTGGTAGATTATTTTGTTGATTATTTGTAGAAAATCTATTAAATTGATTATTAAATCTTGAATAATTTCTGGGAATGGAATTTTGTATATTATAATTATTAGACTTAAAATTATTATTATTATTATTATTTGTTAATTTTGGAACTTGTTTATTTTGATTCTGGAGATAATAAATATTTTCTTCCTGATTTACAAATTGTAAGGCTTGCGCTAAATCATTTGGACGCATAGACCGAATTGTTGTACCTAAAGGATCTTTTAATCCTGCTAAAAATGTTTTTAATGTTAAGTCTTTGTATAAATTACGTTTAAGATCTCTATTATTAATAAGCGGTTCATGAACATTGACATATGAACAAATAGTATTTAACATGTGTAAACATCTTTCATAAAATTGTGTTGGTGTTTCATTTGGTTTTTGTCTAAGGTTAATTAAATCTCGATTAAGACAAGCTTCATCTCTTGGATCAGAAAAATTTCTAATTAAAATATTTTTTAAATCATCCCAATCATTAATTGTATTTACATTTGCTACTAAGCGTGCTCTTCCTGTTAATTTATTTATTAAACTATTTATAATATAACGATTTTGGAAATTTGGTTGTGCATTATAAAAAGAATCAATTATAGTTTGTGAGACTTGGATATAATGATCAAGTTCGTCAGAATTTCCGTTAAATTCTGGAACACATTTTAAATATTCTGGATTAAATGCCATTTCGTTTATATTAATTTTATTTATTAAATTTAATAATTCTTCTTCAAAATCTATATTTATATTACTTGTGTACGAATTGGGAGATTGAGGAACAGACTCTGTACTACTTGTAGAAATACTTGACATAAATTATATGTATATGAAAAATGCAAAAATTCAAAATCGACTTACAATGATAACAATAGTACGATCTTCATTCTTGGTGAATGTTGAAGGACTTCTTGGACTGCTGCTGGGGCTGCTAATTAGACTGCTCTCTGGACTGCTAATTGGATTGAACTGCCCTGTTGCCGCACTTGTTGTTTCTTCTGGTACGTTGATTAGTGATGGTAGTTGTTGGACTCAAACTCTCTGGTAGAATTAAGGCCCTTTGGTTCAAAGTTCACGGTTTTAACCTCAATGGAAAGTTCTGGGTTCACTTGTTTTCGGTGAAGGTCCTCAGAATTCGGCACTTTTACTGGGTTCACGAATTTTTCGGTGAAAGTCCTCAGATTTTGGCACTAAATTTTCCACTGGAACTTATCCGTCACGACTGCGCCAGTTATGTTTCTCGTGGAAACATTAAATTTTTTAAAAACTGTTTTTAATTATTTTTATTTAATTAATCACTAATACAACTTATAACCGAAGAACTTATTATAACATTAACGTTTAATAATTATTTAATTGAAGTCGAATTGAGTTGTACGTTCTACAATGGTCTATCTTAATCTCTATTCTAATGCGCGCAAAATAATATTTATATATGGAGATAAATAAATGCGAATTATGGGTTTAGTGCGGAAATGTATCAGCATAATGCAAGCCGTATGCACGACATTGCGTGGGATATGTAACTCGTAGTACATTTTTAATGAATAACAGAAAAACGTTTAACTTTTTTATACTACTTTTTTATTTTTATACAACACTTTGTGACTAGTTTCGAGTTACACAGTAATCATTATCAAACTAAGTTTGAAAATAATTCCTTAAATAGTAATATTTGTTACAATTAATATTAACTATTGCATAATGAGAAACTACAGTTGTCGAAAATATAGTGTTATGTTGAAGTCAATTTTATTGATTAGTTCAAGTTGAAATCTAATTTGAATGAATAATAATGGTTAATAATACAGGAAATCAATTAAGTTCTAAGTAAAAAATCACTAGCTTTGTTTCACACATAATCATTCTCTTTTACAAGTTTTTGTAAAGATTATTTCATAAAAATCAATGAACCGAACGCAAAAGATTTTTAATTAAAACCTAATCAGATGAAAATTATTCCACCACGACTTAAGTGTGTGCATGTATAAATTTTTTTGTTTTAATTTAATTTTAATTCCAGTCGTATATACACCATACAACGACCACGTTTTTAGTTATTGGAACCGAAGGAATGAATCGAATGTACTGTGTATAAAATATGAAGATATGAAAACGAATCTATCGTCGGTTATCGATACAGTAGCGGAACTTCTTGGGAAAACTTTACCCAAAAGTGGTAAAAATGATTTAATTTCGCATCTAAGCTTCGAGTCCTTGAAGAAGACACAAACTATTGTACCCACCGATATGATAAAGGGTTTCCAGAAAACTAACGAAACGCACGATACGAAAGGGCAGTTCATGAGGAGCGGACAGTCCGGAGGATACCGCACTGAAATGTCCCAGGAGGCGATCGATAACTTCAAGCGAGACATTTTGGATGTGCTGGAAAAAGACGGATTAAAATATACGATGTAATAATAATTGGGTCATACATGTAATTAAAATAAACTATCATTTCAAAACGACTCTTGGTATATGCGCGAGATTGGCTATCTCAGTGAAAGAGGTTTTACCTGAACCACTTTGAACTCTTTACAATACCATTTAAAAATAAAATAACCTAATCTATTAATTTGTCATCTGCCATTTGTTACGCATTTTATATTATTTGCCAACTGCCATCTGTCATCTTTTGTTTTCCGGATAGGTGAAAATCTTTTGTAGACTCTGCTTTGTAGCAGTGTGTGAGATTCGCCAAGACCAGTATACCCACTAAAATAATCTCCAATAACATCACATCCCCTCCCCATGGAACAGTCATTAGGCAAGCGCACTCCCTTTTAACTATCAACTCTCCTCTAGACAACACGCTGACCTTATTCTGTTTCTCAAGCTAGCGGAGCTTTCTGACGCGAAGCTGAACATTGCGTCACATACGGTCTCTCTGGTCAACATCTCATCGACGATGGTCTCCAGGGACAGTTCCTGTTAGAGGCTTCGTTGTAGGATCTCCCGCTTCTCCACCACCACTGCGATGTCGTCTGTGAAACCGACCATCGTGGTTCCTGAGGACAATGGCATCTCAGCACCCTATCGTTCATGATGGACCGAACATTGAGCCTTGAGGAACACCGTTAGAAATGTTGGTTCATGGTTGGATCACTAAAATAGCTCACGATAATACGTCTGATGTACTAAAGAATCTTAATTTCCTACTTCAAGTCTAGAATGTAATCCCCGTTCGCTGAGTTGAATGGGTAACGATGGCGCAGTACCACTTGGTTCCATGCCTCCATCATCTGCCAGTGATGGCCTGGCGCGTAATGTCCACAACGACATCGGTGATATTTTGACCATTGATTTATGGCAACGAAAATATACAACGTTTATCTTTCACAGTGTTTTATTCACTATAATTAGCAGATTCGCCTGGAGAAATCCACTGTTTCGATTGCTGCTTGGTTTCTGGTGTATAGTGGTGGATCCATGTTTCGTCCACGGTCACGAATCGGCGAAAAAAATCCGTTGGATTACGTTTTAACAAGGCCAAACACTCTTTCGAAGTGGTCACACGCGTCGACAGCTTCCTCATGCCCAAATGTTCGTGCACGATATTTTGCACACGTTCATATGAGATGCCCGTGGTCTCTACTATTTCGCGCAACTTCACTCGTCGATCGGCTAACACGAGATCATGGACTTTGTCGACCATTTCTTCATTTGTGGCCGTTTTTGGACGTCCACTGCGTCGTTTATCCTTGGTGCTCATACGGCCACGTTTGAACTCGCTCACCCAGAAACTAATAGTCGAAAATGAAGGTGTGGATGTGCCATGAAGTTTCTGCAAAATATCTCGTATCTCCATCGCCTTTTTCCCATCCATCTAGAAATGTTTAATAACTGCACGAAATTCGTTTTCATCCATTTTTGCAAAAGTGCCTGACTTGCTTCACAAGATATCCTAGTAAACAAAAACGGAACGACGCACGTGTCTGAAAAATTGACAGCTTACCTAAAATAGGTTAGCCTTGACAACCATCATAACAATTTCACGATACACGCGCCATCTCGTGCCCATTCCGGAAACTTTTCAATCTACCCTCGTATAAGGAAAGTATTGTTTTCGTACATGAAAATATCTGTGGGCGCTGTATCTCAAAAACCAATAATCCGATTGAAATGAAACTTTAAACTTAAGGTTTTATCGTTCAAAACTGAAACTCAAAAGCTTTTGGTGAATATTCAAAAACCGGAAGTGGATATTTACTCGAGACGTTGTTTTTTTTATTTTTCTCGATATTTTTCCAAATTTGAATTATATTTCATAACTTTTCAAACAAAGGTTAAAGGAAATGAGAAACTGAAGAAGTTTTATTGAGACATGTTTTTCGTAAAATTTTTAATTTGTGAGAAAAAAATTTAAATTTATAATTTTTCAGAAAACATTTTAAATTTTTCTTTAAAGATTCTTGAAATTTCAAAAATTTCTCCTCCGCACTTTTAGTTTTTATTGGAACTTCCTTCCTAAAGAAATTTAATCGAGAATTCTACAAATTTTTACAAGTTTAGCAAAGGTTTTATTCAAAAGTTTCATAATTTTTCAGAAAGTCATTATTTATTTTTATTTATAAATAAAAATAAAATATATCTTTATTTCAGAGTGTACATAATACAGAATGAAATTGGCGTCAGTGGTCTTAATATTAATATTTATTCTAATGCTTATACTAATTACAGATAGACTTATTGATACTATAATCCTAAAAATAGTTTTACATACTAGAATTGCCTATATATAATGAGCTATTACTAAATAATGAATTCCGTAATGGAGTATGGTTCTCGCATAATTAAGTACTTGCGAAGCGCAATTTTCAGTTGCTTTGTGTTATGTTTTAATTCTTTAATTTCATTTGGTAATGAATTAAAAAGTTTAATTGCGGAATAATGTACTCCATCCTCAGTTCGTTTCAGATTGTGTTTGGGGTATATGTAATTGTTGGTCCTTGTTGTATACTTATTTAGTTTGTCATCCTGCCCTTTGATATGTCTGTGGTAAAACATAATAGTTTCCAGAATATATACGCCATAAAATGTTAAAATGTTGTTACTTTTGAAGTATCCGCGGCAGGATTGACGGTATTTTAAACCAAACGTGATTCTGATTGCTTTCTTTTGTGCTATGAAAATATTGTTTGCACGAGTTTTGCCTCCCCAGAATATAATTCCGTACCGTAAAATACTTTCGAAATTGGCAAAATATGCGGCTTTAATCACTGTACTGTTTAGGTATTTTGATAGTTGTCTTAAACTATGAATGATACTGTTTAATTTATTTTCTGTACTATTTATATGATCTATCCAATTCATTTTATTATCTATAATAACTCCTAGGAATTTTGTTGAATTAGTTAATTTTATCACTTCATTATCTAGTGTAATAGTTTCTGGAAGAGCTGCATTTAGTTTGTCAAATATAATGATATTGGTTTTATCCTTGTTTATTAGTAATTTATTTTTAGTGAACCACTCTTTTACTCTAAGAAATAGTACGTTTGAATTGTTTATTACTTCATTTAAATTTGAATTCGAGATTAAGAGATTGGTGTCATCTGCATAATTTATTATTTTCTCTTGGCCGGTATGGATTGTGGTGATGAGGTCATTTATGAAAAGGAGGAAAAGTGTGGGTGCTGTTAAGCTTCCTTGGGGAAGTCCGGTGGTTATGACAGATGTTTCGGATTCAGCAAGCACGCCGTTTTTTTGAACCACCACCCGTTGTGTCCGGTCGTATAAATAGGATTTAAACCAGTCTAGTGCCGTGCCTCTAATTCCATTCTTTTCTAATTTTAGCAATAAAAGTTTGTGATCTATTGTATCGTATGCTTTCGATAGGTCGATAAAAATGCCCATTGTAATTTCTCGTTTTTCTGAATTTTTTAGTATATTGTCTATGAAATTGAAAATGGCTGTTGAAGTTGACTTGCCTTTTGTGTACCCGTGTTGCATTATATTAATTGTGGCACAAGATCTAAAAAATGTTGTAATTCGATTTATCATAGCGTTTTCAAAAATTTTTGAGAACACCGGCAGAAGACTGATAGGTCGATAGTTTTCAATATTATCTGCATTTCCTTTTTTGTATATGGGTTTGATAATGGCAGTTTTTAATTTATTAGGGAATATACCATTTGATAATGAATTATTTATGATATGAGTTAGCGGAGCTACTATTTCAATTGCAGTCTCTTTTATTATTATGCTTGGTATATCATCAAATCCACAGGACAGTGTGGTTTTTAATTTGGAGATTATATTCAAGCATTCTATTTCGGTCAAAGGATTGATAAATATACTTCTATTGTTTTCTTCAATCTTATCGTCATAATTTATTGAAGTCTGAAGTTGTGCTGTTATCTTGGAGCCCTTTTGAAAATGTGTGTGAAATGCAGAGGCAATTTCATCTGCGGTTCCTGGTACTTTTATAACTGATTTTTTATTTTGTTTTCCCTTTATATTGTTTATTACTTCCCAAACACATTTATTTGAATTGTTCGAGTTTTCGATTTTAGATTTGTAATAATGTGATTTATTTTCTATTAGAAGTTGATTGTATTTTTTTTGCGTGAGTTTGTAGGAATTTATTAATTCCTGATTATGACGAGACAAGACGTATAGAATGTCGAGCTCCTTTTTACATTGTATGAGCTCCTGTGAAGATGGTATGCTTTTTGTTCGTTTTGATTTTATTTTTATATTTTTTACGGGAAAGCATTCATTCATTAAATTAGAGTACAAATGATTGAATAGATCCCATTGTGCGTTGACGTCTGCATTAGAAATATTGTATAGGTAGTTCCAGTTAATATTACGTATTTTTTCTTTAAAATTTAAAATATTATTTCTATTGAATAATCTTTTTTGACACGCGTTGTTTGTAGTATTTTCTATTATTGGGATTTCTATTTTTTGTCCAAGATGATCAGATACATGCATGTTAATAACGCTGCTTGCATAGGTGTCTGATTTATTAATAAATATATTGTCGATACATGTTTGTGATGTTTTTGTTACTCTTGTTGGACAATTAATTAGATATCTATAACCGTAGCTATTCAATAGTTGTGATAACATTTGTTTTGATATCGTGTTTTCAAGGAAATTTATATTAAAATCACCTACTATTACCGTTAATTTGTTTTCGATTTCTACTGTATTTAAAGTTTCTTCAAATAGTTTTAAAAAGTCATCAAAGTTTCCATTGGGTGGTCTATATACAGCAATTATAATTAGTGTACGTGTATTATGAGTGACAGTTATTGCAGTGCATTCAAATACATAAGGCTTACTTATTTTAGTTATATTCGGTGTGTTGTGGCAATTGATTTTTTTTTTTCGAGTAAATTGCTACTCCTCCATGTTGATTTTCCCCTCTGCAGAAAGTGGATACCAAGTTAAAGTTATGGAGAGTGATATTTCTATGTTGGTCCTCAGTTTTCCAGTGCTCTGTAGCGCAGAATATGTCACAGTCAAATATTTCTAGTTCTTTGCCTAGTAGATCAGAGCAGTTACCTATTGACTGGATATTTTGATGGATGATTGTTAATGTTTTTTCTGAGATATGTTTTGATTTAGAGGGTGTCGATAGTTCCTCTTTTTCAGGTGGAATAAAAAATTATCGATAAAAACATTTTTAGGCCATAGTTCTGGTTTTATGATGTCACCTGCCATATCAGAGGGTATAGATACCTTGAAAGATGCGTACTCTTCGGGATATTTTGATTGCATCATTTCACACTTTACGTTTTTAAAATTTTTCGAGTTAAGGTAATTTTTTAGTTTTTCTTCGGTGACCGTTGGATCCAAACGGCAGACATGAAAATGCGAAAATTTTATTCCACCCTTAATGTCTATATCTTCTTCATTGGTTCCATGTGTGCGATGCGATTTCCTTCGTTTAGGATTTTGCTGTTGCCATTCTCCTTTTTCTTCCTCCTGCACAGGTGTGGAAAGTGGGATTTCTGGACCGTTTTTGTCATTTTGAATTAGAAATTTCTTTGTGGTTTTTGTAGAATATTTTGTTCAATTTTTTCTCTAATTTTCTCAGATGATCCATACTTTTAGTTTTTTTTTACATTGAGGTTTCTAGAATTGTTCACAAGATTTCATTTTAGATTTATAAATTTCTTTTTTCTAACTAATAAATAAATAGATATTTGCAGAATTTTTAGCAAAGATTTTATTAGAGAGTTCTAGCTTTTTCAGAAAGTTCTTTCAAGATTTTGTTTAATTTTACAATTTATTAGGAATTTTTTTTCTAAATTTCTAGAACTAGGAATTTCTTCTCCATATTTTCAATTTTTTGCATATTCCTTTCTAAAGAATTTTGATCGAGGATTCTAGAAGTTTTCCTTGTAGATTTCTAGAACTTTTTTGGAGGATTTTAAAAGTGTACAGTAATTTCATCTTCATATTTCCAGAATTTTTAGCAAAGGTGTTATTCGGAATTTTTTTAGAAAGTTCATTTCAATATTTATAGAATTTTCTTTGAGACTGTTTCCAGTAATTTCTCTTCTAGATTTTAATATTGTCTTATAAATTGCAAAGATTTCCTTCAGGGCTCAAAAATTAAAAAAAAAATCTTTTCCAGAATTTTAGACTTTTTTTTCGAGAGTTCAAACATTTCCAGTAACTTTTATTCAGATTTGGAGGCTATAAGTAAGTAAGTAAGTAAGTAAGTAAGTAAGTAGTTTATTGATGTTTGACAATAATAATGTCTTACATAAGTCACCATATACAAAAAATAGACATAATAATTTAACTTAGCATATAGAAATACAATATTACAAACATTTTTATCCAGAATACAATAATATCTAAAAGGCCATGTGTACATTCCATTTAAAAATGAGAAAAAAAACATGTTAAAAAAATAATAATACCAGCAAGATCATACTAGGCTTGCAATCAGTGAGTATCATTAGATAAATTGCAATCTATGTTCCAAATAAACTCAAGAAGACAATTTTAATATATAATTAGTACAATAAATTAATAATAAACAAGTAAATAAAACACAATAATATGGTAAAACACTGCTATATACAAAATTGACTAAAATAGTTAAAACCCGCATTAAAATATAATAGTAATAAAAAATATGTCACATAAATAAATTAAAATTAAATGTAAGTTAAAAAAGTAAAAATGTAATGAGATTACAAGAAAAATATTTATTAAATTAGTAAAATTAAAAATATTAAAATAAGAAATCTAATAAATAAATAAATAATTAAAATAGATAAAACCTGCCATAAAATATAATAGTAGTAAAACATATGTCACATAAATAAAATTAAATTAAATGTAAGTTAAAAGAGTAAAAGGTGATATGATATTAAAAGAAAAATATTTAGTAAATTAGTAAAATTAAATTTAAATTAAGAAATAAATAATAAATAATAATAAGTAAATAAATAAATATATAATCTAGATTAATGTAAAATAAAATTAGATATATTGCTTTGCATGAATTCGTCAAATGAATAATACCCATTCTGTATCAAGACATTGGACACCACCTCCTTAAATTTTTTGAGAGGTAACTGCTTCCAAATATCAGGTAATTTGTTATAAAATTTTATGGCCAAATAATTTGTACTATTACACGATTTTGATAACCTTATCTTCTTTTGTTGTATTTGGGTTTTATTTCTCGTTTCGTAGCAATGCTCAAGACTAGAGTACTTGTGTGGATTTTTAAAAACGTATAGCACTGACTGTAAAATATAAAGAGAAGGTAATGTTAAGATTCTAAGACGAATAAAAACTGATTTACAATCATCTCTATATTTGATGTCACCCAGTATACGGACTGCTCTCCGCTGTAATCGAAATACCCTGTGTCTACATGCTGCATGACCCCATGCTAGTATACCGTATCTAAGCCGTGACTCAATGAGACTGTAATACACGGTTCTGGTTACGTTTTCCGGGACTCTACCTACCAGGCTCCGTAAGCAGAAAATATTTCTTGCAAGCGATGCTGCTAGGTAAGTTCCATGATTTTCCCAACACATTGATGAATCAATATGGAAGCCCAGAAAACAATGGGTGGATTTCGGTGTGCCTTTCTTAAGGCTGAAAATTATTTTTTTTGTTTTATTTTCATTTAAAATTAATTTATTTTGCGTAACCCAATTGTTTACAGCACTCATTGTTTTCTCATTTTCCATGTTGGCTCTCTCCGTTGTTCTACCCTCATTTATTACAGTAGAGTCGTCGGCAAATAAGATAACATTCGGTATATTAGGTTGGATCGGAAGGTCATTTATGAATATTAAAAATAACAAGGGTCCAAGTATTGAACCCTGTGGGACCCCATGAGTTATTTTCTCAGGCTTTGATATTGCTCCATTATGAAAAACTGATTGATATCTATTAGTAAGATATGATTTCATTAAATTAATACTGTTTTTGGAAAAGTTGTATGCTTCCAGTTTTTGAATTAGCAATTCATGTGAGACACAGTCGAACGCTTTGCTCAAATCAATGAAGGATACTACTGATACATTTTTGTTTTCAAAAGCGTTCATGATCCGATCAATGAGAGCAATTACAGCATCTGATGTTGATAAACCAGGTCTGAAACCAAATTGACTTTCGGTAAAAAGTTCATTTGTTTCAAAGTAATTCAGTACTTGATTTTTGATAATTATTTCGACTACTTTGAAGAGAATCGGCAAGATTGAAACTGGCCTAAAATTATTCACTTCCTGTTCATCGCCACTTTTATGTATTGGTATAATTTTTGCTAATTTGAGAACATCAGGAAAAATATTTCGTTTATCATCTTTGTGAGTGGTGCCACTAATTCATTAATTACGCAATTTATATGGGACAATGATAAAAAATCTGTTCCTAGAAATCTAGACTCTTTTCAGTCATTTCTCCAGATATCAAGATTGTTTTTTTCAAGCTGTCTTTTAAATTGCGAAGTTTTGAGAATTTTCAAAAAAATTTTTTCTAGAAATGTAGATTTTTGTAGAATTGAGAAAATTTCCAATAAATTGCGAAGGCTTTTTTTGAAAATTTGTTTTTAAAAATCTAGACTTTTTTTTCGAAAGTTCAGGAAATTTTTAGTAATTTCTTCTCCACATTTCAAGTTTTTTTCAACTTATCTTCTAAATCGCAAAGATTTTCTTTTTGGAATTTTCTTCTAGAAATCTAGATTATTTTCTCGAGGGTTCAGGAAATTTCTAGCAATTTATTCTCTAGAGTTCATGAGTTTTTTTGAAGTCGTCTTTTAAATTGTAAAGATTTTCTATGAGGCATTAGGATTTTCTAGAATTTTTTTTTTTCTAAAAGTTTAGAGTTTAGAAAATGGCCAATAACTTCTTCCCAAAATTAAATTTTGTTTTCAACTTTTCTCATAAATTGCGAAGATTTTTTTCAGGCTCTAAATATTTTTTTAATTCGTCTTCTTTTCGAGAATTCAGGTAAATTTCAGCAATGGCTTCTCTAAAATAATGTTCAATTTTGTTTCAACTAGAGGCTATAAACTAATTTAGAAAGTTCTAAATTGTGGAAATTTTCTTGGAGGGTCTAGATTTTTTTAGAAAATTTTCCCCTAGAATTCTTTTCTTATTTTGGAGAAAGTTTAAAAGAATTTTCACTAATTTCTCTTCCTGATTTCAAGATATTATTTTAACTGGTCTTCTAAATTTCTAGGAGGCTCTAGAATTTTTAGAAAATTTTCAATTAGGAATCTAGACTTTTTTTCCAAGGGTTCAGGAAATTTCCAGAAATTTCTCCTCCAGATTTCAAGGTTATCTTCTTGTCTTCTAAATTATAAAGATTTTCTTAGAGGCTCTAAAACTTTTTAGAAAATTTGTTTGTAGAAATCTAGATTTTTCTTGAGGGTTCAGGAAATTTTCAGTAATTTATCTTTTTTTGAGGCCTTAGATTTTTAGGAATTTATTTTCTAAAATCTAGTCTCACTTTTTCAAGAATTCAAGAAATTTCCACTTATTTCTTCTTTAGGTTTCAAGATTTTTTAATTCAATCCGCTTTATAAATTGTGAAGATTTTACTGTAAGCTCTAAAATTAAAAAAAAAATTGTTTAGTAATATAGACTTTTTTCAAAAATTTACAAAATTTCTTTCCTGAATTGAAATTGAAATATGTTTTAACCACAAATTATTGTAAGTAAGTATAGATTACAACGTAGTAACGGTCGCAACCATTCTTTTTATCAAAAATGTTTACATTGTCAATTTTCTTTTATTAAAATATTGTAATTAAAGTTATTGGAAACCGCGAGGCGATCAGTAATTAAAGTTAATATGTATATGTAGGGTGGGTGGGTGGCCTCGAACCCACCCTCCAATCAGTAAAACATAAGCGATGGTTTTAATTAAAAGTTGTAAAACGTAAATAAACATAATATTATTGCAAAATTTAATAGATTTATTCAAACAAATATTGAAATTTTGAAAAATAAGACATATCTTTTCAAACAAAAGTTAAAGAGAATGAAAAACTGAAAACGTTTAATTGAAACATTTTTTTTGTTATTAATTTAAAAAATTTGGATTTTTATTTGCTTATAATATTTATAAGTAAATATAAAAAATTCAAAATTTAGCAAATAATTAAGAATAACCTCATAGTTTTCGAGAAAAATATAGGGAAAGTATTGTGATGGCCACATCACCATTTTTTTGGTTGTTTTGCGTTACTTTGCAATACAATATCTATCGTTGCTTTAAACTACAATAAACCAAATAATAATTTATTATAGCTTTATAAACTTAGAATACTCTAGAGTATAATTTATTGTAGCGTACTCTTGACCTACCACAATATTCGGTACAGTGACATATCGTACTCCCGACCTATCTTATTTAATAAACTACGTAATCTAGGTTAATAGTACGTACGTCCTTATATTCTATACAGGGAAAGTAAAAAAGATGTAGAATCCATCAACAATTAGTAATTAAAATTATAATGTATGTGTAGGGTGGGTGGGTATCCTCTAACCCACCATCCAATGACTAAAACATAAGCGAGGGTTTTTATTAAGAATTTTATAAACGTAAATAAACATTATATTATTTTAAAATTTAATAGATTTATTCAAACAAATTTACAAATTTTGATGATGTTTTACTGTTTAGAAGGTGGGATAGAGGCCACCCACCCACCCTACATATGCACATAAACTTTAATTCCTTATCGTCTCGTAGTTTCCAATCAAATTAATTACAAAACTTTTTTAATAAAATGAAATTAAAAAGGTAAAATTTTTGAGTTAATAAATTAGTTAAAAATTGATGCATAATGGGTGAACAGGCTTTACATCTAAATTAGATAAGATTAGCTATAGAAAGTCATTTATATTTTGATTTTGTTTTATTTTTTATTACATAAAGGGTTTGATTGTTTTTTAGCATCAAAATCATCAACGATTAGCAATTAGTGTTATCATGTATATGTAGGGTGGGTGGATGGCCTCTATCCCACCTTCCAATCAGTAAAACATAATCGAGTGTTTTAGTTATAAGTTTTAAAATGTAAACAAACACAAAATAATTGCATTTTTTAATTGATGTATTCATACAAATATTTCAAATAATTTTTGATGATATTTTACTGACTGGAGGGTGGGATGAGGGGCACCCACTCACCCTACATATACATTTTAACATTAATTACAAAATTTGAATAAAAGAAAATTGACAAAGTAAAATTTTTCATAATTAATAATGAGATATAAAAATTTGAGCATGTTTTACAGTAAATGTAAAAATATTTAATTTGCATAAAATTTTTGAGTGTGTAAATTAATAAAAATTATATACACGATAAGTAGAAAGACTTAATACTCTAAAAATGCATTATTTTATTACTCTAATACCTTAAAATAAATACCCCATCTGCACATAATAATAATAATAATAATTCAATCATTAAACAAAAAATTTAATCCAGCTTCTGCAAACTTATCCACAAATTGTTTTTTGAAGAGTTCGATGGCTTCCGCCGACATTTCAGAACGGTAACTGCCGGATTTTCCACTTCTCATAAATCGTCCTTCCTTATCGTACGTTTCGTTGTTCTTTTGCATAAACTCGATCATCGTATTAGGTGCTGACGTTTGTTTCTTCTTCATCGATTCGAAACTCAAAAAGGAAATCAGTTTATCCTTACCACCCTCAGGTAAAGATTTCCCAAGGATATCGCTCACTCTATCGATCACTAATGATAAATTCGTTTTCATGTCTTCATATTTAATGAAGAAAACATTTGGTTGGTTTCTTTGATTCCAATAACTTAAAACGTGATCATCATATGGTGAATAATTAACTAAAATTAATAAAAAAATATATTAAAATTACTTATTATTGTAGATAATTGATTGAAAAATATTTATATTTAAATAAATTGTAACGAGTTTGTAATGACGATGATTTTACTAGAGTAAAAGTAGAATTATTTGATAAAAATGAATTAACTATAATATAATATTTCGTGTTCAAAATGTACATAAAGCTTATAAAATAAGTACAATGAAGAATCGGGATAAGTTTTCTCTTCACGTATTCAACAGAAATAATAATAATATATTAATTTATTAATAAATTGTACTAATTTATTGGTTTCATAAAGGAAATGTCAATAAGAATTGGAACCACAAAGCACATTTATTACAATTATATTAAAATCTCATAAGATTTTTCTTTTTTTTAATCTATGCAATGGTTTTATTAAAATAATGAACTATGAATAAAACTATATAGTTACTTTCAAAAATATATTGTAAGACGCTACAATTGTTTCGCCACACTGTGACTTCTTCAGGCGAAGAAAATATTGTAGCGTCTTACAATATATTTTTGAAAGTAACTATATAGTTTTATTGATAGTGAAGATGAACTTTCAACATTTATCAGCCTCATCAATCAATTATTTAAAATAATGAAGTCAATTTTAATAACAGTTCATAAAAATTAATGTATTAATAAGGAATAGATTTATTAAAATTGTCCATTTAGATTTATAAACTTTAAAATTAAAATATTTGTTATAAAAATTTACCTTTATGCTTCAGGAACAATTGACCTAATAATTCAATATCACCACTAAAACTTCCCAACATTTTAGCGAAATAATAATAAGACACGAACGTATCCAAAGGATTCCTCACCACGTGGATGATCTAAAATATTACCAAAATTATAGTTGATGCTTGAAGCCATTACTTTGTGATACATTTTGAAATTAGGACGATAAATGAAATTCACAATGGTTGAAACCGGTCACTAATAATAAAAACAAAATGAATTTCATTTATCGTCCTAATTACCAAAATTAAATTCGAGTTGTAGATATTAAGAAATATTTCACCTTTGGACGTTTTTCATAATTAACAATTTTTTTGGGAAGTAGTTGCCATGGCAGATGTGATTTTATAAATCTCGGCCTTTGCATGTTCTTCACCACATCTACGGATTTTAGAAGAATGTCTGGTTGGTCTTTATCATCAACATCGAAAACGCAAGACTGCCTGAAAATAAACAAATGCTTAAATCAAAAAGATATTAAATTAAATCAACATAATACTCGAGATAGACAAATCTTCTTTCTAAAGGTTCCTCAGCAGCTTGGAAATCTAAATTATTGCAGATACACCAAACCATTTCTTGCACCCACGTTGTGCCTGATTAAAAGTTAAAATATTTACTTAATTAATATACGACAATATATTTTTAATTGTTATAGATTCACGAAATGTTTTCGTATTTTTAAATTATTAGTTAATTTTCTACAAAGAACTGTTAAGGATTTTAATATATTTTATTTATTTAATTAATTAATTCGGAAAATAAATAAATTACTCACCAGATTTAGGAAAAGTGCACACCCAAACATCATCATCATAAACCTCCATATCCTCGATGTCTTTGCAGATTTTTTCGAAAGCCAATGGTAAAGTGTAGCCTTTAAAATTTCCATAACCCTTACGAGTGCGACTGGTGAAATATTTTTCGACGATAGTGTTTAATTCTTCACCAGACATTTCTTAAGTGAATAACTTAATAACACCTTATGAAACAACTCGGATGATTGCAGTGAGACGATGATTTTCAATAATTAAATATAGATTGTGTGTAAACAAGCGATAACTCATATCACTGACCTTTTTCTATGCAATTATTAATAACTTGCATGATACTTGCAGTGTTTGAATTATATTTTACTCAAATTTAAATGCTTTTTTTATATTTTAGAATATTTCAGTTTGCTATTATTAAAACAATAATCAATATTATTTTAGATAGAAAAACGGAAATAAATTAATTGTTAATATCATATATTTCAAATAGGAGCCAAATGGTTAATTTAATGAACACTATGTCAAATAATAAATATTGGTGTACCTCAAGGAACAATTTTAGGGCCCATGTTATTTCTCATTTATATAAATGACCTACCCAGTAATATGCAGTACTCTAACTCAATTTTTTACGCGCATGACACAACAATCGTTTCGAGGGCCTCATTCTTGGATACAGCAAGGGAATTTATAGAAATAGACCTTAATAGAGCATGTGAGTGGTTTAATAGTAATAAACTTAAATTAAATTGACAAAAAACTGAAAACATGATATTTACATGAAAATGAACTCCAATATCATGTCCTTTGGTAAAATTTCTGGGTATTTACCTAGACCCACAGCTCACTTAATCAACGCAAGGTCGACAATTAGAATCGAAACTCTTATTTAATATCTATTTTTTTTTCTTCAAAATTTATCTAGATCTGTATCCAGGGATGCATTATTTTCTGCGTATTATGCTTTTGAACACTGTCATCTGTCATACGGAATTTTATTATAGGGGACATTCAACTATTAGGAAAGACATATTAAAAATGCAGCGAAGAGCAGTAAGAGTAGTTGCAGGTTTATCATATAGGGATGACTGCCGAGATGCCTTTTCTAGTCTAAACATTTTGACTATACCAAGCATGTACGTACTCGAGTGTCTCTTACATATTAAATAAAATATTAGCATGTTGAACAAGAACGAAATATTCCATTCATACGAAACGCGAAGACACAATGATCTTCGGATAAATTTGTTCCGTCTCTCAAAAAGTAAAATTGGCACAAGATACTTTTCTATTAAATTTTCCTTTATTCTTTATTGACTTTGTTATTCCTGCTAACATATTTAAATAAATATATATATACATAAAATATTACAAAAATTTAGGCCTCACGAAACACTGCTTCTCAATGATCTTCCACTCGACCCATTTCCTTCCACAGACAACTATTAACTCTTGGTTGCTTCAGGATTAATTGTTGATTTTATTAAATCATCAAATATCCTATATTTTGTCCTTTTTATAGGAAATTCTAGACAATAATCTATATATGTCATCATGACGTTTAATGTTAACAAGTAGTGTACAAAATCTACCACTTAAGAAATTTAAAGTTAAGAAAAAACAATTCTTAATCACGAACTTATTTTATTCCATTGAAGATTTTCTTAGTACAAAGATGGCAGATTGACTACACAGCTGGTATTCTATTTTATATTTTTATATTATTTTTATCATAACTTATTAGTTTTATTTATTTTACTCTATTGATTTTGCTTTATTTACATTTAGATTTTATAGTTTTATTTTCAAACTTATACATATTTACATCACTATTTCTAAGTTTTGACATAGCTGCATTGAGGAGCTGTGATACAGCGAAACACGTGTCTGCAGATAGTCATTACATAACACATTTTGAGACGTGGTTAAAAAACGATTACACCACAAAAAATAGTGATGTGGCCATCATAGTACTTTCCCTATATTTTCTCGAAAACTATAAGGTTTACTCGATCCTTTACAATTACTTGTTAAATCTCACGTAACTCCTATAGTTTATTAGTAATAAGCAAAAATGTCAAAATTATTAGTTTTTATTTTTTTCTCGAAAAATATATTTCAACAAAACTTTTTTTATTTTTAAAATTTACTTAATATTTTTAAATTTTTATATACGAAAAGTTAGAATAAATACAACAAAAGTTCTAGAATTCTCAAAAATATATAAGAAATTTATTCTAGAACCACCAAAAAAGTATCACGACGAATAGAATAGAATAGAAATTCCGGAAAATTTCTAAAAAAATTTGTGGTAAATAAATCTTAAATAAAATCGATAAAATACAGTATCTTCCAAATTGCAATAAAGTTTTCTGGGGATGTACTCGGTTTATCCCTCATTAAAAATTTTGTAGGAATTTTTCTTCCAAATTGCAAGCATTAGTATCAATTTTTTTAATCAACATTGGTTTTTCCAAATTTCGTTTTGTAGGATTTTCTTCTCCAAATTGCAAGATTTTTTCATCTACTTTACTAGAAGTTTTCAGGAAGGTTTTTATTTTTTTTTTTAAACTAAAATTTCCAAGCCTTCCCAGAAATTCTCTCCTAAATTTCTAGAGATTTTTTCAATATTCTAGAATATTTATGGTTGAAATTTTCCAGTATTATTATTTTCTAAATGTCCAGAAATTGCTCCCGAAATTCTTAAACACATTTCAAGGATTGTAGAATTTTTAAGAAACTAATTTTCTAAATTACAAAGTTTACCTCCAAGAATTTTAGAATGTATAAAGACTAATTAAAACACTTTAACTTTGTTTGTATAACACTGTATTTATTTTGTGACTATAGTTTCGGTAACTAAACGTACCATTATCAAATAAACTTTATGTTTGATAATGGTACGTTTAGTTACCGAAACTATAGTCACAAAATAAATACAGTGTTATACAAACAAAGTTAAAGTGTTTTAATTAGTGTTCAACATGTATAACGAAGTAGATGCCTTAAAAATAAATAAAATGTATAAAGAATTTATGCTAGTGTGCCATTTTCAATTTTCTAAGTATTTCTTCTCAAAATGTTTTATCTATTTAGGAAGTTTTTTGATGATTATAATTTTCATGCCTTTATAGAATTTATTCCCAAATTCCTCTAATATTTCTCGGGATTATTAAATATTTATGGAATTTATTCTACAGATGTACTTTGTTCTTCTTTAAAATCAGTTTTTTTTTTAAATTTCTCTTTTAAATTGCAAACATTGTCATCAATTTCTTATTAGCATGAGAATGGATAATAAACTATAGTTTTTTTTCTAAATTTTTAGAATTTCAATGGCATTTCTTTAGCTTTTGGAGAATTTTATTCTAAATTTTGGGAACTTTTCCTTGGTTTGTTTGTTTGCTCCTTTACATTTCTGAAAAATTTTCTAGAGGTGTAGATTTTTTAAGAATTAATTTTCTTATTTTTAAAAATTATCTTCAAGATTTTCTCATCTATTTTATTAGGATTTTTTTTTTGGTGACTAGAATTTATAAGCCTTTCTAGAATATTCTAAATACCTAAAATATTTTCAAGAGTCTTACAATCAAAGTTTTCTTGGAATTCCTTTTCCTAATTGCAAGATTTTTACATTTATTTTTCTAGAAGCTTTTAGGATTTTTATTTGATGACTAAATGACTAAAATTTGTAAAACTTGCTAGAACTAAATTTCTAAAATATTTTTCAGGAGTCTTACAATCAAAGTTTTCTATTCTAGGAATTTTTACTCCAAATTGTAAGATCTTTCGATTTACTTTAGTAGAAGGTTTTAGGAAGTATTTTTTTGATAACTAGAATTTGTAAGCCTTTTTATAACTCCCCTTCTAAATTTCTAAAATATTTTTCAGGAGTCTTAGTTTTCTAGAAATGTGATCTCCAAATTGCAAGATTTTTCCATCTATTTTACTAGAAGCTTTTAGGAAGTTTCTTTTTTGATGACTAGAATTTGCAAGCTCATCTAGAACTCCCTTTCTAAATTTCTAAAATAGTTTTCTTCTCCAAATTTTAAGATATATTTTACTAAAAGTTTTCTCGAAGGTATTTGTTGATGACAAGAATTTTCAAGCCTTTCTAGAATTTCTCTCCTAAATTTCTAGAATATTAATGGAAACGATTGTACAAATGTACTAACCTTATCATTCTTTACAATTAAAGGTTTCTCTTATAAATTTCAAAAATTGTGATGAATTTTTTAATTGCATTGGAATAACCAACAATAGTTCTTCTAGATTTTCATCATCTCAAAAGGTCTTCTTTATTTTTTTTTTTTGATTTCTCTTCCAAATTTTTGGAACTTTTTTCTGGTTTGTGGAATTAGTATTATTATTTTCTATATTTTCAGAAATTGCTTCCTTGAAAATTTTTGAGGGTTGTAGAAATTTTTAAGAATAATTTTTTTAATTTACAAACATTTTCTTCGAGAACTTTAGAATGTGTAAAGAATTTATTCGACATGTCTATTAACGAACATGTTATTTTGACCTTAATTTAACCAAAGTTTTCTAAAAAATTATTTTCCAAATTACAATATTTTGAAGTTTGAAGTTTGAGTCAACAGCTCTATAATAATTATTGTTCTTATTCATTGCAAAAAAAATTGTGATGTGGCCATCATAGTACTTTTCCTATATTTTATGTAGAAGTGGTGGAAGTGTAAATGCTATCAAAAATATAAGAAAACGATTAGAAAAGATTAACTGCAATGCAGTAAAAACTATGGAAGAGATGGAAGTAATTATTGCGAGATGCAGTAGAAAAGTGGATAGAAGGGATGTATAGTTCGATAAAGACTATCTGGATGCAAAAAAGGGAGGTAAGGAAAACGTTGAGGAAATGGAGCTTGGATAGAGGAGAGGAGAGATGGGTGGTGGCGGCGAGGACTAATTATGCAAATGTATGTGAGAAAAAGAAGATGCAGGCGACTAGTGAATTAAAATTATGTAGAAATGAAAAGGAGAAACAAGAGTCGATGGGGGAAGTTGAAGAGTTTACCGAGGAGGAAATAGAAAAAAACATTTGATGAGTTGAAGACTGAGAAAACTGCTGAACTAGAGGGGTTAAAGGCAGAAATGTGGAAACAGATAGGAAGGGAAGGAAAGCTGCTGAATCAAATGTTTTTCCACATTTTATTCAGCTTTCTGCCTTTAACCCCTCCAGTCCAGCAGCTTTCTCAGTGTTCAACTTATCAAAGCAGACTTCCCAAAAGTGTGGCGTGTGGGACTTATGTGCCCGGTAGACAAAGGTAGAGATACATTAAATGTAGAAAATTATAGCGGGATATCAATTATGTGTACCGGGTACAAAATGGCCATAACAGTGGTAAAGAATAGTATGGAGAAGGAGGTGAAGATCAATGGAATTCTGCCGGAGATGCAAAGTGGTTTTAGAAAATGGAGGGGAACAAGGGATCAGATCTTTACACTGGCAAGGATTGTGGAGAGAGTGTTGAAAGCAAAGGGCAGTATATTAAATTGACGAGGCGCATACATGATGATGAATAATTCATCTGCCTGATGAAGACACTGTGTGCCGAAACATATTGCAGTGTTCAACAACAAATGTGAAATCCTCCCAATTATGTTGTTTGATTTCAAAGGGGATGTACGCTGTTTTCCTGGATTTGAAAGCAGCCTATAATACTGTATCGAGAGAAAGATTAGTGGAGTGTTTGAGAAGAAGAGGAGTGGTGTAGAAGGGTATACGAGGAAACGTGGGTGTATGCGAAAGTGGAAGTGAATGACTCTGAAAGGTTTAGAATTTGGACGGGGGTGCTACAGGGTTGTCAGTTAAGCTCTTTAATGTTTAACATATATACTAATGAATTTGAAGAGGCTTTTGGGGAGAGACAAAAGAGGTGATGCAAAGAGTATAGAGATATATGGACAAAAAAGGAATGCAAGTGAATGCAAGGAAAACAAATTGGATGCTACTTAGGAAGCGTGGAAAGGAAGGAAGAGTGGTAAATTTGATTGAAAGAGTGAAGGAATTTAAATACTTTGGCTTTGTATTTAAATGCACAGATAGATACGGTAAGCACGCCAAATGAATACAGGAGAAAGCCAGAAAAAGCTTGGGACATAGTGAGGAAAAAGTGAGGAAAATGGTTCTCAGGTAACTTTCAAATGGCGTGACAGCTGTGAGATGCATGTTTGAAGCCTATTAAAAACTTGGGGAATAAGGAAGTATGAATACATCGAGAGAGAGAGAGCAGTAGTTGTTCCTGAAGCGGATTCTGGGGGTTGAAAGATAAACACCTGGGTACATTCTGCTTCAGGAAACAAGTAGAATGAGTGTACTTAAAGAGGCAATGGAGAGAGTGATTCTGTCTTCTGTCTTCTGTCTTCTGTCTTCTGTCTTCTGTCCTCTGTCATCTGCCTTCTGCCTTCTGTCTTCTGTCTTCTGTCTTCTGTTTTCTGTCTTCTGTCTTCTGTCGCTGCCTTTACCGCTGCTTGGTACACTGGGCACCTAAAGCTCTCCGTCGGATGGTTCTTCTTATCGGTGCAAATAATTTGACGAAATTGTTTCTCGTGGTGTAGGGAACGATTGATGTGGGACCAGGAATGAAATGACGAAATCCACAATTTTTTGGCGAAAGACACGTTCATCACACTGTCGGGGTTATGGTATGGGGTACCATTGCTTATGGCTCTAGGTCACCTCTAATCTTCAATCTCCTACTCTATTTTCAGACATTGCCAAATACAACTTTTCATCAGGATAATGCTCACCCACACATTGCAAGAGCCACAATGAACTTCTTTGAGCACGCTGAAATCAATTTGTTGCCCTGGCTTCGAGGTAACCGGACCTATCTCCAGTTGAGCATGTGCAAACTCAAAAGCACTTCGGAATGCGTTAATAATTGCCCAGAATGAGATGCAACACGAGGACATTAATCACCTAATTAGAAGCGAACCTAGGCGCCCAAGAAAGTGTATAGCCCACCATGGTGCATCGACACATTATTAACGGTTTTTTTTCACAAAGTTTTATGTTTTATGTTTTATATTTTTCCTTACAATTATACAAAATATTATAAAAATAAAATTATTTATACTGGGTGTTCGGATTTCTATGTCACTTACAGCCGTACTAATAGACCGAGATTAATTCTCGGATTGTAGAATCCTAGATTAATTGTCGTATTAATAGCTAATGGTATTGTCAATATAACTCGTGATTGTCAGTTGAGGAGCATGTGCAAAGTTTGTTTGCAAAAACATTAAATGAAAATAATTCTACAATTTTCATTGAAAATAATTATCGACTGTACTTACTTTAATCTTGATTAAAGAAAAACAATGCTTATTCCTTGTCCCTTATCACACAAACTAACTTTGCAAACAAACATTTGACGTTTTTCTTTACTGACAATCACGTCAGCTGTTCCGTGACACCAACCTAAAACCAGTGATATTCAAATGTTACTAAAAAAGTTACTAAATCTGACAATGAATCTAAGATTCTACAATCCGAGAATTAATCTCTGACTATTAGTACGGTTGTTAGTATCTTTATTGATTGAAACCCTTGATTATTACTAACAGGCCGGAAGATCAAGTGTAAACATTATGCGTTTGCCTGAAAAATTACAAAAACTATGCGAATATTTGAAGGTCGAGTAACTTGACCTTCAAATATTTGCATAGCTTTCGTTATCAAAAATATATTTTATTTTTATAATGCACGATTTTTATCTTATGATAAGGTAGTAATATTTAAAGCCTTTGATAGCATAACATCGATTCATTTCTGAGTTTAAATATTATTAAAATGCCGGCTTACAACGCAAAAAAACTTGATGAACTGCGCCAAAAATATTTCACCGGCGGTATAAGAAAAGGTTACGGTGTTTACGATGGATACACGATGCCAATAGAATTTGAAGAGGTGCGCGAGGATATTGAGAACTTGGAGGTGTTTGATGATGATATTTGGGTCTGTAGCTATCCTAAATGTGGTAAGTTTAACTTTAATTATGGGAAAAATGGTAATTGGAGATATGGAAAAACTCATGATTTGTTTTCATTTATCACGTGGTAAAACATTTTTAATATTAAGTAGTATTGATTTTGATTAAAACATGATGAATTCTTCAATTTAGTGTAAATATATATTACCACGCAGTAACGATCGCAACTATTATCTTTGTTTGATTGATCGTTGAGGCACTTAGGCGTTGAAAATCTATTTTTATTTTTAAGATAACGACACTGTCTGTTTTTCAAATTTGATTCTTCAATTGAAGAAGCCACAGTGTTTAGTATTTAAAATTAACCAAATTTGAAAATCTGTTAGTGTCGTTATCTTAATCTACTCTGTGTTTCTGCATAAATTTAAAACTAAATACTGATTCTATAGGTACAACTTGGACGCAAGAGATGGTGTGGTGTATTTACAACAATTTAGACTTTGAGGCGGCCAAAAAAGAGGATTTAGATATTAGATTTCCTTTTATGGAGTGAGTATTTTGAACAATTTAAACATTTAACGAAATTGAACATAATATAAAGTAAATTTCATAATTAAAATGTATTAAAATGTGACGACTTCAATAATAGATTGCGTTTGTTATTTTTTTAAATCCTAGGTTTTGCTGTATCATTGCCCCTAATCAACCAGTGCTGGTGCCTTGGGATATAGTAATGAAATCAGTTGAGGTCGTTAAGAATCTGAAAAGGCCCAGATTTATTAAAACCCACTTACCTTGGGATTTATTGCCCAGACAGATACGAACGTTTGAGAAACGACCTAAGGTAAACGTAATTTTTAATGTACACATTTATTAGTCAAAATATATTTTTATTTAATATATTGTATTATAATTTATTTATAATTTTAAGATAATTCACGTAACCAGAAATCCAATGGATGTGTGCGTATCGTTTTTTTATCACTCAAAATTTTTGGAACAGTTCAGGGGCGATTTTGATTTGTTCGTGCAATTATTTTTGAATCATAAAGGTAAACAATTAAATAATAAACACAAATAGTTAATAATATTTTTAAATTTTAAGTAAACTATGCACCATATAACAAAACCGTTTTGAGCTATTGGAATAGGCGCAATGAGCCAAACATGCTATTTCTCAAATTTGAAGATATGAAATCAGACCTTTCTACAGTCGTCGATTTAGTGGCCGGATTCTTAAACGTAACCCTATCTGAGGAAGGCAAAGCCAAACTGCTGTCTCATCTGAGTTTTGAGTCCATGAAAGAGAACCATCACGCCGATCACAGTAAATTTGTGGATTTTCTAAAAAGCAACGGTTTACCTTACGATCAAAACGGAGTGTTTATAAGGCAAGGAAAGTCTGGTGGTTATCGCTCGGAAATATCCAAAAAAATTATCGATATTTTCAAGAAGGAATTTACTGAGGAGATGGAGAAGGAAGGGTTGAATTTTACCGTTTAATCAATACAATAAAAACAAAATCATAAAGATTCCATTTATCCATCTGCTCTACCCTGATAATATATAAAAAGATCAAAACCGGTCCGTTGCTGTTGTTGACGGGGAATATACTTAAAATAGATTTTATATTTTGAAACATAATATAAACATCTAAATATTAATGATCAGACTGATTTAATTTACTGAAATTATATATATTAAAAATAAATTGTTGTGATTTTTATTTAATTGCATTAATTTACTTCTCCCTTTCTAACCAAGCAGTGGCGATTATATACAGGGTGGGCCACGAATAACGACCATTAAAAGTTTACAGGGTTCCTGCAAGAGGAAAAATCTGAAAAAATTCAACATTGTACGGTTGATTGCGATCTCCTCATGGAAAATATTTTTGACTTTCTATCACTTCCGGTTATACCGGAAACGGCTACCAACTTTTTTATTTTAAATGGAACATACTGTATATTATTTTATTTTTTAATTCCTTATTCGATTCCCTACTTAACTTTTACAGTTTTTGATTTAAAAATTTATTTGTCAAATATTGACCTCGAATAGGCGTTTAGAAAAATGGCTATAACTTCTAGTAGGTACAAGATAGACACACGAGCCTCATCTTGTATTGTACCTAATCGATTCCTCTATAACGGAAAAAAATGGAATGTGTCAATTTTGACAGTTAGTATTTCAAAAACAGCAATATTTCAGCGCCCACTTTAAAATATCATATTTCAATTTTTTCAAATGGAATGACCAATATTTTATCTTAGTTTCGTTGAAAGTTTGAAAGTTCTCTCAACAATGGTGTTGCACTGACAATATATGTCAAATAAATTCATAATTTCTTTATTGGTATAGGTATTCATTTTAATATTACTCGAAAGAAGCGTACGCAAATATCAATACGTTGGATTCAACAAATATTGGCAGAAGCCTACTATAGTGCCCGTGTAAATAGAACAGGAATTATTCAAATAAAAATTCTGAGAGGGAATAAATTTCGAAATAACTCAAAAACTACTGGCTCTAGATATAGGGATGTATAATACTTTTTTGTAGCAATTTGTCTTGCGAATCACACTATGAGATATAATATTCATTCCATTTGAAAAAATTGAAATATTAGGTTTTAAAGTGGGCGCTGAAATATTGCTGTTTTTGAAATACCAACTGTCAAAATTGACACATGCCAATTTTTTTCCGTTATAGAGGAATAGATTAGGTACAATACAAGATGAGGCTCGTGTGTCTATCTTGTACCTACTACAAGTTATAGCCATTTTTCTAAACGCCTATTTGAGGTCAATATTTGACAAATAAATTTTTAAATCAAAAACTATAAAAGTTAAGTGGATATAAACCTATATGGAGAGGTAGGCAATCGAATAAGGAATTAAAAAATAAAATAATATACAGTATGTTCCATTTAAAATAGCAAAGTTGGTAGCCGTTTCCGGTATAACCAAAAGTGATAGAAAGACAAAAATATTTTCCATGAGGAGATCGCAATCAACCGTACAATGTTGAATTTTTTCAGATTTTTCCTCTTGCAGGAACCCCGTAAACTTTTAATGGTCGTTATTCGTGGCCCACCCTGTATATACAGGGTGAGTTTTTTTCGATGTTCTCTATGGGGATCTCGGAAACTATAAGAGATAGAGAAACGGTTAAATGGGGAAAGAAGTGTAGATTTGCGAGACGAATAAAATTCCACTTTCAAAGTTTTCAAAAAAGTCAAGGGTAACTAGATATTTTGAAAAAAGTAAAAAGTGTCAATTTTTTCAAATAAATATATCACGGTTATTATAACAGATAGAAAAAAACTGTAAAAGACAAAGTTTTAGATAATTTTATGCAGATTAATAAAAAAATATTCAGAAAATTTTTATCGCCATTATTTTCCGAGATATGACGCAAACTAACATTTTTTTAAATGGAAACCATAGTTGGCTGTGACATCATTCAAAAGGTAATTTTTTTCTCTTTAATCCAATATGACATACGACATAGTTATTTCTAAAAATGAGTGAGTTATAGTCATTTTAAATTTTATTATAAATAAAAATGGGTAGCCATGAAAAAGATGAAAGTAAAACAATTGCAGTTGTTTATAATATTAGCAATATTGTAATCATTAGTTTTACAGAGATAAATTAAAATGAAACAACTGTATAAAGTAATTCTGTAATTATCAATATATCAACAGGAGAGAAATTTTAATATTAAAAAATATAGTCAAAGAGTCCACTATTAATACTATTATGACATACATTATATCTTTTTAAAATTGAATTTATGGCTTTTTGACTATTCTCATGTAAATTAAAATAAATGTTTCAATAACAACTAGTTTATGATCCTCCACAGATTGATATGATTTTTCATATACTGTTTCTTACATAACCCCACAGAAAAAATTCTAAAACGCTCAGATCGGGACATCTAGGTGGCCTTGGGATTGGTTTATTTCTTCCCACTTATGAGTTAGGAAAAGCACCATTTAAATAATTTGTAAAGCCAACATGTTATTAGGTGGAGCACCGTCATATTGGAACCATTTCAATCTTGCTTGTAATGATAAATTTAAATACTCGAGCGTATCTTCAAATGTTTTCTGAAGAAACTGAAAGTAATCATTTTCACTTAGTGAGCTTTCAAAAATATATGGACCGAGAATTATTAATTCAAACACGCCATGGATTAAACCCAAATTTAATTTGTAGTTTTCTCTGTGAAACTTCTCGTAGATTCTCTTAAGTTCATCTATGTTCATTGTGGCGATTAAAAATACCACAATTAGTGAATCGTGATTCATCTGTTCATAATATTTTTGTAAGAAACGTATTATCCTCTTGACAAATGGGTTTATACCACATACAGAAGGCCATTTGATAATTACAAAATTATTATTCTTATGCAGGTTTTTCATTTTTATTTAACTTTGTAGAACTAATAATTACAATATTGCTATTATTATAAACAACTGCAATTGTTTTACTTTCATCTTTTTCATGGCTACCCATTTTTTATTTATAATAAAATTTAAAATGACTATAACTCGCTTATTTTTAGAAATAACTATGTCGTATATTATTTTGGATTAAAGAGAAAAAAATTACCTTTTGAATGAGGCGATAGCCAACTATGGTTTCCATTTAAAAAATGTAAGTTTGCGTCATATCTCGGAAAATAATGGCGATACAAATTTTCTGATTATTTTTTATTAATCTGCATAAAATTATCTAAAACTTTGTTCTTTACAGTTTTTTTCTATCTGCTATAATAACCGAGATATATTGATTTGAAAAAATTGACACTTTTTACTTTTTGCAAAATATCTACTTACCCTTGACTTTTTTGAAAACTTTGAAAGTGGAATTTTATTCGTCTCGTAAATCTACACTTCTTTCCCCATTTAACCGTTTCTCTATCTCTTATAGTTTCCGAGATCCCCATAGAGAACATTGAAAAAAACTCACCCTATATATATATATATATATATATATATATAATATTCAAATAATTATCCATTCATCGCTTGGAAATAACCTAACCGATAAGAAAATTCACGTCTTACATCGACATTCATTAACATTCCATGACTACGCGTTTTAAATGATAAAAAAAATAGGCCGAAATTATACTTTTATAATTTTAAATATCTCGCTTTAAAATAACTGTAATAATCTATGAATTTAAATGTAATTTTTTATTATCTACAAAACGGCTCTTTTGTGATTTTTTGCTAAAATGACCTGGGGAGAAAATAATTGCAAATTTATAAAATTACATTCAATTTCCTATTTGTCGATTCGGTATACAACGCCAAATAAAAACATATAGATAAAATGGTGATGTGGCCATCATAATACTTTCCCTATATTTTTCTCGAAAACTATGAGGTTATTCTTAATAATTAGAAAAAACACGAAAATATTTCGTAAAATCTACAACAAATGAGTAGTCTTAATAAGACTCATTTGTTGTAGATTTTACGAAATATTTTCGTGTTTTTTTCTAATTATTAGTTAATTTCCTACAACGTAAAGGACTTATATATTTTATTAGGTTATTCTTTATTATTTACACAATTTTTAATTTTTTATATTTACTTATAAATATTATATAAATTTCATTCATAGTTTATTAGCAATAAGCAAAAAAAAATCAAATTTTTTAAATTAATAACAAAAAAAATGTTTCAATAAAACTTTTTCAGTTTTTCATTCTCTTTAACTTTTGTTTGAAAAGTTATGTCTTATTTTTCAAATTTGTTTAAATAAATCTAATAAATTTTGCAATAATATTCATTTACGTTTAACAATTTTTAATTAAAACCCTCGCTTATGTTTTACTGATTGGAGGGTGGGTTAGAGGCCACCCACCCACCCTACATATACATATTAATTTTAATTACTGATCGCCTCGCGGTTTGCAATAACTTTAACTACAAAATTTGAATAAAAGCAAATTGACAAAGTAAACATTTTTGATAAAGAGAATGGTTGCGACCGTTACTACATTGTAATCAATACTTACTTACAATAATTTGTGGTTAAAACATATTTAATTTCAATTTCAATTCAGGAAAGAAATTATGTAAATTTTTAAAAAAAGTCTATAAAAACAATTTTGTTTTTAATTTTAGAGCCATAAATAAAATCTTCATAATTTCGAAAGCGGGTTGATCTTGAAATCTTGAAACCTAGAGAAGAAATTAGTGGAAATTTCTTGAATTCTTGAAAAAGTGAGTCTAGATTTTAGAAAAAAATCCTATAAATTTAGGGCCCCAAAAAAAGATAAATTACTGAAAATTTCTTGAACCCTCAAGAAAAATCTAGATTTCTACAAACAAATTTTCTAAAAAGTTCTCTAAGAAAATCTTTATAATTTAGAAAACAAGAAGATAACCTTGAAATCTGGAGGGGAAATTTCTGAAAATTTCCTGAACCCTTGGAAAAAAAAGTCTAGATTTCTAAATGAAAATTTTCTAAAAATTCTAGACCCTCTGAGAAATTTAGAAGACCAGTTAAAAAATATCTTGAAATCAGGAAGAGAAATTAGTGAAAATTCTTTTAAACTTTCTAGAAAATGAGAAAAGAATTCTAGGGGAAAATTTTCTAAAAAAATCTCGACCCTCCAAGAAAAATTCCGCAATTTAGAACTTTCTAAATAAGTTTATAGCCTCTAGTTGAAACAAAATGTTGAATTTTAGAAAAGCAATTGCTGAAATTTACCTGAAATCTCGAAAAGAAGACGAATTAAAAATTATTTAGGGCCTGAAAAAAATCTTCGCAATTTATAAGAAAAGTTGAAAACAAAATTTAATTTTGGGAAGAAGTTATTGGTCATTTTCTGAACTCTAAACTTTTAGAAAAAAAATTCTAGAAAATGCTAATGCCTCATAGAAAATCTTTGCAATTTAAAAGACGACTTCAAAAAAACTCATGAACTCTAGAGAATAAATTGCTAGAAATTTCCTGAACCCTCGAGAAAATAATCTAGATTTCTAGAAGAAAATTTCAAAAAGAAACTCTTTGCGATTTAGAAGATAAGTTGAAAAAACTTGAAATGTGAAGAAGAAATGACTAGAAATTTCCTGAACTTTCTAAAAAAAAACAAATTTTCAAAAAAGCCTTCATTTAAATCTTCGCAATTTACTGAAAATTTTCTCAATTCTACAAAAATCTACATTTCTAGATATATTTTTTTTTAAATTCTTAAAACTTCGCAATTTAAAAGACAGCTTGAAAAAAACAATCTTGATATCTGGAGAAATGACTGAAAAGAGTCTAGATTTCTAGGAACAGATTTTCTATAGCCACCAAATCTGAATAAAAGTTACTGGCAATGTCTGAACTCTCGAAAAAAGTCTAAAATTCTGGAAAAGATTTTTTTTTTAAATTTTTGAGCCCTGAAGGAAATCTTTGCAATTTATAAGACAATATTAAAATAAAATAGAAGGACGTTGAGCGATCACATGTGCGTTAGTTTTGAAGCTATATATTCGAGTATAGAAGTGGTATTTATCTGCAATAATTTGTGTAAATCATCTAGATAAGAGTGTGAGGTAGTAGTGTTGGACTAGTGAATCCGCAATTGTAAGTAATATACGATTAATTAACAAATTTACGGTTTAACCTTAAATTAATAAAATTTTATTTTCGGAACCGGTGTGATTTCAAGGCCGCGCTCTGTGTACATTCTAATTGTTTTTACCTCTGTTTACATTTATTTACCTATCCGTGGTCTTTTATCCTTGTCTGTCATTTTATTAGTCACCACGAAAGACCGCGTTGGTGTGAAGCGTGTATCCCCGTATTTATTCCCGTATATTATTTTCAATTGTATATTTTCTTCGGAGATTGCATATTAAATATGGTCAATCTTTGTGGAATTTGCGATCGAGGTGTCACGCCCAATACCCCTTTTATTAAATGTGCTGGTAATTGTTTAAAACATATACATAATAAATGTAGTAACTTAAGTGACAGTGAAATTAGTCGTATAATTTCTTTAAAAACGAAGTGGGTCTGTCCTAAATGTATTTCCCCTACATTAACTGATAAATCACCTTTAACTATTGAATCCATATATAAACTGATTATTGAGCAATTTAACATATTTAAAAAAGAAATAAAAAGTTCGATATCAAGTCGTTTTGATAACATTGAATCTCGAATTATAGAATTAGAAAATAAGCACTCAAACTATGAATCCGACTTATCACAAATAAAATTAATGTCTAGCCTTACTTCTGAAGAGATTATAATAGAGATTGAGGAGAGACGTAATAGGTTGTCGAATGTGATTCTTTTCAACTATAGCGAATCTTCATCCCCCATACTGGAAGATCGTTTAAAACATGATATTAGTGGTGTCACTGATATCCTTGAGTCTCGCAATGTTAATATCAAGCCCATTAAAACTGTCAGATTAGGTAAATTACCAAGTAGTAATAGGCCCAGACCATTAAAAATAATTTTTAACTCAAAGGAGGATGCGAAAGAGGTTTTAAAAAGTAATTCGGCTTCAAACAATAATTTTGTATTTCGATCTGACAGAACAAAGAAGCAAATAGAACATTATAATAAACTGAAGAAGGAACTAGAGACTAGAAAATCGAATGGGGAAGCTAACTTACGCATTATGTATCGCGACGGGGTGCCTTATTTATCTAACAGTAAAGTTTTACGGAATAATAATCAGGCTCAAAAAAACTGAATATATATTTTCAAAACTGTGGTGGCCTGAGAACGAAAATTAATGACTTACTACTGAGCGTAAATATTAATAACTTTGATATCATTATTTTAGTTGAAACATGGTTATATGAGAATATAACTAATAGTCAACTCCAACTATATGACTATAATATATACAGATCTGATCGGTCCATTGATGGTGATGTTAGGGGTGGCGGAATTTTAATTGCTATCAAAAAGTATTTAACATCAACTTTTATTTCAAGCGACAATTCACTTGAGCAACTTTTAGTTTTATTAAAATTGAAGGATGTATCGTATATAATTGGAGGAATTTATATACCCCCATCTTCTCCAACTGAAAAGTATCAATCGCATTGCAATAAACTCATAGAAACCTCTGAGCGCTATAATTGTAATAATCTACTAATTTGTGGTGACTATAACCTTCCTAATATTATATGGAACAATGGAACGTGTACGCAATCAAATCCCACTGTCAATACCTTAATTGATTGTTATCATTTTTTGAACGCTTCTCAAATAAATAGTATTCCGAATTCACGGGGAATATTCCTTGACTTATGTTTCTCTACTTCCTCTAACACATCAGTTTCTCTTGCGCAAAATATACTCCTTCCCACTAGCGTACATCATTATGCATATAGTATTCAACTAAATATTGGACATATAGATAAAATTGTTACCTCAGAAAAAAAATATCTGTTTCATCTAGCCGATTATGATTTATTAAACAGGCACTTTAATGCAGTCGACTGGGATTTTATATCGACAAGTTCCGACATGGATTACATTGCGGATACATTTTATAGTATTGTTTATGCGGCGATTGATAAATTTGTTCCCTATAAATATATATATAATTATAATAGATCTTATCCACGATGGATGTCGAGCGAATTAATTTCACTAATTCGTAAAAAGAAGATCGCCCACACAAAATACAAAAAGAGTGGATTGTGGGAAGATTATTATGAATTCTCATATGTGCGCGATAAATGCAAATCTTTAAGTAAATTATGTTATAACAATTACTTGTCTCGTGTGGAATTGTCCCTCAAAAATAATCCAAAGTATTTCTGGCAATACGCGAAGGAACTTAGAAATGAAGAAGGTTATCCAAATATGATGTCTCACAATGATGTAAATGCAATTGGTGGACCCGATATTGTCAATTTATTCTCGGATTATTTTGCTTCAGTATATACTACTTCCAATGATCACCAGGATGTTCATAATATAGGGCACTTAGATTCAATTCATAGTAACCCTTTGGTTGTTACTATGGAAGAGGTATTTAATGCAATTTTAAGTCTGAAATCATCTCATTCTCATGGACCAGATCAAGTAACGAGTTACTTTATTAAAAATTGTATTTATTCGCTTTGTCGCCCAATTCACAATATGTTCACTAAATCTTTAACTTCGGGTACAATGCCGTCTGTATGGAAAACCAGTTACGTAATTCCAATTCATAAATCAGGTTCAAAACAACTGATAGAAAATTATAGAGGTGTAGCTATTCAATCAGTTATACCTAAGATGCTGGATAGGTTAGTGGCTGATCAATTGCAATGGTTTTCGCGAAAAATAATATCTAATAATCAACATGGATTTTTACCAGGTCGATCCACTGTTTCAAATCTGTTGGAATACAAGCAGTTTTTATCAAATGCCTTGGAAAGAAGTAATCAAGTTGACACAATTTACACTGATTTTTCAAAGGCATTTAATAAAATTGATTGGTTTGTTTTATTAAATAAACTAAAAACATATGGGCTTAATAGCAGTACCTTAAATTGGTTACGTTCGTTCTTAACAGACCGTACTCAGTATGTTCGTATTAAAAACTGTATTTCAATCCCAATAAAGGTAACATCTGGTGTGCCTCAAGGGTCACATTGTGGACCTATTTTGTTTATTATGTTTATTGATGATATACACCATAGCATCAAAAACTGTGAGTTGTTGTTATATGCAGACGACTTGAAAATTTTTAAATCAATTTATAGCTTTAGTGACTGTTGCAGCATACAAGAAGATCTTATTCGTTTGAACGAGTGGTGCATCAGTAACAAGTTACTATTAAACGTGAGCAAGTGCTATTCTATGACAACATCTAGAGGCGGAAATCAAATTAATTATACTTATAGCATTGGATCATCAGACCTGGTGAAAGTTGACACCATAAAGGATTTAGGAGTAACCTTCGATTCAAAATTTTCATTTAACTCCCACATTATAAATATTAGTAGGAAAGCATTACAAATTTTGGGATATGTTTGGCAAATTAGCAAAAATTTAAGTGTCCAATGTGTAAAAACATTATATTGTTCACTGGTAAGAAGTCAGTTGGAATATGCCTCAACTGTATGGACTCCTTTTACGACAGTCAACATCAATCGCATAGAACTAGTACAAAAGAAATTCTTACGGTGTATGGAATTTAGAAGTGGCCTTCAACATGTTTCCGGCGAATATGAAGTGATAATGAAGATGTTGGGTATCACGAAACTCGAAGACCGTAGGAAAATAACTGACTTATGTGTACTTCATAGGATAATCAATGGAACAATGGATTCTCCCAATCTATTGGGTCAAATTATATTTCATGTCCCACATAGGGTGACGCGCTCAAATATAATATTTTATGGGGACACTTACAGAACGGAGTCTAGTCATCACAATTCACTTGCCCGCCTGATGGACTTGGCCAACCAGTTAAATAAAAATCCATGGTTTGACATTTTCGATGGATCAATTTCTGCTTTTAAACATAAATTAAATATACGCAGTTAATATAATTTATACGTACATGTGGTTCCAATTTTGCATGAATTAATTTTTATTTTACAATTGTATTTTATTTATCTTTATTGTCAATTTTTTTGTAAAGGTGGTTACCGTAAATAAATGTATTATTATTATTATTATTATTATTAAAAATCTGGAAGAGAAATTACTGGAAACAGCCTCAAAGAAAATTCTATGAATATTGAAACGAACTTTCTAAAAAAACTCCCGAATAACACCTTTGCTAAAAATTCTGGAAATATGAAGAAGAAATTACTGTATACTTTTAAAATCCTCCAAAAAAGTTCTAGAAATCTACAAGGAAAACTTCTAGAATCTTCGATCAAAATTCTTTGGAAGGGATATGCAAAAAATTGAAAATATGGAGAAGAAATTCCTAGTTCTAGAAATTTAGAAAAAAAATTCCTAATAAATTGTAAAATTAAACAAAATCTTGAAAGAACTTTCTGAACAAGCTAGAACTCTCGAATAAAATCTTTGCTAAAAATTCTGGAAATATCTATTTATTTATTAGTTCGAAAAAATAAATGTACATTTCTAGGATCTTCAAAAAAGTTTTATATATCTAAAATGAAATCTTGTGAAAAATTCTAGAAACCTCAATGTAAAAAAAAACTAAAAGTATGGATCATCTGTGAAAATTAGAGAAAAAGTTGAACAAAATATTCTACAAAAACCACGAAGATATTTCTATAAATAAAAATAAATAATGACTTTTGTACATATTTACATTGGAATAATGAAGAATGAATGAGGTGTTAATGTATTAATTTGTGAAAAGGCTATCGACCAGAGGTCTTTCTGCCTTGTGCTGTCCAGTCATATGGCATCAGTCGTTAATGCGTAAAAGGATGAAATGATAAAATGAAATCGAATATGGTTGAATTGGGATTTTTAAATTTAGGGTTTATATTAGGGTTTCTGGGAAGACAATATTGGGATAAAATATGGAAATTAAGGATTTTTGGAGAATTTTTCTGATAAGAATCGAAGGCGTTCTAGGATAGGGATAACTAAAGGGGTATCATAGAGGAGTTGATTAGAGGCTGACAAAAGCTACCCTAGGTTTGCCAGATCAATCTCTGGATATAGTGCAGATAATTAAGCTCATGGTAATGTGTATTCCACACCAAAGAAAAGAAAAAGCTCTGTCTGAGTTTATTTCGAACCCAAATCTGCACATACCCAATAAGACTATGAAACAACATTTGTTACCTCAAGAAGGCAATAAGTGATTGATATCAGTATCTAAAACTGGCATGTGTCGATGGATAATCTACCTTGGTTAGATCACAAATAAATATGTTACAAATTAGTTAAATTTAAGGAAATCCAAGAAAAAAATATTTACAAAAACCTAAGTAAAGAAATGTTTTTTAAGATCAATGACCTCGCGCTAATTCTGAAAAAGGCTGATATGACAGGTTATTAATATTAAATAATAATTTGCTATATCGTTATACTTGATTGAATTTTATAATTATCCCAAAAATCACCTACACCTCAAAACAATATCTCAAATCGAAAATTCCAATCCTGCTTCCTTGAATTTATCCATAAACTCCTTCTTAAAAAGCTCGATAGTCTCCTCCGATAATTCCGAGCGATACCCTCCAGATTTTCCGCTCCTTAAAAAATGCACATTCCTATCATACTCGGGATTGATCTTCTGCCAAAGATTTATGACGGTTATGGGTGCAATATTCTTCTTCTGTTTCATCGTGTCGAAGTTTAAATGATCAATCAGTTCATCTTTACCACCGCTAGGTAAAGTTTTCCCGAGAAATTCCACCACTGTATCGATCACCGATGATAAATTCGCTTTCATGTCTTCGTATTTTAAACAAAGGACATTTGGTTGATTCCTCTGATTCCAAAAACTCAGAATGTTTTTGAGGTAAGGTGTAAATACAACTAAAAATAATTTAACTTACCAATAATAAATATTTAATTAAATAATAAAATATGTAAGTCCTTTACGTTGTAGATAATTCACTAATAAATCGTGTTTTTTCTATTTATTATTTAATTAAATTATTACCTTGATTTTCCAAGAATCTTTTTGCCAATACTTCAATGTCATCATTGTGTAGTCCTAACATTTTGGTGAAATAATGTAAAGATACGCATGTATCCATTGGATTTCTAACCACGTGGATGATCTAAAATATTTAATCCAATTAAGACTCAATGTTGCAACGTTAAAGATTTTTTTAAATTAAAACAATCAATAATTAATATTTTAATATGATGATTACACAACAATTATTATATCACTTTGTTGATGTCATTATTATAACATTTTTATTTAAAAATTGTGCAAAATATACTTATTATTTATAAATCTTCTCTAATATTTGTTGAATTCGATTCTCGTTTATCACGTGGTGAAACATTTTTAATATTAAGAGTTGTTTATAAAACCAAAAACCCTTAACCTTCTCTAAATTTAATATTAATGTAATAAATTAGAAAGAAAATGTAGAAAATAAATAAACAATAATGTTTTCTAGCTCATCACAAGTGGTACTTACCTTCGGACGTTTTTCAAAACTTGTTATCTGCTTGGGCATCAACTCCCACGGTAAGTGGGATTTGATGAACCTCGGACGTTTCATATTTTTCACTACATCCACGGACTTCGTTATAATATCGGGTTGATCCCTTGCGGAATCTGTTCTAACTACACTCGATTGTCTAAAAAAAAAAACAAAAATTAATTCCTTTAATCGATTAAGTTAACAAAGTCTTACTCCAAATAAACAAATCTTGTATCCATTGGTTCTTCTGCAGCTATAAAGTCTAAATTATTGCAGATACACCACACCATTTCCTGTGTCCAGCTTGTACCTATTAGCATTGATTGGTTGTAAACAATGTGTGATTTATTGTATTAAATTAATTAATAATTCAATTGAAACTTTAAAAATTTGTACTTACCAGATTTAGGATAACCGCATACCCAAACGTCATCATCATACACCTCCAACTCCTCAATATCTTTTCGTATCATTTCGAATTCAATAGTCATCATATAACCTTCGTAAATTGGACCATTAACTGTTTTGCGTTTAGCGTTCAATTCTTCATCGCCACGTAGAGACATTTTATTGTTTGCAAATCCGAATTGTGTTTAGAAATATGAGTTTAAGTAGTCCTCTTATCTTTAAATAAAAATTGATATGATAGATTATGTGTAAATTAACTTGTTGAAAATCGTTATATAACTTAAAAACCCTAACGAAATTCCGTCAAATTTAATGATTTCGACAGTTTTAATTTATAATCAATCAATTCATTCATCTATCCGATTTTTACCCTTCTACGGTCTGAAAAAAATCCAGAATTCTATTTAGATATGACTGTTTTTGAACAATATAACGAAAAGAGAAAACAAGAAATTTTACTATTTTACGATCGAGTATACCAAAAACATTTTAGAAAAACGCAACAAAACCCGTGGTGATCCTCCTAATGTAGAAATTCGCGACGTTTACGTAAACCGAAACAAGCCTAGCGAATACGAAAAAGTAACAGTTGAAAAACAAGAATCGAATAAAATTTTTGGAAAAACTCAAAAATCCATAAATACTACATCTCATGTTTAAAAATGGTGATGAGGCCAGCATAGTACTTTCCCTATATTTTTCACGAAATTTATAAAGTTTACTCGAAATGGTTATTCTTAATAATTTACTAAATTTTGGATTATTTACAATTACTTGTTATATAAATCTCATGTAACTCCTATAGTTTATTAGCAAAAAATTTCAAAATTATTAATTTTTATATTTATATATTTCAATAAAACTTGTTCAGTTTTTCATTCCCTTTAACTTTTGTTAGTACAGTTATGTAATATTATTCAAATTCTATATAGTAAAAGTTAGAATAAATACAACAAAAGTTCTAGAATCCTCAAAAATATATTAAAAATTTATTCTAGAACCACCAAAAAGTATCTCGACGATTAGAATAGAAATTCCTGAAATTTCTAAAAAAAAAAAACTTGTGAAAAATAAATCTTTAAAAAAATTGATAAAATACAGCAACTGAAAAAATTTCAATGCACTTTTCTACAGATGTACTGAGGTTATCCTTCATCAAAATTCTGTAGGAATTTCTCTTCCAAATTGCAAACATTAGTATTAATTTTATAATCAACAATGGTGTTTCCTAATTTCGGATTGTAGGGTTTTCTTCTCCAAATTGCAAGATTTTTTCATCTATTTTACTAGGTTTTTATTTATTGAAAACTAGAATTTCCAAGCCTTCCTAGAAATTCTTTCCTAAATTTTTCAGCATTCTAGAACATTTATGATTGAAATTGTCCAGTATTATTATTTTCTAAATTTCCAAAAATTGCTTTTGAAATTCCTAAACAAATTTCGAAGATTGTAGAACTTTTTAGGAACGAATTTCCTAATTTCCAAAGTTCACTTTCAAGGATTTTAGAATGTATTAAGAATTTATGCTACAGATGTGCCATTTTAATTTTTTTTAGGAATTTCTTCTCCAAAGTTTTCATCTATTTTACTAGAGATTATTTGTTGATCCTAATTTCCCTGCCTTTATAGAATTTAATCCCTGAATTCCTAGAATATTTTTCAGGATTGTTAAACATTTATTAAATTTATTCTACAGATATATGTATTAACTTTGTCCTTCTTTACAATCAGTGTTTTTAGAAATATTTCTTTTAAATTGCAAACATTGTCATCAATAATTAACAATAGTTCATTTTTTTTGAATCTCAATAGCTATTCTTTATTTTCTAAAGATTTAACTTCCAAATTCCTAGAAAATTTTCGAGGGTTGCAGAATTTTTAAGGAATTAATTTTATAATTAAAAAAATATATCTTCGAGGATTTTAGAATTTTATAAAGAATTTATGATACCGGTGTGTCACTTTGATCACAATTTTATCAAAGTTTTCTAGGGATGCTTACTCCAAATTGCAAGATTTTTCCATATATTTTTTTTAGTTTTCAGGAAGTGACAAAAATTTCTTTCTAGAATTTCTCTCCTAAATTTCTAGAATATTTTTGAGGACTTTTAAACATTAATGGAATTTGTTCTACAGACACTAACTTGACCCTTCGTTACAATCAAAATTTTCTAGAAATTTCTCTTTAAAATTGCAAATATTGTCATCAATTTCTTATTAGCATGAGAATAAATAATAAACTATAGTTTTTTTCTAACTTATTAGAATCTCAATGGCTTTTCTTTATCTTTTGGGGATTTTTCTTCTAAATTTTGGAAACTTTTCTCTGGTTTGTGGAAATTTTCAGCATTATTATTACCTACAATTCCAAAAATTGCTCCTTTACATTTCTGGAAAATTTTCTAGGGATGTAGAATTTTTTTAAAATTAATTTTATTATTATTATTTGCAAAAATTTTCTTATCCCCTTTACTAAAAGCTTTTAGGAAGTTTTTTGATGACTAGAATTTGTAAGCCTTTCTAGAACTCCCTTCTAAATTTCTAAAATATTTTTCGGAAGTCTTACAACCAAAGTTTTCTAGGAATTTCTTCTCCAAATTGCAAGATTTTCCTATCTACTTTACTAGAAGCATTTAAGAAGTTGTTTATGACTAGAATTTGTAAGCCTTTCCTTAAAAATCAAAGTTTTCTTTAAATTTCTTTTCCAAATTGCAAGATTTTTATTTGTATTTTTCTAGACGCTTTTTTAAAAATCGTGCAAATTCTCTTAATAAGAGATAATAACGAATATGTATTTCTAGTAAATCTAGGGCCTCAAAAAAAGAGAAATTACTGAAAGTTTCCTGAACTTCCTGAAGAAAAGTCTAGATTTCTACAAACAAATTTTCTAAAGTTCTCGAGCCTCCAAAGAAATCTTTGTAATTCAGAAGATAAGAGGATAACTTTGGAATCTTGGGAAGATGTTATTGGCCATTTTCTAAACTCTTAAACTTTTAGAAAAAATTTCTAGAAAATCCTAATGCCTCATAGAAAATCTTTGCAATTTAAAAGACGACTTCAAAAAAACTCTTGAACTCTAGAGAATAAATTGCTAGAAATTTCCTGCACCGTCGAGAAAATAATCTAGATTTCTAGAAGAAAATTCTAGAGCCTCAAAGAAAATCTTTGCGATTTACAAGTTGAAGAAATCTTGAAATTTGGAGAAGAAATTACTAGAAATTTCCTGAACTCTCGAAAAAAAGTCTATATTTTTAAAAACAAATTTTCTAAAAAAAACCTTCATTTAAATCTTCGCAATTTACTGGAAATTTTCTGAATTCTACAAAAAATATACATTTCTAGAATATTTTTTTTAAAAAACTTCGCAATTTAAAAGAGAGCTTGAAAAAAAAAACAATCTTGATATCTGGAGAAATTACTGAAAAGAGTCTAGATTTCTAGGAACAGATTTTTTAGAAAAATCTATAGCCTGCAAATCTGAATAAATTTCTGAACTCTCGAAAAAAGTCTAAAGTTCTGGAAATGATTTTTTAGCCCTGAAGGAAATCTTTGCAATATTAAAATCTGGATGAGAAATTACTAGAAACAGCCTCGAAGAAAATTCAATAAATATTGAAACGAACTTTCTAAAAAACTCCCGAATAAGACCTTTGCTAAGAAGAAATTACTGTAAACTTTTAGAATCCTCCAAAAAAGTTCTAGAAATTTACAAGGAAAAATTCTAGAATCCTCGATTAAAATTCTTTGGAAAGTAAGATGCAAAAAACTGAAAATATGGAGTAGAAATTCCTGAAATTTCCAAAAGCTTGTAAATAAGTTCTAGAAATTTAGAAATAAATTGTAAAGTTAAACAAAATCTTGAAAGAACTTTCTGAAAAATCTAGAACTCTCGAATAAAAACTTTGCTAAAAATTTTGGAAATTAATTTATTAAATGAAAAATGAAATCTTGTGAAAAATTCTAGAAACCTCAATGTAAAAAAAAAACTAAATGTATGGATCACCTGAGAAAATTATAGAAAAAATTGAACAAAATATTCTATGAAAACCACGAAGAAACTTCTATAAATAAATATAATGACATTCTGAAAAATTTTGAAACTCTTGAATAAAATCTTTGCTAAACTTGAAAATTCTTTGGAAAGGAAGTTGCATTTAAAACTAAAAGTGTGGAGAAATTTCAAGAACCTTCTTCAAGAATGTTTATTTTTTCTCACAAATTAAAATTTGTAAAATTATGTAATTTTTTTCAAATTTGGAAAAATATCGAGAAAAATCAAAAAACGCCTTGAGTAAACATCCACTTCCGATTAACGAACGTTTACCAAAATTTTTCAGTTCCAGTTTTGAACGATAAAACCTCAAGTTTAAAGTTTCATCTCAATTGCATCATTCGTTTTTGAGATACAGCGCCCACAGACATTTTCATGCACGAAAACGATACTTCCCCTATATATACTATATAGGGACAGTAATAATAATAATTATTATTATTTATTACGGAATACTCCAATTATTCATAGTAAATATAAATATAAATATAAGTACAAAATGCAGTTGTAGTTTTCAGGAATCTAAAACAGTGTCAGTGGTTGAAGTAAAATTATATATGTAGGGTGGGTGGGTGGCCTCTATCCTACCTTCCAATTCATGCATAATAGCAAAAGTTTTTTAATTTTAATTTGTAGTTACGTTCAAAACTTTACAGACGTATAAATTTTCAACAATCAAATTTCGACAATTTCTTGATTTCTAATTACCTTAGAGTTATTAATTTCGGAAATAACATAAATAAACTCTGGTTTATAGTGTAGTGATTGGAGGGTGTGATAGAGGCCACCCACCCACCCTACATATACATTTGAACATCAACTAAAACTCTGATTTAATTTTTGGGCCAAACCAACATTGATACTGTTGCAGTTTTCAAGAATTTAAACAGTGACAATGATCGATGTAAAATTATAAATGTAGGGTGGGTGGGTGGCCACTATCCCACCCTCCAATCCATGCAACATCATAAAGATTTCTTTTGAATTTATCATTACGTTCAAAGCTTTGTAGACGTTAAAATTTTCAACACACAAATTTCAACGATTAATGTTTCTTAATTTTAAATTACATAAGAGTAATAATTTCATAAACAACTTAAACAAACTCTCGTGTATGGTGTCGTGATTAGAGGGTGGGATAGTGGCCACCCACCCACCCCACATTTACTATGAAATTTTAATCACTGACACTGTTTTAGTTTCTAGCATTACAAGACAAAATATTGTTGATGATGTTGACAAACTTAAGCAGTGTATAAGATTATTTATAAAGTTATATATAAGGTGGGTGGTTACTATCCCACCCTGCAATTACATTATCTAAATTACTGTTTTAATTTATTAATAACATCAATTAAATGACTGTTTTATAATTGTTTGAAAGTTGAAACACTGTCAGTAATTGCTGTTTAATTGTATATGCAGGGTGGGTGGGTGGCCACTATCTCACCGTCCAATTTTCTTTAAGTTCACTCGAATCTAATCTTATAATCGTGTGAATATTGTTTCTACTACTAAACATCTTTATTCACAGAATGAAAATAAAATATAATACTTGTAATGTATAAAATAAAATAAATTCTAATATAATTGGTCTTCTGTTTCATGGCTATCGACCAGTGGTCTTTCAGCCCTATTGTTTCTATTTATTTTGAAAAATTTTAATCTATGTTATAAGGTTGGAGGGTGTGATGGTGGCCACCCACCCACCCTACATATACATTTAGACTGTAACTAAAAACTCTGATTTATATTTTTTTTGTCACACCAACCATAATACTGTTGTAGTTTTCAGGAATTTAAAACAGTGTCTTTTTTTGAAGTAAAATTATATATGTAAGGTGGGTGGCAACTATCGTACCCTCCAATTTTCTTTAAGTTCACCTTAATCAACAATTAACAATTTGACTAAAATATAAAATAATTCCAACGGTAATAAAAGCGCAAATATTGTTTTTATTTATTTATAAAACTTGTTGTTTATGTTATAAAAATTGGAGGATGTGATAGTGGCCACCCACCCACCCTACATATACATTTGAACCTCGACTAGAAACTCTGATTTAATTTTTTAGGTCACACCAACATTTATACTCGTCAATTTGCAGGAAACTAAATCAGTGTCAGTGGTTAAATTAAAATTGTATAAGTAGGGTGGGTGGGTGGCCACTATCCCACTCTCCAATTCTTTTAAATTTCTTCCCAATTAAAAATTTTAAATTTAACTAAAATATAAATTTATTATAATAAATATTGTATTTATCGATTTAAAACAATGTTTATGTTATAAAATTGGAGGGTCTGATAGTGGACACCAACCCACCCTACATATTTATTTAAAACTGCAACATGAATCTCTGATTTAATTTTTATTTTAGCCACACCCACACTAATAGTAATACAGTTGTAGTTTTCAAGAAACTAAATACGTGACACTGGTTGAAATTTCATTGTATATGTAGGGTGGGTGGGTGGCCTCTATCCCACCCTCCGATTCAGGCAAGATCGCAAGGTTTTTTTTTTAAATTTATCGTTACGTTCAAAGCTATGCAGACGTGTGGGTGGGATAGAGGTCACCTACCCACCCTACATATACATATAAACTATAACTCCTTTTCGTATCGCTGTATCCAATGAAATTAATTACAAAATTCTTTGAATAAAAAAGGAATTATAAAGGTAAAATTTTTGATTGAGTGAATTAATAAAAATTTGATGCACGATGGATGGACAGACTTTAAATCTAAATAAGATAGTATTAAGTATAGAAATTCATTTACATTTAAACTTAAATTTTTGTTTTATTTAGTTTTTATTACATAAAGGGTTTGACTGTTTTTAGCAGCAAAATCATCAACGATTAGCAATTAAAGTTATCAAGTATATGTAGGGTGGGTGGGTGGCCTCTGTCCCATCCTCCAATCAGTAAATAATAAACCAGGGTTTTAATTAAAAGTTGTAAAATATAAGTAAACAAAAAATAATTACAATTTTTACAGATTTATTTATAAAAATTTATTCAAATAATTTTTGATGTTTTACTAATTGGAGGGTGGAATAGAGACAAGAAAACAGCAAGAAAACTACCAATGGAAAATGTCTGTACCTACGGAGATATTTTTTGCCATTTCAATCTATAATTACTAAAATATCGAAAGTATAGAAATTCTAGAAAATCTGCACTAGAAATTGATAAAAATTCTAGAAAGGTATGAAAGGCTACTTACTGAACATTTAGAAACTTGAAATGAAAATGCTGGAAAAATAGCGAGAAAATTACCACCGGAAAATTTTTGAATCTTTGGAAAAAGGTATTTCAACTGGAAAGAGAAATTTCTTCTAAATTACGATAAGAAGCATTGAAATATTTTAGACATCAGAAAAAAAAAAACTAGAAATCTGTGCTACTATAATCATCTAATTTTTTGTATAATTTAGAAGAGAAATTACTGGAATTTTTCCAATTTAAATCTTTGGCTAAACATTGCTTAAAAATTTGAAATCCTACTAATCTGAAATGTTTAATAGAATTTGCTGAAAAATTCTAGAATGGAAGAAAATGATAAAACCAGAAAAGAAAATGCTAAATAGCGGCGAATACACTAGCACTAAAATGTTTTAAAACCTTTGAAAAAATTGTTGTAACTAGGAAATTAAATTCCTGGAATATTTCGATAAGATAAAAGAAAGAGAAGGATTGTTAATAAATTACAGAAATCTTGGAGAAATATTTCATAAAAATTGTAAAACATTTAATGACAGTTTCAGAAATTAAAGAAAAGAAGTTCTAGAAAGAAATCTGTAAGAAAAATTGCTAAATTATAATCATGTAATTTTTATTTTTAGTAAAATATAAAGAAGAAATTGCTGGAAGAGAAGACAAAAACAGCACTAGGAATTTTTAGAATCCGTGGAATTTCGCAAAAGAACTTCCGATAATATTTTTTTAATTAAAAACACTACAACCTTTATTGAAAAATGTTGCATTTAGATAGAGAAAAACATAGAACAGAAAATGCTGAAGAAAACAGAGAGAAGACCAAAACTAAAAAGTTTTTAAACTTTCGGAGATAACTTTTGCAATTTAAACCTTTGATAAAAATTGCTTTCAAGTTTGGGAACCTAGTAATTCCAGAAATCTAAAATTGGAATTGCTGAAAAAATTCTAGAATGGAAGATAATTTAAAAAACTAGAAGATAAAATATTTGAAAAACAATGAGAAACTTACCACTGGAAAATGTTAGAACCCTCGAAGCAAATTATTGCAACTTAGAAAAGAAATTTCTGTAACTTTCAAAAAGATCGAATCAGAAGGAACATTGTTGTAAAATTTTAAAAATTTGGGAGATAACTTTTATAAAAATTGTGAAACCTTCAATGAAAATTCTTGCAATAAAAAAGAAAAAATATTTTAAATTTGTAAGGAAAATCGATCAAAATTCTATAAACGTTTTTAGAATCTGCGGAGGAAGGTTTAGTCAGAAATACTTCCGAAAAATTTCGATAAAATAACAATTTCATAAAAACTCTAGATAGAGAAAAACATAGGAAAAAAACGCTGAAAATAACTCGCTGGTTAAGTTTTGCAATTTTGGTGTTAAGTAAAACTTTATAAACGATTTGAAAACCTTGAAATTTGGTGAAAAACTCTAGAATGAAAAAAAAAATTAAAAGGAAAGAAAATTTTGGATAAACAATTTTAGAACCCTTGAGGAAAATTATTGCAACACGTATAAGAGAAGTTTCTGAAACTTTCGATAAGATGGAATACGAAGAAATATTTCAGAAAACTTTCATAAAAAAATCATAGAAAGTTCTTGCAATTAGAAAAAGAAAACAGTTTAGAAAACGGTAAAAAAATTGCTGAAAGTTCTATAATCATCATATTTTTTTCTTGAAATATAGAAGAGAAATTGCTGGAAAAGAGGGAGAAAACTATCATTAGTCAATTTTAGAAATCTTGGAAAAATATTTCGCAAAAGAAAATTTTTGAAAATTCCGATAAGATGACATTTAAAAAAATCTTGAAGCCTGAATCAAAATTCTTGAAATTAAATAGAGATAATTATAAGACAGAAAATACTGAAGAAAATTACCACTAGAATATTTTAGAACCTTCAAAGATAATGTCTGCAATTTAAATCAAGGATAAAAATTACTTGAAAATTAGTAAACCTAGTAACTCTAAATATTAAAAATACCAATTGCTGAAAAAATTTAGAATGAAAGATATATTTAAAAACCAGAAGAGAATATGTTGAAAAAATAAAGAGAATTTTATAATCCTTCAGGTAAATGATTATAATTAGAAATCTAGAAGAAATATTTTATTAAAGTTGTAAAACCTTCAATAAAATTTCTTATTCTAAAAATTTGTAAAAAATACTTAAAATTCTATATCAACTTTTTAAATAAAAAAGAAATTCAAAAGGTAAAATTTTTAAATGATGGTACTTTTCTTACATTTTTCTCGAAAACTATGAGGTGTATGCAAAAATACTATTCTTAATAATTTGTTTACTTTTAAATTCTCTACAATTATTTATTATATAAGTTTCACGTAACCCGTATAGTCAACATTTTTAATTTTTAATTTTTTTCTCGAAAGTTAAGAATTTTATAAAAATATGTTTAAATAAAATTTGTTCAGTTTCTAATTTTCTTTAACTTTTGTTTGAAAAGTTTTGTCATATTTTTCATATTAAGAAAAGTATCGGGAAAAAACCAAAAATGTTCACCAAAAGCTTTTCAGTTCCAACTTTTAAAAATGAAACCTTATGTTTAAAGTTTCATCTCAATCGGATCATTCGTTTTTGAGATAGAGCGCCCACAGATATTTTCACGCACGAAAACAATACTTTCTCTATATATACTATATAGGGAAAGTAAAAATGAAACCCCAATTTATACTAAAAGCTACAGATACCCAGAAATACACAAATCTGAAGTTAAAAATCAAATTTCAAAAATGCTAGATCAAAAATTATTCAAGATTCGACATCACCTTGGTCCAGTCCTATCTGGATAGTACCAAAAAAGCTTGATGTATCAGGTAAGAAAAAATGGCGATTAGTTATTGACTACAGGAAATTAAACGAACGTACAATTGATGACAAGTACCCTCTCCCGAACATCACTGACATTCTTGACAAACTAGGTAAAAGCCAATATTTTACAACTGTAGACCTTGCAAACGGCTTTCACCAAATAAAAATGAACCCAGACGATATTCAAAAAACGGCTTTTTCGACAGAAAACGGACACTACGAATTTCGGACTAAAAAATGCACCCAGTACATTTCAACGTACCATGGACAATATATTACGCGGACTACAAAATGAAATTTGCTTAGTTTACCTCGATGACATTGTTATTTTTAGCACATCTCTTCAAGAACACATTTCGCGATTAAGACAAATTTTCACAAGACTTCGACAATCAAATTTTAAAGTACAATTGGACAAATCAGAATTTTTGAGCAATGAAGTTCAATATTTAGAACATATTATAACCCCTAACGGTGTAAAACCAAACCCTGATAAAGTTTCCGCTATAAAAAATTTCCGCAAAAAGAAATAAAATCGTTTCTCGAACTTGTAGGCTATTACAGACGCTTCATAAAAAACTTCGCTAAAATTACTAAACCGATGACAATATGTTTAAAAAAAGATTCCAATGTTTCACATACCCCAGAAGTTATAGCTGCTTTCGAACACTGTAAACAAATTCTTAGTAACCCGCCAATTCTGCAATATCCCGATTTTGAAAAACCTTTTATATTAACAACCGACGCTAGCAATTTCGCTATCGGGGCAGTGTTATCCCAAGGATGCATTCCCAATGACAAACCAATAGCATACGCCTCTCGAACCCTTAACGAAAGCGAATCACGATATTCTACCATAGAAAAAGAACTGTTAGCTATAGTATGGGCATGTAAATATTTTCGGAAGAAAATTCCAAATTTACACCGATCATAGACCATTAACCTGGTTGTTTAATTTAAAAGAACCCAATAGTAAATTAATACGCTGGAGACTTAAACTCGAAGAATTTGATTACGAAATAATATTTAAAAAAGGAAAACAAAATACAATAGCTGATGCTCTTTCTAGAATTAACTTAAATGCACTGGAAACTGAAAGTACCATCAATAATCCCGGTGAAATTAATCAAGAAATACTAGAATACGTACGACAATTAGCAGAAAACCCAATACAAGACGACCCCCAGACAAATCAATCAAATCCACCTGTTAAAATTTTACAAGACGTTTTAATCAAACCAGCAACGAATGTAAAAGACATCCACCAACCATCTCTCCAATCCACTCCTCATTCAGTTAGTAATGATACTAGTTTAAATGAAGGAATTTCAATTTTAGACGAGATTATTATTAATAAACCCAATCAAGTTTTAATAACTAAAAATCCACACAATAAATCATCTTAAAATTCTTCATGTCAAAATACCAACATCAAATAAAAGTTTAATTCTCGAATTACTAAAAAATTACACAACGGACGGACAAACATTTTATTTATACTTGTATGATGATTCGATGTATTCATATTTTAACGAAACCTATTTAGAACATTTTTATGAAAAATGGTTAAAATTAATTAAATGCACAAAACTAGTAAATTCGATCAAAGACGAAGAAGAGAGAATAATGCTAATCAAATTCCAACACGAACGAAAATCTAATCATCGTGGAATCAACGAAACACTCGAGAAACTTAAAAGAAATTATTATTGGCCATCTATGAAAAACGACATAACAAATTTTATCTTTTTTTAAAATAAAGAAAACTTATAACTTTTTTATATCACTTTTTATTTCACTTTTTGCGACTAGTTTCGATTACACGGTAATCATTATCAAACAAGTGTTTGATAATGATTACACGGTTGATAATGATTACCGTGTAATCGAAACTAGTCGCAAAAAGTGAAATAAAAAGTGGTATAAAAAAGTTATAACTTTTCTTTATTTAAAAAAAATTGAAAATGTACTACGAAGTTAACGCCGAGAAGATTCAAGAACAAATTTTATCAATAATTGTAATATATGTCAAACTGCAAAATATTCTCGCAAACCCCCATACGTACCATTAGTTTTAACTGAAACATCCAGTAAACCTTTCCAAAATTTACACATTGACATTTTTAGATTCGATAAACAAGACTTTTTAAACTATAATTGATTCTTTTTCAAAACTAGGACAAGCCATTACTATTCAAGGTAAAACTGGAATACAAATTTGTAACGCACTAATTAACTACTTCTCGTATTACGGAATACCCGAAAAAATCACAATGGACAATGGTTCAGAATTCAAAAACGAAACTGTTAAAGAATGGAACAAGCTATAAAAACGAAAAACTTAGAAAATACAAATATGTATGAATTTTATCTATTTAACACAGTATTATCCCAAATCATTACATCACTACAATTAATACACAATATATTTGAATTATGATCATCTTTTCAAAATTGAATGTTATCCATAGCTCAATAGTGGAACCTAAAGAACTTCTCGAAGAATTGGAATTAATAAATAAACAGATCAACAACGATAAATTGCCATTTGAACCAAAATTAGAAAATATACTGCTGTTTGGAAAACTCTCAAAAATTAAAGGAAACCAAATCGTATTTATAATCCAAATCCCAATCGTGGAGCCGGAAACCCACAACTATTTCTATCTTTACCTCCTGCCCACACCATCCAACAATGAATTTAAAACAATATTTCCTCAATCCAAATACCTTCTCATTAATGAGCATTCGTACTTGCATTCCAACGATCCATGTGAAGAAACCCGCTCTGAAGAATTTTTATGTTACAAACCCAATAATTATGAGGAAACAAACACCAATTCTCCATGTGAAATCCAAATGATAAGCCTCGCCAAAAATACCAGCAATTGTCATCAAATTCTAACAAACATCAAAACTATGAAAATTCAAAATTTAGAAGATAACAAATGGATTGTATACTGTTTGCTGATGACACGACTCTTCTCAGTAGAGGGAGTAGTTTGGAGGAAGTAATCACTTTAAATTCAGACTGGTTTAAGGCTAATAAACTATCCTTAAATCAAACCAAAACCGTAAAAATTTGTTTCACTTTAAAAAAGATTGAAATTTCTAATATAGATTATAGTTAGAATACTAAGTTTCTAGGAATTCAGCTGGACTCTAAGCTAAATTGGGGTATACATGATGACTATGTATCGACTAGTTTCGGCACTGGGCCATTATAAACAATTTAGTGAAACAAATCAAGTGAATAATAAAATGTATTAAAATCCTTTAGTTCGTTGTAGAAAATTAAATAATAAATTTAAAAATACGAAAACATTTCTACAACGAACTAAAGGATTTTATGAATACATTTTATTATTCAATTATGCTCTAAGTGGGTATTTTTCCTTAATCCCGAATGTAATGATTTCTGTAGAATTCACTAATCCATCTCAGGTATAAATTCAAACCTTCAGTCGATTATATTTCATTCTTGTGTCAGTTGCCGTACATACCTGAGTAAGTTATTTATATTTCATTATATTTATTAGTATATTTCATTATATTTATTTTAGTAAGTGTTTTTATTTGTATCAATTTTATAATAAAGCTGTACTGAAGAGAGCGAAAGTTGAATGCTAGATTTTTTAATTGCTTTTGCTAATTTAATTTAATGAAATCAGTTTAAATTCAATTTTTGTTCATAATTTTCATGTTATAGTATATTTAAACAATTTAAAATACATTTTATCATTTATTAGTTTATTCAACAGAAATAATTTCATTCAAATTAGTATTGCTTTAATAGTTGTACTATTCGTAACACGCAAATTAATTTTGTTTTATTAAATGTCTGTTGAGGTACTAGCCAAAGAAGTAGTTATTTCAAATTAATTTGTTTTGTAGTCTTAGTAAGACTCACTGTTGTAGATTCACGAAATTCTTTCGTATTATTAAATTTATTAAACCAAGTGAATTTTTTCAACAACCTATTATTAACATAATGTTTCACCAAGTGAAAAATGAGAATCAAATACAAGAGCTTGTTACTTTAAAGGATCACCCCGCCAATTCAAAGCACCATTAATTGTATTGCAATGGTGAATGGTTTTATTTCCTACATATTATGAAATTTCACCAACCTCATCAATCTAAAACCTAAGAGTTAAAATGAAATAGTTAACTAGTTACTTAAAGTTGACATAGGCTTTAATTTACTTACCCTGTTTTAATTGTTTTATTGGAGATCTTGGTATATACAAAAAATATATATATATCAATTGATAATTACACATTGTTTTATTAAAATTAGTGTTCATTTTAAAATTTAACTTTTGTTTAAAATTGTTCCCATTTAATAAAATTTGCCATTTACTTAGATACATTATGATAAAATATTAAACATTTTATGTATAGTCTGTTCGTTGGATCTTTGGTCGTACGTCACAAACTATCGCTTCAAAAAACGACGAAAGTTTTACAGTGCGTTCTTTTTCTAACGCATTTGGTTTACTTTATCAGACTGAATGTTTTTGCGTCGTTTCTCGAAGCGATAATTTGTGACGTACGACCAAAGATCCAACGAACAGACTATATTTATTTTCAGTAACAGTTGTATAGGTAAGTATCGAAAAATGAGAGTTAAAAAGAAGTCCGATAAAACAATAAAAAATGAAAAAAAAATGTTATATGATAAAAAAACGAATCGAAATGCCTGAAGAATGCAAACAGAATAAGAGACAAAAAATACATTAATGAAAAAGGAAAAAAGAAAAGTTAAGAAATATAGAGATAATGAAAAAATGATGGACTTGGCCAATAAACAAATATTAAGGAAAGATGAAATATATAAAGAAAAAGAGAGAGAAAGAGATTTGGCTAATAAACATACATTGAGAACATCAGATGAACTATTTAAAGAAAAGGAAAGATTAAACAATTTAGCCGTTATGAAAAAATTGAGAGAAGATGAAGAATATAAAGAAAAAGAGAAAAATGCATTGATTACTAAAAATTTACGACAAAATAGTGAATATAGAAAAAGGGAAAAACAATTAGATCGAGAATCCAGAAGAATTAAACGTGAAATAGATTTCTATAGACATAGAGAAAATCTATATAGGACTACATTATGAATAAAACTATATAGTTACTTTCAAAAATAAATTGTAAGACGCTACAATTGTTTCGCCACACTGTGGCTTCTTCAGGCGAAGAAATGGTGTTAAAAAATTGTCGGGTCAGGTATATATATATATACAATGTTTATGGGGAGGGTGGCTATTTGAAAAAAAAAAATTAAATTTAAAAGAGGCGAATTTGTTAGATCTGTTTGGTTATTCAGGAGATGTCCAGTATGTTTTCTTCTATGGGAAGAGTTTAAATATTTTGAGTAAACTCAAATAATGAGGCAAAAAGATGATTTACATTTTTATAAAGGCTTTGAATAACTTGGCTAATGGAAAAATGACAGAAGAGGATGTAAAATTAATAATAAGGGAAATTAATGAAAGAGAAGTTCCAGAAAAAGCTATTAGATTGTTTGAGGAAAATTATAATGTTGATTTATATAATGATACAAAGATAAAGAAACATCCAGGTGATGAGTACAAATCTATAGCTAAAGATCAAATTTTAGGCAAAGTGAGCGAAGCATCGAAAACATCAATTTTGAATACCCTGCTTAAGAAAACAGCATCGGAAGTTAAAGGTTTGCCACATGTCATAATACTGAAGATTGTAATCAAATATATGGTTACATGTAATATTGATGTGGTGTGGTGACGGTTTAGTCAATGGTGCATGTGGTGTATTAGAATCAATTACATTTCAACCAAATACAAAAGAGCCTGTCAGAGCTTGGATACATTTTGACTCTAAAGCAATTGGTAATAAAGCAAGATTGCCCTTTTTGATACAAATGCAAAATGATAATATTAATGATGACAATTTATATAAATTACATAACAACCAGAATACTGAGCTAGAGCAAATAAGTAAATTAACTAAATTCCTCTCAAAATTATGGTAAAATTCTCAGATCAATACTTAAAATAATTCCACATGTAATACACATTTCTGTTTCTGTTTTTCCCAGCTTAATATTTCCCTTCTGAAGTAAATCAACTTATTTTATCCCATTAGCAATCCCTGAAGATGAAATGGTTTAATAATAAATCACTTAAAATGCGAAGCACGTTTGAGCTACTTTTAAAAAAACTACAAAAAAAACATCAATCTTTGAAAATAAGCACATTCAAGACCAATTCCATGATGTTTATAAGAATGCTATTAAAACAGGAAAATTAAAGCACAGGAAGAATATATCAAGCGCTCAAGTATAAACATAATACCTCTTTGGAAAATTCAACTATTTCAGAGTTGATGCTGTTTATCGACAAAAAGAAACCGGACAGGATAAAGCTACGCACTAACACTAACTTAGGCTTCACAGATAGAGTTTAAGCTAGATCCTAAAATGAACTGGAGTAATCAACTTTTAAACAAAAAGTGCAGAAGGCAAGTATGATATTCAGACAGTACTGGAGAATTATTGGAAATTCAAAATGACTATGTTGCTATGCACTAATGGCATTCATTTATTCATTTATCTTTGTCCTTCTATCATAAATAATGCACATATGAAATAAATTATTTAAAAAGTATATGTATGCAAATTCAACAGTTATGGTGGTCTAGCATTTATCGCAAACCTGCAGTAAGTAAACTACGTCACATTCAACGCCATTATACATTTGTTTACGTATGCAGCAAAAAACAGGAAAGGAATTAGAATTTATTTAGGGAAAACGTATTTAACTTTATAATATTTTTATGAAAATAATAATTTGCTATATCGTTATACTTGTTGAATTTTATAATTATCTCAAAAATCATCTACACCTCAAAACAATATCTCAAATCGAAAATTCCAATCCCGTTTCCTTTAATTTAGCAATAAACTCCTTCTTAAAGAGTGCGATAGTTTCCTCCGACATTTCCGAACGATAACCACCAGATTTTCCGCTCCTCATAAAATTTCCATTCTTATCGTACGCCGAATTCCTGTTCTGCCAAAAATTTATGAACGATTGGGGTGCAATATTTTGCTTCTGTTTCATCGTGTCGAAGTTTAAATGATCAATCAGTTTATCTTTACCACCCTCAGGTAAAGTTTTCCCGAGAAATTCCACCACTGTATCGATCACCGATGATAAATTCGCTTTCATGTCTTCGTATTTCAAACAGAGGATATTTGGTTGATCCCTTTGGTTCCAGAAACTCAGAACGTTATTGGTGTAAGGTGTATACATAACTAAAATTAATTTAATTTACAAACAATTAAGTTAATAAGCTGTAATTACTTGTTATTACCTTGATTTTTTAAGAAGTTTTTTGACGTTACTTCAACACTGTCATTGTGTAGTCCTAACATTTTGGTGAAATGATGTAGAGATACGCATGTATCCATTGGATTTCTAACCACGTGGATGATCTAAAATATTTAATCCAATTAAGACTAAAAACTTTATAATAATAATAATAATAATATATCTTTAATTGTTAGCTCAAAATAATATAAATACAAAAGAAACATCAGATATAACAATGTAAGATATAAAATACATAAAAATAGTGAATTATTTTAAGGATGCAAATATTTACTAATTGAAAACTCATCACAAGTGATATTTACCTTTGGGCGTTTTTCAAAACTTGTTATCTGCTTGGGCATCAACTCCCATGGTAAGTGGCATTTGATAAATCTCGGGCGTTTCATATTTTTCACCACATCCACGGACTTCTTTATAATATCGGGTTGATCCGTTGATTGATCTATATTAGTTGTGCACGATTGTCTAAAACGTAAAAAATATTAATCCCTTTTCATCGTTAAAATAAACAAATTCTTACTCCAAATAAACAAATCTTGTATCCATTGGTTTTTCAGCAGACTTAAAGTCTAAATTATTACAGATACACCACACCATTTCCTGCGTCCAGCTTGTACCTATAATAGTATTTAAAACCTAATTAGTATGTATGATTCATGTATTAATTAGGTTTTACTTAAAAAAAATGGTTAATAATTGAATTGTATGATGGATAATATTAATGTATACATCTTCTATTACCTTGATGATGATTATAAAAAAATCAATTACTAAGACCTGTGTAAAACATGTAAAATGTTAATAGCACCAATAAACATTATTATTAGTTTCTCATTTAACCCGTGGTGAAACATTTTTGTATTAATTTGATTGTTGAATTAATTGAATTGTAATTTTAAAAACTTGTATTTACCAGATTTGGGAAAACCGCAAACCCAAACATCATCATCAAACACTTCCAACTCCTCGATGTCTTTTCGTAAATTTTCGTAGAGGTAAGACAGCGTGTAGCCTTCGTATTTTCGAAAAAATTCGTTTGCACTAATTGCGGACATTTTATTGGTTTCAAATTAGAAAAGTAATTGGAAATCGAATATTATCTGATTTTGAAGAAGATTGGAAACCAGTTTAAATAGCCCATTTATCAATAGATAAACGTTGATATGATTGATACTTTGTATATTATCTCTTTGAACATCTACACTTATATAACTTTTAAAAATTTCGAGCTATCGTGAACGAATTGTAATTTAAGGAAAATAATACACACATTAGAATTGTTATCAATAACGGTTAAAACTTGATAATAATAAATATAACAAATAAAAAACTTTTTAACTTTGTTTGTATAACACGGACTTTATTTAGTGACTATAGTTTCGACAATTTTAGCTTGTCATTATCAAACTAGAAGTTTATTTGTGAAGAATAATGTATAATAAAGTAGAAGCCTCCACCGTTAACAGTTTAATAATAAATATCATTATATTTATTATCATATTTCATTATATTTATTTTAGTAAGTGTTTTTATTTGTATTTAAAATCAATTTTATAATAAAGCTGTACTGAAGAGAGCGAAAGTTCGAAACACGTGTCTGCAGATGATTATAAACTTGAATGCTAGATTTTTTAATTGCTTTTGCTAATTTAATTTAATGAATTCAGTTTAAATTCATTTTTGTGCATAATTTTTCATGTTATAGTCATATTTAAACAATCTAAAATACATTTTATCATATATTAGTTTATTCAACAGAAATAATTTCATTAAAATTAGTGTTGCTTTGATAGTTGTACTATTCGTAACACGCAAATTAATTTGTATTATTCAATGCCTGTCGAAGTATTAGCTAGAGAAGTAGTTGTTTCAAATTAATTTGTTTTGTAGTCTTAGTAAGACTCACGAAATGTTTTCGTATTTTTAAATTTATTATATTTTCTTAATATGTTACATTGAATTTTATTCAATTTAAGTTTCAAGACTCACAATTTCGTTTATAATTATTTCTCATGAAATATTTCTACAAAACATTAAAATAATACTCATTGGAAATTAATTTTGAAAATTTCAAGGTCATTCTAGATAGCATTACGTTTTTACAATTTTTTAAATCAACACCTGCAATTTTTAATTTTAATCAATTCAAGTTTCAAGACACACAATTTCGTCTACAGTTAATAGACATGAACAATTTCTATAAAATATTAAAAATATGCTCCTTGCAAATGAATATTTTAAATTTGAAGGTCATTGTAAGTAGGATTACACTTTTACAACTTTTTAAATAACCACCTGCAATTTTCATTTTTATTCAATTCAAGTTTCAAGACTCACAATTTTATTTACAGTTATTTCCCATGAAATTCTTCTATAAAATGTTAAAATTATACTTATTGAGAATAAATTGGAAAAATTTCAAGGTCATTCTAGGTAGGATTACGTTTTTACAATTTTTTTAAATCCCAACCTGCAATTTTAAATTTTATTGAATTCAAGTTTCAACACTAACAATTTTGTTTATAGTTACTTCTCATGAAGTATTTGTACAGAATTTTAAAACTATACTCATTTAGAATATATCTTGAAAATTTCAAGATCATTCTAAGCAGGATAACATTTTTAATATTTTTTAAATCACTATCTGCAATTTTAAATTTTAAACAATTCAAGTTTCAAGACTCACCATTTCATTTAAAATCATTACTAATGAAATATTTCTACAAAACATTAAATATATACTCATCTGAAATAATTATTAAAAATTTCAAGGGCATTATAAGTAGGATAACGTTTTTACAATTTTTTAAATCACCAACTGCAATTTTTAATTTTATACAATTCTCACAATTTCGTTTACAGGTATTACTCATGACATTTTTCTACAAAATATTAACAATATACTCGTTGGGTATTAATTTTGAAAATTTCAAGGTCATCATAAGTAGAGTTACGTAATTACAAATTTTTATATCACCATCTGCAATTTTATTCCATTCAAGTTTCAAGACTCCCGATTTCGTTTACAGTTATTCTTTATGAAATACTTCTACAAAATATTAAAAATATACTCATTAAGAATAAATTATAAAAATTTTAAGGTCATTCAAAATAGGAACACGTTTTTACAACTTTTTAAATCACCATCTACAATTTTCAATTCTATTCAATTCAAGTTTCAAGACTCACAATTTTGTTTACAGTTATTTCTCATGAAATTCTTCTATAAAATGTTAAAATTATACTTATTGAGAATAAATTGGGAAAATTTCAAGGTCATTCTAAGTAGGATTACGTTTTTACAATTTTTTAAATCGCCGATAAGGAATTAAAATTTATGTGTATATGTAGGGTGGGTGGGTGGCCTCTATCGCACCCTCTAATCAGTAAAACATCATCAAAAATTATTTGACAAATTTGTTTGAATAAATCTTTAAAAATTGCAATTATTTTGCATTTATTTATATTTTTGAACTTTTAATTAAAACCCTCGCTTATGTTTTACTGATTGTAGGGTGGATAGAGGCCACCCACCCACCCTACATATACATGAAACTTTAATTCATAATCGTTGATGATTTCGCTGGTAAAAAAATCAAACCCTTTACGCAATAAAAAATAAAACACAATCAAAATTTAAGTTTTAATATAAATGACTTTTTATAACTAATCTTATCTAATTTACATTTTAATTTCTTTTTTATCCAAAAAGTTTTGTAACTAATTTTATTGGAAACCGCGAAACTCTATGAATAAAATAATTTTAAATTTTATTCAATTCAAGTATCAAGACTCACAATTTTGTTTACAGTTACTAGACATAAAATATTTCTGCAAAACATAAAAAAATATACTTATTAGGAATACATATTAAAAATTTCAAGGTCATTCTAAGTAGGATTACGTTTTTACAATTGTTTAAATCACCACCTGCAATTTTCAATTTTATTCAATTTAAGTTTCAAGACTCACAATTTTGTTTAGAGTTAGTTCTCATGAAATATTTCTACAAAACATTAAAATAATACTCATTGGGAATTAATTTTGAAAATTTCAAGGTCATTCTAGACAGCATTACGTTTTTACAATTTTTTAAATCACCACCTGCAATTTTTAATTTTAATCAATTCAAGTTTCAAGACACACAATTTCGTCTACAGTTAATAGACATGAACAATTTCTATAAAATATTAAAAATATGCTCCTTGCGAATGAATATTTTAAATTTGAAGGTCATTGTAAGTAGGATTACACTTTTACAACTTTTTAAATAACCACCTGCAATTTTCATTTTTATTCAATTCAAGTTTCAAGACTCACAATTTTGTTTACAGTTATTTCCCGTGAAATTCTTCTATAAAATGTTAAAATTATACTTATTGAGAATAAATTGAGAAAATTTCAAGGTCATTCTAGGTAGGATTACGTTTTTACAATTTTTTTAAATCACCACCTGCAATTTTTAAGTTTCAACACTAACAATTTTGTTTATAGTTACTTCTCATGAAGTATTTGTACAGAATATTAAAACTATACTCATTTAGAATAAATCTTGAAAATTTCAAGATCATTCTAAGCAGGATAACGTTTTTAATATTTTTTAAATCACTATCTGCAATTTTAAATATTAAACAATTTAAGTTTCAAGACTCACCATTTCATTTAAAATGATTACTAATTAAATATTTCTACAAAGCATTAAATATATACTCATCTGAAATAATTATTAAAAATTTCAAGGGCATTATAAGTAGGATAACGTTTTTACAATTTTTTAAATCACCAACTGCAATTTTTAATTTTATACAATTCTCACAATTCCGTTTACAGGTATTACTCATGACATTTTTCTACAAAATGTTAACAATATACTCATTAGGTATTAATTTTGAAAATTTCAAGGTCATCGTAAGTAGAGTTATGTATTTACAAATTTTTATATCACCATCTGTAATTTTATTCCATTCAAGTTTTAAGACTCCCGATTTCGTTTACAGTTATTCTTTATGAATTACTTCTACAAAATATTAAAAATATACTCATTAAGAATAAATTTTGAAAATTTTAAGGTCATTCAAAATAGGAAAACGTTTTTACAACTTTTTAAATCACCATCTGCAATTTTCAATTCTATTCAATTCAAGTTTCAAGACACACAATTGTGTTTACAGTTATTTCTCATGAAATTCTTCTCAAAATGTTAAAATTATACTTATTGAGAATAAATTGGGAAAATTTCAAGGTCATTCTAGATAGCATTACGTATTTACAATTGTTTAAATCACCACCTGCAATTTTTAATTTTAATCAATTCAAGTTTCAAGACACACAATTTCGTCTACAGTTAATAGACATGAACAATTTCTATAAAATATTAAAATTATGCTCCTTGCGAATGAATATTTTAAATTTGAAGGTCATTGTAAGTAGGATTACACTTTTACAACTTTTTAAATAACCACCTGCAATTTTCATTTTTATTCAATTCAAGTTTCAAGACTCACAATTTTGTTTACAGTTATTTCTCATGAAATTCTTCTACAAAATGTTAAAATAATACTTATTGAGAATAAATTGGGAAAATTTCAAGGTCATTCTAAGTAGGATTACGTTTTTACAATTTTTTAAATCGCCGATAAGGAATTAAAATTTATGTGTATATGTAGGGTGGGTGGGTGTCCTCTATCCTACCCTCCAATCAGTAAAACATCATCAAAAATTATTTGACAAATTTGTTTGAATAAATCTTTAAAAATTGCAATTATTTTGCATTTATTTATATTTTTGAACTTTTAATTAAAACCCTCGCTTATGTTTTACTGATTGGAGGGTGGGATAGAGGCCACCCACCCACCCTACATATACATGAAACTTTAATTACTAATCGTTGATGATTTTGCTGGTAAAAACAATCAAACCCTTTACGCATAAAAAAATAAAACAAAATCAAAATTTAAGTTTAAATATAAATGACTTTTTATAACTAATCTTATCTAATTTACATTTTAATTTCTTTTTTATCCAAAAAGTTTTGTAACTAATTTTATTGGAAACTGCGAAACTCTATGAATAAAATAATTTTAAATTTTATTCAATTCAAGTATCAAGACTCACAATTTTGTTTACAGTTACTAGACATAAAATATTTCTGCAAAACATAAAAAAATATACTTATTAGGAATACATTATAAAAATTTCAAGGTCATTCTAAGTAGAATTACGTTTTTACAATTGTTTAAATCACCACCTGCAATTTTCAATTTTATTCAATTTAAGTTTCAAGCCTCACAATTTCGTTTAGAGTTATTTCTCATGAAATATTTCTACAAAACATTAAAATAATACTCATTGGAAATTAATTTTGAAAATTTCAAGGTCATTCTAGATAGCATTACGTTTTTACAATTTTCTAAATCACCACCTGCAATTTTTAATTTTAATCAATTCAAGTTTCAAGACACACAATTTCGTCTACAGTTAATAGACATGAACAATTTCTATAAAATATTAAAAATATGCTCCTTGCGAATGAATATTTTAAATTTGAAGGTCATTGCAAGCAGGATTACACTTTTACAACTTTTTAAATAACCACCTGCAATTTTCATTTTTATTCAATTCAAGTTTCAAGACTCACAATTTTGTTTACAGTTATTTCCCGTGAAATTCTTCTATAAAATGTTAAAACTATACTTATTGAGAATAAATTGGGAAAATTTCAAGGTCATTCTAAGTAGGATTACGTTTTTACAATTTTTTTAAATCACCACCTGCAATTTTTAATTTGATTGAATTCAAGTTTCAACACTAACAATTTTGTTTATAGTTACTTCTCATGAAGTATTTGTACAGAATATTAAAACTATACTCATTTAGAATAAATCTTGAAAATTTCAAGATCATTCTAAGCAGGATAACGTTTTTAATATTTTTTAAATCACTATCTGCAATTTTAAATTTTAAACAATTCAAGTTTCAAGACTCACCATTTCATTTAAAATCATTACTAATGAAATATTTCTACAAAACATTAAATATATACTCATCTGAAATAATTATTAAAAATTTCAAGGGCATTATAAGTAGGATAACGTTTTTACAATTTTTTAAATCACCAACTGCAATTTTTAATTTTATACAATTCTCACAATTCCGTTTACAGGTATTACTCATGACATTTTTTTACAAAATATTAACAATATACTCGTTGGGTATTAATTTTGAAAATTTCAAGGTCATCATAAGTAGAGTTACGTATTTACAAATTTTTATATCACACCATCTGCAATTTTATTCCATTCAAGTTTCAAGACTCCCGATTTCGTTTACAGTTATTCTTTATGAAATACTTCTACAAAATATTAAAAATATACTCATTAAGAATAAATTTTAAAAATTTTTAGGTCATTCAAAATAGGAACACGTTTTTACAACTTTTTAAATCACCATCTGCCATTTTCAATTCTATTCAATTCAAGTTTCAAGACTCACAACTTTGTTTACAGTTATTTCTCATGAAATTCTGCTATAAAATGTTAAAATTATACTTATTGAGAATAAATTGGGAAAATTTCAAGGTCATTCTAAGTAGGATTACGTTTTTACAATTTTTTAAATCACCGATAAGGAATTAAAATTTATGTGTATATGTAGGGTAGGTGGGTGGCCTCTATCCCACCCTCCAATCAGTAAAACATCATCAAAAATTATTTGACAAATTTGTTTGAATAAATCTTTAAAAATTGCAATTATTTTGCATTTAATTATATTTTTGAACTTTTAATTGAAACCCTCGCTTATGTTTTACTGATTGGAGGGTGGGATAGAGGCCACCCACCCACCCTACATATACATGAAACTTTAATTCATAATAGTTGATGATTTTGCTGGTAAAAACAATCAAACCCTTTACGCAATAAAAATTAAAACAAAATCAAAATTTAAGTTTAAATATAAATGACTTTTTATAACTAATCTTATCTAATTTACATTTAAATTTCTTTTTTATCCAAAAAGTTTTATAACTAATTTTATTGGAAACCGCGAAACTTTATGAATAAAATAATTTTAAATTTTATTCAATTCAAGTATCAAGACTCACAATTTTGTTTACAGTTACTAGACCTAAAATATTTCTGCAAAACATAAGAAAATATACTTATTAGGAATACATATTAAAAATTTCAAGGTCATTCTAAGTAGAATTACGTTTTTACAATTGTTTAAATCACCACCTGCAATTTTCAATTTTATTCAATTTAAGTTTCAAGACTCACAATTTCGTTTAGAGTTATTTCTCATGAAATATTTCTAGAAAACATTAAAATAATACTCATTGTAAATTAATTTTGAAAATTTCAAGGTCATTCTAGATAGCATTACGTTTTTACAATTGTTTAAATCACCACCTGCAATTTTTAATTTTAATCAATTCAAGTTTCAAGACAAACAATTTCGTCTACAGTTAATAGACATGAACAATTTCTATAAAATATTAAAAATATGCTCCTTGCGAATGAATATTTTAAATTTGAAGGTCATTGTAAGCAGGATTACACTTTTACAACTTTTTAAATAACCACCTGCAATTTTCATTTTTATTCAATTCAAGTTTCAAAACTCACAATTTTGTTTACAGTTATTTCCCGTGAAATTCTTCTATAAAATGTTAAAATTATACTTGTTGAGAATAAATTGGGAAAATTTCAAGGTCATTCTAAGTAGGATTACGTTTTTACAATTTTTTAAATCGCCGATAAGGAATTAAAATTTATGTGTATATGTAGGGTGGGTGGGTGGCCTCTATCACACCCTCCAATCAGTAAAACTTCATCAAAATTTATTTGACAAATTTTTTTGAATAAATCTCTAAAAATTGCAATTATTTTGCATTTATTTATATTTTTGAACTTTTAATTAAAATCCTCGTTTATGTTTTACTGATTGTAGGATGGATAGAGGCCACCCACCCACCCTACATATACATGATAACTTTAATTCATAATCGTTGATGATTTCGCTGGTAAAAACAATCAAACCCTTTACGCAATAAAAAATAAAACAAAATCAAAATTTAAGTTTAAATATAAATTACTTTTTATAACTAATCTTATCTAATTTACATTTTAATTTCTTTTTTATCCAAAAAGTTTTGTAACTAATTTTATTGGAAACCGCGAAACTTTATGAATAAAATAATTTTAAATTTTATTCCATTGAAGTATCAAGACTCACAATTTTGTTTACAGTTACTAGACATAAAATATTTCTGCAAAACATAAAAAAGTATACTTATTAGGAATACATATTAACAATTTCAAGGTCATTCTAAGTAGGATTACGTTTTTACAATTGTTTAAATCACCACCTGCAATTTTCAATTTTATTCAATTTAAGTTTCAAGCCTCACAATTTCGTTTAGAGTTATTTCTCATGCAATATTTCTACAAAACATTAAAATAATACTCATTGGGAATTAATTTTGAAAATTTCAAGGTCATTCTAGATAGCATTACGTTTTTACAATTTTTTAAATCACCATCTGCAATTTTTAATTTTAATCAATTTCGTCTACAGTTAATAGACATGAACAATTTCTATAAAATATTAAAAATATGCTCCTTGCGAATGAATATTTTAAATTTGAAGGTCATTGTAAGCAGGATTACACTTTTACAACTTTTTAAATAACCACCTGCAATTTTCATTTTTATTCAATTTAAGTTTCAAGACTCACAATTTTGTTTACAGTTATTTCCCGTGAAATTCTTCTATAAAATGTTAAAATTATACTTATTGAGAATAAATTGGGAAAATTTCAAGGTCATTCTAGGTAGGATTACGTTTTTACAATTTTTTTAAATCACCACCTGCAATTTTTAATTTGATTGAATTCAAGTTTCAACACTAACAATTTTATTTATAGTTATTTCTCATGAAGTATTTGTACAGAATATTAAAACTATACTCATTTAGAATAAATCTTGAAAATTTCAAGATCATTCTAAGCAGGATAACGTTTTTAATATTTTTTAAATCACTATCTGCAATTTTAAATTTTAAACAATTCAAGTTTCAAGACTCACCATTTCATTTAAAATCATTACTAATGAAATATTTCTACAAAACATTAAATATATACTCATCTGAAATAATTATTAAAAATTTCAAGGGCATTATAAGTAGGATAACGTTTTTACAATTTTTAAAATCACCAACTGCAATTTTTAATTTTATACAATTCTCACAATTCCGTTTACAGGTATTACTCATGACATTTTTCTACAAAATATTAACAATACACTCATTGGGTATTAATTTTGAAAATTTCAAGGTCATCATAAGTAGAGTTACGTATTTACAAATTTTTATATCACCATCTGCAATTTTATTCCATTCAAGTTTCAAGACTCCCGATTTCGTTTACAGTTATTTTTTATGAATTACTTCTAAAAAATATTAAAAATATACTCATTAAGAATAAATTTTAAAAATTTTAAGGTCATTCAAAATAGGAACACGTTTTTACAACTTTTTAAATCACCATCTGCAATTTTCAATTCTATTCAATTCAAGTTTCAAGACTCACAATTTTGTTTACAGTTATTTCTCATGAAATTCTTCTACAAAATGTTAAAATAATACTTATTGAGAATAAATTGGGAAAATTTCAAGGTCATTCTAAGTAGGATTACGTTTTTACAATTGTTTAAATCACCACCTGCAATTTTCAATTTTATTCAATTTAAGTTTCAAGACTCACAATTTCGTTTAGAGTTATTTTTCATGAAATATTTCTACAAAACATTAAAATAATACTCATTGGAAATTAATTTTGAAAATTTCAAGGTCATTCTAGACAGCATTACGTTTTTACAATTTTCTAAATCACCACCTGCAATTTTTAATTTTAATCAATTCAAGTTTCAAGACTCACACACAATTTCGTCTACAGTTAATAGACATGAACAATTTCTATAAAATATTAAAAATATGCTCCTTGCGAATGAATATTTTAAATTTGAAGGTAATTGTAAGTAGGATTACACTTTTACAACTTTTTAAATAACCACCTGCAATTTTCATTTTTATTCAATTCAAGTTTCAAGACTCACAATTTTATTTACAGTTATTTCCCGTGAAATTCTTCTATAAAATGTTAAAATTATACTTGTTGAGAATAAATCCACCTGCAATTTTTAATTTTATTGAATTCAAGTTTCAACACTAACAATTTTGTTTATAGTTACTTTTCATGAAGTATTTGTACAGAATATTAAAACTATACTCATTTAGAATAAACCTTAAAAATTTCAAGATCATTCTAAGCAGGATAACGTTTTTAATATTTTTTAAATCACTGTCTGCAATTTTAAATTTTAAACAATTCAAGTTTCAAGACTCACCATTTCATTTAAAATGATTACTAATGAAATTTTTCTACAAAACATTAAATATATACTCATCTGAAATAATTATTAAAAATTTCAAGGGCATTATAAGTAGGATAACGTTTTTACAATTTTTTAAATCACCAACTGCAATTTTTAATTTTATACAATTCTCACAATTCCGTTTACAGGTATTACTCATGACATTTTTCTACAAAATATTAACAATATACTCATTGGGTATTAATTTTGAAAATTTCAAGGTCATCGTAAGTAGAGTTACGTATTTACAAATTTTTATATCACACCATCTGCAATTTTATTCCATTCAAGTTTCAAGACTCCCGATTTCGTTTACAGTTATTCTTTATGAAATACTTCTACAAAATATTAAAAATATACTCATTAAGAATAAATTTTAAAAATTTTAAGGTCATTCAAAATAGGAACACGTTTTTACAACTTTTTAAATCACCATCTGCAATGTTCAATTCTATTCAATTCAAGTTTCAAGACTCACAATTTTGTTTACAGTTATTTCTCATGAAATTCTTCTACAAAATGTTAAAATTATACTTATTGAGAATGAATTGGGAAAATTTTAAGGTCATTCTAGAGAGCATTACGTTTTTACAATTTTTCAAATCACCACCTGCAATTTTTAATTTTAATCAATTCAAGTTTCAAGACACACAATTTCGTCTACAGTTATTAGACATGAACAATTTCTATAAAATATTAAAAATATGCTCCTTGCGAATGAATATTTTAAATTTGAAGGTCATTGTAAGTAGGATTACGCTTTTACAACTTTTTAAATAACCACCTGCAATTTTCATTTTTATTCAATTCAAGTTTCAAGACTCACAATTTTGTTTACAGTTATTTCCCGTGAAATTCTTCTATAAAATGTTAAAATTATACTTGTTGAGAATAAATTGGGAAAATTTCAAGGTCATTCTAGGTAGGATTACGTTTTTACAATTTTTTTAAATCACCACCTGCAATTTTTAATTTGATTGAATTCAAGTTTCAACACTAACAATTTTGTTTATAGTTACTTCTCATGAAGTATTTGTACAGAATATTAAAACTATACTCATTTAGAATAAATCTTGAAAATTTCAAGATCATTCTAAGCAGGATAACGTTTTTAATATTTTTTAAATCACTATCTGCAATTTTAAATTTTAAACAATTCAAGTTTCAAGACTCACCATTTCATTTAAAATGATTACTAATGAAATATTTCTACAAAACATTAAATATATACTCATCTGAAATAATTATTAAAAATTTCAAGGGCATTATAAGGAGGATAACGTTTTTACAATTTTTTAAATCACCAATTGCAATTTTTAATTTTATACAATTCTCACAATTCCGTTTACAGGTATTACTCATGACATTTTTCTACAAAATATTAACAATATACTCGTTGGATATTAATTTTGAAAATTTCAAGGTCATCATAAGTTACGTATTTAAAATTTTTTATATCACCATCTGCAATTTTATTCCATTCAAGTTTCAAGACTCCCGATTTCGTTTACAGTTATTCTTTATGAAATACTTCTACAAAATATTAAAAATATACTCATTAAGAATAAATTTTAAAAATTTTAAGGTCATTCAAAATAGGAACACGTTTTTACAAATTTTTAAATCACCATCTGCAATTTTCAATTCTATTCAATTCAAGTTTCAAGATTCACAATTTTGTTTACAGTTATTTCTCATTAAATTCTTCTACAAAATGTTAAAATTATACTTATTGAGAATAAATTGGGAAAATTTCAAGGTCATTCTAAGTAGGATTACATTTTTACAATTTTTTTTAAATCACCGATAAGGAATTAAAATTTATGTGTATATGTAGGGTGGGTGGGTAGCCTCTATACCACCCTCCAATCAGTAAAACATCATCAAAAATTATTTGACAAATTTGTTTGAATAAATCTCTAAAAATTGCAATTATTTTGCATTTATTTATATTTTTGAACTTTTAATTAAAACCCTCGCTTATGTTTTACTGATTGTAGGGTGGATAGAGGCCACCCACCCACCCTACATAAACATGATAACTTTAAATCATAATCGTTGATGATTTTGCAAATCAAACCCTTTACGCAATAAAAAATAAAACAAAATCAAAATTTAATTTTAAATATAAATTACTTTTTATAACTAATCTTATCTAATTTACATTTTAATTTCTTTTTTATCCAAAAAGTTTTGTAACTAATTTTATTGGAAACCGCGAAACTTTATGAATAAAATAATTTCAAATTTTATTCAATTCAAGTATCAAGACTCACAATTTTGTTTACAGTTACTAGACCTAAAATATTTCTGCAAAACATAAAAAAATATACTTATTAGGAATACATATTAAAAATTTCAAGGTCATTCTAAGTAGGATTACGTTTTTACAATTGTTTAAATCACCACCTGCAATTTTCAATTTTATTCAATTTAAGTTTCAAGACTCACAATTTCGTTTAGAGTTATTTCTCATGAAATATTTCTACAAAACATTAAAATAATACTCATTGTAAATTAATTTTGAAAATTTCAAGGTCATTCTAGATAGCATTACGTTTTTACAATTTTTTAAATCACCACCTGCAATTTTTAATTTTAATCAATTCAAGTTTCAAGACACACAATTTCGTCTACAGTTAATGGACATGAACAATTCCTATAAAATATTAAAAATATGCTCCTTGCGAATGAATATTTCAAATTTGAAGGTCATTGTAAGTAGGATTACACTTTTACAACTTTTTAAATAACCACCTGCAATTTTCATTTTTATTCAATTCAAGTTTCAAGACTCACAATTTTGTTTACAGTTATTTCCCGTGAAATTCTTCTATAAAATGTTAAAATTATACTTATTGAGAATAAATTGGGAAAATTTCAAGGTCATTCTAGGTAGGATTACGTTTTTACAATTTTTTTAAATCACCACCTGCAATTTTTAATTTGATTGAATTCAAGTTTCAACACTAACAATTTTGTTTATAGTTACTTCTCATGAAGTATTTGTACAGAATATTAAAACTATACTCATTTAGAATAAATCTTGAAAATTTCAAGATCATTCTAAGCAGGATAACGTTTTTAATATTTTTTAAATCACTATCTGCAATTTTAAATTTTAAACAATTCAAGTTTCAAGACTCACACACAATTTCGTCTACAGTTAATGGACATGAACAATTCCTATAAAATATTAAAAATATGCTCCTTGCGAATGAATATTTCAAATTTGAAGGTCATTGTAAGTAGGATTACACTTTTACAACTTTTTAAATAACCACCTGCAATTTTCATTTTTATTCAATTCAAGTTTCAAGACTCACAATTTTGTTTACAGTTATTTCCCGTGAAATTCTTCTATAAAATGTTAAAATTATACTTATTGAGAATAAATTGGGAAAATTTCAAGGTCATTCTAGGTAGGATTACGTTTTTACAATTTTTTTAAATCACCACCTGCAATTTTTAATTTGATTGAATTCAAGTTTCAACACTAACAATTTTGTTTATAGTTACTTCTCATGAAGTATTTGTACAGAATATTAAAACTATACTCATTTAGAATAAATCTTGAAAATTTCAAGATCATTCTAAGCAGGATAACGTTTTTAATATTTTTTAAATCACTATCTGCAATTTTAAATTTTAAACAATTCAAGTTTCAAGACTCACCATTTCATTTAAAATCATTACTAATGAAATATTTCTATAAAACATTAAATATATACTCATCTGAAATAATTATTAAAAATTTCAAGGGCATTATAAGTAGGATAACGTTTTTACAATTTTTTTAAATCACCAACTGCAATTTTTAATTTAATACAATTCTCACAATTCCGTTTACAGGTATTACTCATGACATTTTTCTACAAAATATTAACAATATACTCATTGGGTATTAATTTTGAAAATTTCAAGGTCATCGTAAGTAGAGTTACGTATTTACAAATTTTTATATCACCATCTGTAATTTTATTCCATTTAAGTTTCAAGACTCCCGATTTCGTTTACAGTTATTCTTTATGAAATACTTCTACAAAATATGAAAAATAAGTCATTCAAAATAGGAAAACGTTTTTACAAATTTTTAAATCACCATCTACAATTTTCAATTCTATTCAATTCAAGTTTCAAGACAGTTATTTCTCATGAAATTCTTCTATAATATTTTAAAATTATACTTATTGAGAATAAATTGGGAAAATTTCAAGATCATTCTAAGTAGGATTACGTTTTTACAATTTTTTAAATCGTCGATAAGGAATTAAAATTTATGTGTATATGTAGGGTGGGTGGGTGGCCTCTATCGCACCCTCCAATCAGTAAAACATCATCAAAAATTATTTGACAAATTTGTTTAAATAAATCTTTAAAAATTGCAATTATTTTGCATTTATTTATATTTTTGAACTTTTAATTAAAACCCTCGCTTATGTTTTACTGATTGTAGGGTGGATAGAGGCCACCCACCCACCCTACATATACATGATAACTTTAAATCATAATCGTTGATGATTTTGCTGGTAACAACAATCAAACCCTCTATGTAAGAAAAAAATAAAACAAATCAAAATTTAAGTTTAAATATAAATGACTTTTCATAGCTAATCTTATCTAATTTAGATTTAAAGCCTGCCCGCCCATTATGCATTAAATTTTTATTAATTTACTCAATCCAAACTTTTACCATTTTAATTTATTTTTTATTCAAATAGATTTGTAATTAATTTGATTGGAATGCGCGAGGCGATAAGAAATTATGGTTTATATGTATATGTAGGGTGGGTGGGTGGCCTCTATCCCACCCTCCAATTAGTAAAAGATCATCAAAAATTGTTTGAAAAATTTGTGTGAATAAATCTATTAAAATTTGCAATAACTTTATACAAGTTAGGGCAAAAGTCTCGCTACTATTTTGATTGCGCGCCATCTTGGTTCTGTGACGTTTAGCTCAGTTTCGCTTTAATCATTGTGTTGTGTAGACGTCCAAATTTTATTATGGATAAATATACCTTACAAGAACGAGCAGAAATAGTGACAGTGGTGGATGTAGTGTATCCACATAATTCCAAATCCTCTAGGGGTCAAACAAATTTTTACAGACCATTCACAATAGGTCGAAAAATTACATTTTTTAATTCTACTTCAAATATAAATTGGAATTTTGTCGATGACTCTGAACTTGCTGTAAACTTCAAGTGGGAGATATTGCTAAATGAGATTTTCTATCATAAAAACGAAGCCTTTCCTCTTAGAGCGATTAATGAGCGTACACGTGGAAACACTAAAACCAAACAAATTGGAGAAGACTTTAGGAAACGCTACAAAAATGCAATTAAAAATTCTAAAAAAAAATGCTAATGATCATTATATAACTAAATATAAAAATAAACCGAAGGCAATGTGGTTAGTGATCAATAAAGGACGTAAATTAAAAACACATGCTGGTAATAAAAATATCTGTGATGATTTTAATGCTTATTTTACTAATATAACAAGAAAGCTAAATAATGGTATTCAAGTGGGTATTGAGATGAACCAAAATATAAACTTAGAATTTAAATTCTATGTTGTATCGCAAATTCAAATAAGATATTTAAGAAATTCAAGATTTACCGATTTATATGGTTTTAGTGCCGATATTATTAAACATATTTCTAATATCTTAGTTGATCCACTTACTAAATTAATTAATTACGTAATAGCAACATTTACAATTCCAGACTGTCTGAAATACGCAAAAATATTACCAATCCAAGAAAAAGGTGATATAAATGATATGGATAATTATCGTCCTATAGATCTTTTACCAAGAATATCCAAATTAGTAGAAATGGTCCCAGCACAATGGACAGCACAAGGCAGAAAGACCTCTGGTCGATAGCCTTTTGACAAATTAATACATTAACACCTCATTCATTATTCATTATTCCAATGTAAATATGTACAAAAATTTGTCAATAAATATATGTTACTACTAGTCCCAAAGGTTCAAATGGTGAACTATTTCGAACACTACAATTTGTTTTATAAAAACCAATTTGGGTTTAGATCAAATCGCTCAACTACAGCAGCAGTATTAGAACTCTGCGATATTATATACGACTCGTTTGAAAATAAATCAAAGTGCATAGGCTCGTTTTTGGATCATTCGATTGTGTCCCGCACGATATATTGCTAGGTAAATTGGATCAATATAAATTCAACACTGACAGTTTAGAACTATTAAAGTCATATCTATCTAATAGAAAACAGGTTGTTTATGTAAACAATAAACTATCTAATGAACTAGAGATATCAATAGGGGTCCCACAAGGGTCTATACTAGGGCCAGTATTGTTTCTTATTTTCATTAACGATTTACCTAATTGTTTAAATGACAGTTAGGTACTGCTCTTTGCTAATGATACGACTATAATAAATGTGGCAAATACGGTAGACACAATAAAATTACAAAATTCGGAATCTTTAAAACAAAGTCACGAATGGTGTACTAAAAATGGTTTAATTTTAAATGCATCGAAATCTAAAACTATTCAGTTTTCATTGAATCCTCGCGATCAAATTGATACGACCATATTTTTAAGAATTCATATAGATTCTAACCTAACATGGAATACTCATGGTGAAAAATTAGCTGTTACCTTGTCTAAGAATGTATTTTGTCTACGCAACCTAGCTCGCAATGTATCAATAAAAATTTTACGTAGTGCTTATTTTGCATTAGTCGAGTCGCATTTAAGATACGGTATTTTAATTTGGGGACACTCGACTAGTAGACACCGTATATTTATATTACAAAGACGCGCCATTTGCATTATTGCTAATATTTTATCACGTTTTGTTAAATTTATTTATTTATTAGTGTGCATTGCAGATTTTACTTACTATTATGTGTAATCCAATCCTTAAGAGAAAATTAACCCTTTTTACTTCAATTGTCTTTTAATTGCTTTTGATTTTCGGTTTTATTCTTTTGACCCACTAATAGTTTTAACTTTATTATGTTTCAAATATTTTTAGTATTAGGTTATATATTTTTGCATTTGTTTTATTTTTTCGGGGCTAAGTGCTGATACTGATCTATTATAGTTACTGTAAGTACTTATTTATGTATTTGATTATCTACCTCTCTGACCTCTGTAAGACTATGTCGATAACATCAATAAACATTATGAATTATGAATTATGAATTAACGCTTTATGTAATAAAAAATGAAAGGAAATCAAAATTTAAGTATAAATATAAATGGCTGTTTATAGCTAATCTTATCTAATTTAGATTTAAAGTCTGCCCATCTATTATACATACAAATTTTATTAATTTACTCACTCAAAAATTTTACCTTTTGAATTTATATTTAATTCACAAAATATTGTAATTAATTTTACTCCAAACCGCGAGACGATCATTAATTGAAATTTATATGTATATGTAGGGTGGGTGGGTGTCCTCTATCCTACCCTCCAATCAGTAAAACATCATCAAAAATTAGTGAAAAATTTGTGTAAATAAATCTCTAAAAATTGCAATTATTTTGTATTTATATATATTTTATATCATTGAATTAAAACCCTCACTTATGTTTTACTCAATGAAGGGTGGAATAGAGGACCCACCCACCCTACATATACACGATAACTTTAAATACAATTATTGATGATTTTGTTGTTTACAAAACAATAAAACCTGGTAAATATATAATAAGAAAATGGTGATGTGTCCATCATAGTACTTTCCCTATATTTTACTCAAAAACTATGCGGTTTATGCAAAAAGGTTATTCTTAACAATTTATTCAATTTTGAATTCTCTACAATTATTTGTTATATAACTTTCATGTTGCTTCAATAGTTTATTAGCAATTGGCAAAAAATGTTAAAAATTTCAAAAGTTAAGAATTTTATGAAAAATATATTTTAACAAAATTTGTTCAGTTTCTCATTCTCTTTAATTTTTGTTTGAAAAGTTTTGTAATATTTTTCATATTAAAAAAATATCGGAAGAAAACCAAAAACGCCTCAAGTAAACACCCACTTCCGGTTTATGGATGTTTACCAAAAGCTTTTCAGTTCCAGTTTTTAACGATAAAACCTTAAGTTTAAAGTTTCATCTCAATCGGATTAGTCGTTTTTGAGATACAGCACCCACGGATAGACAAACAGACACACACACAGACACAATTTTTTTTTTTCCAGAAATTAGTTTAATGGACTCAGGGGACCTCAAAACGGATATTTCCGCAAAAAAAATTTTTCAAAAAAAAATCACGATCACAATACTTCCCCTATATATACTACGTATATAGGGAAAGTAAAAATCTAGAGATTTGGATTTTATAATAATAAAAATTAGAGAAGTTACTGGAGAATTCTAAAAATTAAAGTTTATAAATCAAATTCTGAAAGCGTAGAAGTAATAAATTTGGAAATTTCTAGGAATCTGATGAAAAATTGCTGGACAATTTGAAATACTTGCAGAAAATCCTAGGAAATTAGAAGACATATTTTTACATTTCTAACAAGTTTTTGGATCTGTAAAAGAAATTGTTAAAATAATTTAAAAACTCTTGAACAAATTTTGGATTTCTGGAAAAATCTGGAAAAAGGAAAATATTAGAAATATCAGAAATTATGGTGAAGAAAAACACTTATTATGTTCCATATGGATCATAACAAGTGTTTTTCTTCACCAAAATTACATATCTGGTTCCATCAAGAGGGTAGCTCAACAAGTATCAACTATATCAGAAATTGCTGGAAATTTTTGGAATGATCGAAGGAATGTTTAAATTTGCAAGCAAATTCCTGAAGAATGGAATAAAAGTAGTTGTAAAATCCTGGAATTTTAGAAATAAATTTACTGTGCTTATTTACAAATAAATATTTACACTCGTCATAACAAATATAGTTTTAAAGTATAAACACACATCCTAGTAAGTGTAACTTCAGAATTTCAATATGAGATGCACATTTGTTTTATAAGCCTAAAGTAAATTTGTAAATGATGAAACAAAATTAAAAGTTCTAGGAATCTAAAAAGGTACTGCTATAAATTTTCTTTAATAAATTCAGAAAGGAGAGCTTTCTGAGACTGGAAGAAATGTTGCTGGAATATTATTAAAATCTGACAAATTTAGAAAGACGAAAAGTCTAAAAATACGTTAAAAACGTTGTCCAATTATCCAAAGATACAATAATCTGCTGCCCGGACATACAAGTGCCAAACAATAACAATGCAAACGATACGGCGGAAGAGAATGAAAACGAGGCGGAGGACTCATTTAGCAGCAGTGAAACAGTGATCAAGACTAGTGCATCAATTATGGAAGTGGAAATTAAATATCTAAAATGTTTACTAACCGCCAAAGATGAAATCATCAACACTTTAAGTAATAATATTAAATTTCTACAAGCCCAAATAAATACTCAGAATCAGCTGATAATACAGACAACCACATCAAAAATCATAGATTCAGAAAACTGCAATCGAAAGATCACAATAAACTCAAAAAAGGACGCCTATAACACAAGGACGAATTGCAGCCACTACAAATCGACCCATCGCCAATCTGCGAAGAAAGAAGACAAAAAATTCATCGAGACGAACCAAAGAAAAACGCCGCTGCCGACAATAAAAATAATATTCCGATTGAAAAAGACAGGTCAATGATCATAGAAATAAACAAACCAAAGGAACGATCACCTGATGTAAATAAAAATAAAACAACCAATACCCACGACAACGGTAACGAGATAAACAACAAAACTACCAATCAAAATAATGTAGGCGACGATAACAAAAACAGCAATAACAAAACACTATTTAGTACTCCTAATAACGAAAATGATACAAAAATCGTAATCAGCAATCAGAACGATATGGATGGAGTGGTGTACAAACCAACAAAAAAAATATGGTACCACATAAAATTTAAAAACTTAAAACACTGCTATCATCCAAATTTTCTATATCAAACTTTACCATCGAAACAATTGAACGAACTGATCACTTCTCATCTGAAAAATATAAATCCTTCAAAGTAGGAGCCCTCGAAGAAGCCAGACTTATGATAACAGATCCAAACATATGGCCAACAGGAATTCATGTAAGTGAATTCAATTTTTTTTAGAAAACCATACAATCGGACAAGACCCCATTCTTATAAACAAAACAAATTCCAAATTAAAAATTCTACACCAGAACATTAGAAGTGTACTTAATAAAACCGATGAAATTGCAGTTGCAATAGATGAACTTAAACCAAACTTATTGTGTCTAACGGAAACGTGGACCAACCAAAACAATATCAAATACATACAAATTCCAGGATACACAAAAGTAACCGACTACACTAGAAAAAAACAAGAACATGGAGGGTGTATGATTCTGTCGGATACGAAATTCATATGCAAAACCCTACGAGATGTATAGAATCTGAAATTGAATGCACAGGCTGTACAATAACTCTAACAAATAGAAAAAATAGCAGTAATATGCGTATATCGCCCGCCACAAGGTAATATGAACATATTTTTGAAAAATTTACATGAGCTTCTGGCAGCAGTTGACAAAACACATACGCACACCGTTTTATGTGGTGACCTAAATGTAGATTTCCAAAAATACAATCAACAACAGAAAATGTTAAACGACATATTCTTATCGTTTAAACTAATTAATCAGCTTAACGAGCCTACGCGGGTCCAAACCACCGATAGAGGAACATCCAGTAGTCAAATCGATTAAAAAATATAAATTTACATCTATCTGACCACGATGCTCAATTTAGCTCATTCGAAGTTATGTCTAATCCAAAGGATAAAAATATGAAAGAAATTCGGCAAACCCGGCAAACGAAAGAACACAACCTGCACGAACTTAAACTACACCTAAGTAGAACAAACTGGGATTTTATTAAAACAAATCATCCAAACACGGCGTTCAATTCGTTCCTTGAGCATTTCTTACACTTTTATAACATATCATGCCCAATAAGTAGAATAAACGTGTTAACAAGTGGGCCAACAACGACATTAAAGCATCCAGCCAAAATCATAAATGATACACTTTCTCCTGTCTAAGAACCAGACACCTAACATGAGACTGGAATATAGAAATGCAAAAAGAAAGCTCATTGAGGCCGCAAAAAGGGAACATCATACCATAGTAATATCTAAAAGCTCCAATAAACAAAAGTAAATATGAAAGTTGGTACGAGATGAATTAAACCGAACCTATAGCTGTCCAAAATAGTTCTGGCCAAGTAAGAACTAATACCCAATAGGTTGCCGACTTATTTGTTCATTATTACTCAACGGTAACTGATATTAAATTAAAAAATCATTTTGTTGACAATATATCAAATGCCTGCTCCACCTCAAGCAACACGATCCAGTCCATGTATCTTGCGCCTGTGTCAGCAATGTTTACAATAAATTACCGGATGAAATAAAACAATGCGCTAAGCTTAACTCATTCAAACTGAAACTAAAAAACTTTTTACTTCAGAAATGCTTTTATACATTCCCAGAATTTATAAACAGCTAATATATTCTCTGCACACAGATTTTAATATGTAAATTTAATTTAAAAAGGAACTTTTAAAGTTCACACTTTCTCTGCTACACACTTGATGGAAAAGTATAATAGAAACATTTGAATTAAAACACTTGTTATTTTCCATATTAATATATTCAGTTTCCTGACACGTACCATCCTTTGATAATGGTTGTAATAAACCGAAACACGTGTCAGGAATCTGAATATATTAATATGGAAAATAACAAGTGTTTTAATTCAAATGTTTCTAGGAACTTTTAATATGTAAACATGTAAACTACTTTAATTGTTTTTCATCTTTTATGTACTAGTATTTAAGATGTAGTTTTATTAGATTGACGCTCACATCCGCTTCAAATATTATAATTGTATATTTTTGTAAATGGTGGCTTATGTGTCTAAATAAATAAACAAAACAGAAATTGGAGATTGTAAGAGAAATTATTGGACAATTTTAGACATCTGAAAAGTTTTCAACTTTTACCACAAATTCTGGAAATCTGAAAAATAAAATCTTAAAAGTTTTGAATGTTAAAGTGAAAATTCTGGAATTTTCAAGAAAATTTTACAGATCTGGATTTTATAAGTGTGTAGAAAGTTCTAAAAATCTAAATTTAAATTCTGAAAATCTAAAAGAAAAAAATGCTGGACAATTTGAAATACTTAAAGAACAATTTGGAAGAGATACTCCTAGGTTTCTAGCAAGTTTTTGGAAGTCCAGAGAAGACATTGTCAGAAAAGTCAAGAAGCAAATTATTAAAAATTAAATTTTGCAAGGGAATTTGATAAAAACTTTTAAATATTTTTTAGAAACTTTGCAAATAAATTCCTCAAGACTGGAATAAAAGAAGCTGTAAAATTCTATAAATGTGGAAAACTTTAAAAACCTGGAAAATGAATTACCAAAATAGTTTATAAGCCTAAAGCTAAGTTGGGAAATCTGATTGAAACATTCTGCTAGAAACTTTTCTTCGAGAATTTCAGATCATTGTAAAGAAAGCTTGTGGAGACTAAAAGAAATGTTTCTGGAAAAGTCCACAGACATATTTACATATCTTAGAGTCTGTGAATCTATAAATCTAAATCTAAAAATATGTCAATTCTAGAAATCTATAAAGAAATAATTCGAAAATTCTGGAATAGAAAATTCTAGAAATTTACTGAGTAATTTTTAATATTTGGGAAATAAAATGCTGCAAATTTGTTAGAAGAATTCTTGATAATTCTAGGAATATAAAAACAAATTATTAGAAAATTTTGGAACCCTTGAAGAAAACTCTAGAAATTTGGAAGGAAATGAAATTTTTTTTAAAAAATCGAAAATTATTGAAATGTTGAAAATGGATACACCATTTTTATAATACATAACAGAATGTTGTGTGCATGCATGATTAAAACTAAATCGCATATACATATGGTTCATATAGATACCAGACTTAATAATATTTCAATAAACAAAATATAAGGTATAAATCATGAAACATATATTAAATTTTCTTCGTTTAATTTAAGTCTTAATAAAGCTACCAAAATTTTGATGAAAAAAATTAATATTAAAACTATTCGAAACAACATTCGCATATTGGAGTATTTATGCCATAATTAGTTAAATGAATATTTGGACGAAAAGGAAACATTTGCCTAGTCCATCTAGGCTGAATAAAATTAAAGTTTACTTGATTTAAAAGAAATGGGCAGTTAATTAAACCACTAATAAGTTTAAATAAATAGTATAAATCTGCCAATATTCTACGATGTTGTAGCTTTTGTAAGTTTAATGAGCTTAAAATAACTTCCAAATGATTATAATTCCCATTCAAACGATAAGAAATTAATTTTATAAATCTTGACTGTATTCTTTCTATCTGAACTATGGCATTGTTATAATGAGGAGACCAGACTGGAGATGCGTACTCCAAGCATGGTCTTACCAAAGAGAGATATAATAGCTTCATCGTCTTCATAGATAATGGTTTACCGAAACGAATAACAAAACCCAACCTTTTAGAAGCTTTGCATGTTATAACATTGATATGATTGGAAAACGTAAGCCCCTTATAAAATGTAACACCTAGATCTTTGATTAAGGTATTTCTTTTTAACTTATTGCCACCTATAAGTTAATCGTATTGAATTCGATGCCTACGCTTACTAATTGTCATAACTGAACATTTTTCAATTGATATAGTTTGTTTTTATCACACCACTCAGTTAAACGTATTAAATCCTCATGCAAGGCTACACAATCATTATAATCTTGTATTTTAAAGAAGAGCTTTAAATCATCAGCATATAAAAGGCATTCAGAAGAATAACATTTTTTAGCAATATCATTTATAAATAAACAAAACAGAATGGTAATTAAAACACTTTAACTTTGTTTTACCACAAAAATATTTATTGCTGTGACTATAGTGGTAAATTGTGGTAAAACAAAGTTAAAGTGTTTTAATTATCTTATTAAAATGTACCACCAAATTAACGTCGACAACATTCAAAAAAACAGAATGGGACCGCAGTGAGATCCCTGAGGTACACCTGAGGGAACATTGATAATATCTGAGGAGTAATTTTGAATACGAACAATTTGTTGACGTTTTACCAAATAAATTTGTAGCCATTTAATAATTAAAGGTCCGAGTCCCATCGCTTCCAATTTGATTAACAAAATATTATGATTAATTTTGTCAAAGGCCTTAGAGAAGTCTGTATAAATTGTGTCTACTTGGTTACCATTCTCTAAAGCCTCAATCACATAGGATTTGAAACACAGCAGATTGTAAACGGTGGATCTGCCATTAACAAAACCATGCTGCTCATCAATCATAATACCACGACAGTTCCAGCTTAATTGCTCTGCAATTATAGCGTCTAGCATTTTAGGTATTGTGGATTGAAGAGATATACCCCTATAACTTTTAATATTATTTCTAGGCCCAGATTTATACAAAGGAGTTTCATAACTAACTTTCCATAAATCAGGAAAGCATCAATTCTCAAGAGATAATGTAAATAAATGAAATAACGGTATAGTAATTGTAAAAATGCATCTTTTCAATAGAAAAGGTGGAATGCCATCCGGTACAGAGGCACAGGTATCAACAAACTTTTCTATAGAGCTATAGACGTCTTTTATGTCAATCCTAAATTTTTCAAAATTTAATATATCGCATGTTTTATACGTGGGCGTATTATTTAACTCTTGATTATCATAAACGAACGCAAAATATTTCGCAAATAAGTTGGCACAACTTTTACCATTATTTGACACCTCTTCTTCAAAATGCATACTCTCAGGGTAACCATTTGTTCTAGTTTGATCACGAACAAAGGACCAAAAAACGTTGGAATTATCATTTATACTAGATTCGACTCGTAATATAAATAGGAATATGACGTAGTAAAAAGTTTATGTGCAAAGTTTTTCTTCTAAAATCAATCTGTAAGAAAATCATTTCCGATAATTCAATCAAAAGGAATATTTGACTTTTCAATATAAAATATAAGTTGTATAAACATAGACTTTTAACAAGATAATAAACGAATAATCAATCAATTGATATTAATTTAGCTCAAAAAAATAACTATTGCTATCATAATTCGATGTTTATTTAAAGATAAGTGCACTATTTAAACTGATATTTGCAAAACACATTTCGTATTTGCACGTAATAAAATAAAATGTCCGCAAATGGCGATGAAGAGGCGAAACGCGAAAAAGTTAATTGTCGAAGTTACGAAGGCTATACGATGCCGGTAACCTTTGAGAAATTCCGTAAAGACATTGAGGAATTTGAGGTGTTTGATGATGACGTTTGGGTTTGTGGTTTTCCCAAATCTGGTAAGTACAAGTTTTCAAAACTAAGATTCAATTATTAAGACTAAGATAACTTAGAGATTGTTTGCCGATATTAATCAATACTGCTTTAACCATAAAGAGAATGGTTGCGACCGTTACTACGTGGTAATCCATACTTACACTGAATTTAAAAATTCAGTATGTTTTAACCACAAATAATTATATAATTATAAATAATATTTGTGGTTAAAACATAGTGAATTTTTCAATTCAGTGTATGTACTGCTTTAACCCTTTGACTTACGTTGCTTCGTGAAAGGTTTAGTAAGTAAATAACGTGGCTAAAAAATCATTTTGTTTATAATCAATCAATATTAATAAGATTTTAATACTAGGTACAAGTTGGACACAGGAAATGGTTTGGTGTATCAGCAAAAATTTAGACTTTAAGGCCGCTGAAGAACCAATGGATACAAGATTTGTTTATTTTGAGTATGATTTTGTTAACTTTAACGATTAAAGACTTTAATTTTTGTCCTTCCAGACAATCGAGCATGATAAATACAGATTACGCAACGGATCAACCTGATATTATATTAAAATCCTTGGATGTGGTGAATAATATGAAACGTCCTAGATTTATAAAATCCCACTTACCATGGGAGTTGATGCCTAAGCAGATAACAAGTTTTAAAAAACGCCCTAAAGTAAATACTATTTTTCTAGGATGAGTTGGAATCTCCAATCGAAAAATATTTTTGCCAGTTTTCTATATATTTAATTAATACAAGATTTCTGCTTGATTTGATTAACATTTATTTATTTTTAAAAGAAAGAAAACTTTTGTTGACAATGATAATAGAGGCATTATCAAAGTTAAATGTACCCAAGTGGTTTAATTGATGATTTACTCTAATATTGTAGCGTTAGGTCTTAATTGGGCTAAACATTTTAGATCATCCACGTGGTTAGAAATCCAATGGACACGTTTGTGTCTTTACATCATTTCACCAAAATGTTAGGAGTTAACAAAGATAGTGTCGAAGTAATGGCAAACAGATTCTTGGAAAATGATGGTAATAATTTAAATTTCTTTATTTAATCTTTATCTATAATGCATTACATAAAAAATATACAATTAATCAAATAATTGCATGTAGAAGAGCAGAGTTCACTCATATGAGTGATCTTCCACTTACAAATAACAACAAGTAAAATAATTAAACTGAGTTTATTAACTGATTATTTATTTTTAATTTAGGCATGATGACTTTGTTTCACCACAATTACGCGTGACTATAATTTATCAAAACATTCAATTTAGGTCATGAAATTACAAATTTCACACAGTATATATGGTTTCAAAAACGATTTTGAAACCATATACTATATCAGTATTTTATTGATAAATGATTGTAAATACCTTTTATATATCACACACTTTTATCTCGTGATATATAAAAGGTATTTACAATCATTTATTAATAAGAATGTATCACAAAGTAGGGGCCACAATTACCTGGTATTTTATTGAGTGATATAGAGTTTCAATAAGTAACAACCACATCAATTTAGTATTTAAATTACAAATTAAATGTTTATTAAATTTATTTGTTTAAAGTGAATTAATTTTAGTTATATTTACACCATACGCTAAAACCGTTTTAAGTTTTTGGAACCAAAGGAATCAACCGAATATCCTCTGTTTGAAGTACGAAGACATGAAAACGAATTTATCATCGGTGATCGATACAGTGGCGGAGTTTCTTGGAAAATCTTTACCTGATGACGGTAAAGATAAGCTTATTACTCATTTGAGCTTCGACACTATGAAGCAGAAGCAGAATATTGCACCCACCTCCATCATAGAATTTATGCAGAAGAAATTTCCAGACTACGATAAGGAGGGAAAGTTTTTAAGGACCGGAAAATCCGGAGGATATCGTTCTAAGATGTCAGAAGAAATGATCGAGATCTTTAAGAAGGAGTTTATTGATAAATTCAAGGAAGCAGGATTGGAATTTTCTATTTGAGATATTGTTTAAGAATGTAGGTGCTTTATGTAATAATTAAAAAATTTAATTGGTATAATGATATAGCAAATTATTATTTTCAACTGTTTAGATAATATTTAAAAAATATGATATTGAAGTATGAAACAATTAATTTACTAAATCGTATTGATCAAAACTTTTACATATTAACTGTATATAATCTCAAAGGTGGTGATGGTCTTTTCTTTTTCGAGCAAGTGAAGGATTAAGAATTAAGATGGTGATTACTGATCAACCCTCCAGCAAGTGGACCAAGTGATAGATGTTACCAGGGGATGATATCTACTATGTATTCTAAATTGTGTCTCCGAAAAGTTAGACTTTTCTACATTAGCAGACTCCAAATCTAGTTCTTCCATTGTGTCCACCAAAGCATTTTGTTTCTGCCATCGACCCTTGGTAACCTCTACGTACGTAATCTTCCTTTTCTGACAAAAAAAAATTGAATTTTATAAACCGATGTCCATCTTGAAGTCTGGATGAATGGTTGAAAGTTGGTTGTGTTTAAATTCGAATTTAGTTGTATAAAATAAATAAACTTGTATAAATGTAGATGACGATAATGATATAGAAACTGACAAAGAATAAAGATGATGGTGTTGTCCTAGATTAAAATTTTTAGAAGATCTCTAACAAAAAATGATCAATATTTACAAAAATATGTTAAACTACAATTTGCAATTGGATGTAAAAACACGTTGGAATAGTTTACTTGTTATGTTGGAAAGGTTTTATCAATTACGGCATCGTATCAAAAAAGCGTTAATTGATTTAAACTCAAACATAGTCTTTTCTGCAGAGGAGTTTCTATTAATTTCTGACACCATCGATGCATAGTCACCAATTAAATTAGGAGTCGAAGCACTGTGCAGAAAAGATTATAATCTTCTGGTTGCAGATACGATGTTTAAATTAATGATTGACACGCTTGTTGCACAGAAAAGTAAAATAGGTACTGAATTGACAAATCTCTGAAGTTTAGAATAATCCAAAGACAAACAGATATATCTCAAGTTTTGAAATATTTACAAAGCGCATCACAAAAGAATTATCATTACAAATCCATTACAAAAATATTGATTATCTTATAAAACGCCTAAGGATTAAAAATAAAGAACCAGACAGTAGTGAAGATTTTGATCTTGAAGATGAAGATATACCAGTATCAACATCTCTCTCCGCTCTTAATACTGCAAGTGTTTCATTAAATAAACAAATTAGAGAGTGTTATAAACAAAGCAATGACGAATGTTCCAATCCCTAAGAAACAAAGGACTGGAACTGGAACATCAGCTTAAAAATGAATTAAATTTTTTTGAAGAGCATTGAATAAGGAGGGTGCAGCTAAAACTAGCTTATCAATACTTGTTAACAATAACACAAATCTCGAGTCTGAACGAGCATTTTCAGCTGCTCAGGTCGATGCATTGGATAAGAGGTTAGTTATTCTTCCTGGAATTGACCTATTATTAATGTCCAATGTTGCTAATGTCCAGTTTATCTATGACCATATTAAAGTTTTGACGTTTATTTTAACTTTAAATTAAGATTAAATATATTAATGTAGTGTAGGAGAGTGGCCTCTATCTCCCAATTCAATAAAACATACCCTCGTATTTTTGGGGTAAGAGTAATTAAAAACTCTATTAAATTTATTTCAATTATATTATATTATGTTTTTAATTAATACGTAAAATTTGTAACATTACTTTAACCCACCCTTCAGTTACAAAATCATACGGTTGGTTTATTAAAATGAATCCTACAGTTAATAATTTATTTTGGAGTAAAAATTATGCATTGATTTGGTATCATTGTGCATTATTCTTTTTTCGTGGTACTTTCGCTCGTGTTTTACTGGTTGGAGGGTAGGTTAGAGGCCACCCACCCACCCTACATATATATTGATATTCTAAAGTAATCAAGTGTTTATGATTTTTGTTTTAAACCAAAGTTTTTACATTTAGTTTAAGTGATGCTTAATGCCCGTTAGTAATTTGAGTTAAATATATATGTAGGGTGGGTGGGTGTCCTCCAACCCACCCTACATTCAGTTAAACATACCCGAAGTTTGTTGGGGAAGAATTTTGATCATAATAAGTAATTGCTCTATTAAATTTTATATCAATATTATTATAATATATTTTTTAATAAATATATAGTTAGTGATATTGGTTTAACCCACCCTTCAGTCTCAATCTTCAACCTTGGTTCTTGATTCTTGAATCTTAAATGTTACTTCTAAATTTTTGATTCTTAAATATTAAATCTTGAATCCTAAATCTTTAATCTTTAATTTTTTATCTTGAATCTTGTATCTTCAACCTTCAATATTCGTTTCTGATTCTTCAATCTTGAATCTAGAATGTTTAATCTTGAATCTTGAATCTTAAATCTTAAATCTTGAATCCTAAATTCTGAATCTTGAATCTTTAATCTTCAATCTACAATCTCCATTCATTCTTGATTCTTCAATCTTGAATCGTGAATGTTTAATCTTGAACCTTGAATCATGAGGGTGGGTTCGAGGCCACCCACCCACCCTACATATATATTGATATTCTAAAGTAATCAATTGTTTATGATTTTTGTTTTAAACCAAAGATTTTATATTTAGTTTAAATGAAGCTTAATGCCCATTAGTAATTTAAGTTAAATATATATGTAGGGTGGGTGGGTGGCCTCTATCCCATCCTACATTCAGTTAAACATACCCGAAGTTTGTTGGGGAAGAATTTTGATCAAAATAACTAATTGCTCTATTAAATTTTACACCAATTTTATTATAATATATTTTTTAATAAATATATAGTTAGTGGCATTGGTTTAACCCACCCTTCAGTGTCAATCTTTAATCTTGGTTATTGATTCTTGAATCTTAAATGTTAATTCTAAATTTTTGATTCTTAAATATTAAATCTTGAATCCTAAATCTTTAATCTTGATCCTTGAATGTTTAATCTTCAATCTTTAATTTTTTATCTTGAATCTTGAATCTTAAATCTTTAACCTTCAACCTTCAATCTTCGTTTCTGATTCTTTAATCTTGAATCTAGAATGTTTAATCTTGAATCTTGAATTTTGAATCTTAAATCTTGAATCTTGAATCCTAAATTCTAAATCTTGGATCTTTAATCTTAGTTCTTGAATCTTGTATCTTCAATCTACAATCTCCATTCTTGATTCTTCAATCTTGAATCGTGAATGTTTAATCTTGAACCTTGAATCATGAGGGTGGGTTCGAGGCCACCCACCCACCCTACATATATATTGATATTCCAAAGTAATCAATTGTTTATGATTTTTGTTTTAAACCAAAGATTTTACATTTAGTTTAAGTGAAGCTTAATGCCCGTTAGTAATTTAAGTTAAATATATATGTAGGGTGGGTGGGTGGCCTCTATCCCATCCTACATTCAGTTAAACATACCCGAAGTTTGTTGGGGAAGAATTTTGATCAAAATAACTATTGCTCTATTAAATTTTATTCCAATTTTATTATAATATATTTTTTAATAAATATGTAGTTAGTGGCATTGGTTAAATGTTAATTCTAAATTTTTGATTCTTAAATATTAAATCTTGAATCCTAAATCTTTAATCTTGATCCTTGAATGTTTAATCTTCAATCTTTAATTTTTTATCTTGAATCTTGAATCTTCAACCTTCAATATTCGTTGAATCTTGAATCTAGAATGTTTAATCTTGAATCTTGAATCTTGAATCTTGAATCTTGAATCTTAAATCTTAAATCTTGAATCTTGAATCTTGAATCTTGAATCTTGAATCTTGAATCTTGAATCTTGAATCCTAAATTCTGAATCTTGGATCTTTAATGTTAGTTCTTGAATCTTTAATCTTCAATCTACAATCTCCATTGTTGATTCTTGAATCTTGAAATTTAAATCTTGAATCCTGAATCCTAAATCTTGAATCTTGAATCTTGAAATTTGATGTTTCATCTTCAATCTTTAATCTTCAATCTTCAATATTGAATCTTCAATCTTTAATCTTCAATCAATCTTCAATATTTAATCTTGATTTTTGATTCTTGAATCTTAAATGTTAATTTTTCATTCTTTATTCTTAAATATTAAATCTTGAATCATAAATTTTGAATCCTAAATCTTGAATTATGAATCTTGATTCTTTAATCTTTAACCTTCGACCTTTAATGTTCGTTTCTGATTCTTCAATCTTGAATCTTAATAGTTTAATCTTGAACCTTGAATCTTGAATCTTAAATCATGAAAGTTGAAAGTTGAATCTTGAATTGTCAATCTTTAAACTTCATTCTTCAATCTTTAATCTACAATCTCCATTCTTGAATCTTGAAATTTAAATATTGAATCCTGAATCCTTAATCTTAAATTTTGAATCCTGAATCTTGAATCTTAAATCTTGATATTTGATGTTTTATCTTCAATCTTTAATCTTCAATATTGAATCTTAAATCTTCAATCTTCAATCTTGGATCTTCAATCCTTAATCTTAAATCTTCAATCCTTAATTTTTAATCTTCAATATTTAATCTTGATTTTTGATTCTTGAATCTTACATGTTAATTTTTCATTCTTGATTCTTAAATATTAAATCTTGAATCATAAATCCTGAATTCTGAATCTTGATTTTTGAATCTTAAATCTTCCACTTTCGACCTTCAATGTTCGTTTCTGATTCTTCTGAATCGTGAATGTTTAATCTTGAATCTTGAATCTTGAATCTTAAATCATGAAAGTTGAATCTTCAATATTTAAACTTCATTCTTTAATCTACAATCTTCATTCTTGATTCTTGAATCTTGAATTTTGAACTTTCAAACTTCAATTTTCAATCTACAATCTTCATCTCTCATTCATGATTATTTACTCTTGAATTTAGAATCCTGAATCTTGAATCTTGATTCGTAGATCTTGAATCCTGAATCTTGAATCTTCAAACTTGATTTTTTTAATGTTCAATCTTTAATAGTTAACCTTAATTCTTGATTCTTGAATCTTAAATGTTGATTGTTCATTCTTGATGATTAAATAATAAATCTTGAATCATGAATCTTGAATCCAAAATCCTGAATCTTGGATCTTGAATCTTCAACCCACAATCTCCATTCTTGAATCTTGAACCGTGAAAATTGAATCTTATAACTTGAATCTTGAATTTTGAATCCTGAAACTTTAATCTTGATTTTAATACCTTGATTCTTGAATCTTGAATCTTGAAACTTGAATGTTTCATCAATCTTTAATCTTCAATTATTAATCTTGATTCTTGAATCTTAAATATTAATTTTTCATCCTTGAATTTTAAATATTAAATCTTGAATCATGAATTTTGAATCCTAAATCTTGAATTATGAAACTTGATTCGTGAATGTTTAATCTTGAAACTTTAATCTTCAACCTTTGACCTTCAATGTTCGTTTCTGATTCTTCAATCTTGAATCGTGAATGTTTAATCTTGAAACTTGAATCTTGAATCTTGAATCATGAAAGTTGAACGTTGAATCTTGAATTTTCAATATTTAAACTTCATTCTTCAATCTTTAATCTACAATCTTCATTCTTGATTCTTGAATTTTGAAACTTGAATCTTGAATCTTGAATCGTGAATCTTGAATCTTGAATCGTGAATCTTGAATCTTGAATTTTGAACTTTCGAACTTCAATTTTTAATCTACAATCTCCATCTCTAATTCATGATTCTTTACTCTTGAATTTAGAATCCTGAATCTTGATTCGTGAATCTTAAATCCTGAATCTTGAATCTCGAATCTTGAATCTTCAAACTTGAATTTTTTAGGTTCAATCTTTAATCGTTTAACTTTTATTCTTGAATCTTGAATCTTAAATGTTGATTGTTCATTCTTGATTATTAAATAATAAATCTTGAATCATGAATATTGAATCCTAAATCCTGAATCTCCATTCTTCAATCTTGAACGCTGAAACTTGAATCTTATAACTTGAATCTTGAATTTTGAATTTTGAATCCTGAAACTTGATTCTTGAATCTTGAACCTTAAATGTATCATCTTCAATCTTTAATCTTCAATAATATATCTTGATTCTTGAACCTTAAATGTTAATGTTTCATTCTTGATTCTTAAATATTAAATCTTGAATCATACATCTTGAATTCTAAATCTTTAATCATTAATCTTGATCCTTGAATGTTTAATCTTCAACCTTTAATTTTTTGTCTTGAATCTTGAATCTTTAATCTTCAATATCCGTTTCTAATTCTTCAATCTTGAATCTTGAATTTTAAATCATGGAACTTAAATCTTGAATATTGAATCTTGAATCCTAAATTCTGAATCTTAGATCTTTAATCTCAATTCTTGAATCTTTAATCTTCAATCTTTATACTTCAATCTACAATATCCTCTTCAAACTTGATTTTTTTATGTTCAATCTTTAATCGTTAACCTTCATTTTTGATTCTTGAATCTTAAATGTTGATTGTTCATTCTTGATTATTAAATAATAAATCTTGAATCTTAATTCCTGAATCCTGGATCTTGAATCTTCAACCTACAATCTCTATTCTTAAATCTTGAACCGTGAAAATTGAATCTTATAAGTTGAATCTTGAATTTTGAATCCTGAAACTTTAATCTTGATTCTTGAATCTTGAATCTTGAAACTTGAATGTTTCATCTTCAATCGTTAATCTGCAATCTTCAATCTTGATTTTTGATCATTGAATCTTGAATGTTAATTTTTCATTCTTGATTCTTAAATATTAAATCTTGAATCATAAATTTTGAATCCTAAATCTTGAATTATGAATCTTGATTCTTGAATTTTTAATCTTCAACCTTGGACTTTCAATGTTTGTTTCTGATTCTTCAATCTTGAATCGTGAATGTTTAATCTTGAACCTTTAATCTTGAATCTTAAATCATGAATGTTGAACGTTTAATATTGAATTTTCAATTTTTAAACTTCATTCTTCAATCTTTAATCTACAATCTTCATTCTTGCTTCTTGAATATTAATCTATATAAATAGATTAATAACAGGTTCTGTGTTTTTGCGTTTGTTTATTGTTAACTTCTGTTTCTGTTTTTTGTTCAATGATATTTCTTTGAGGTAATTAGTTGTTTAAACATATCTTGTTTAGAATAATGCATAGTAATAACAAAATCAATAATTTTTATGCTAAACTATTTATTAAGTGTAGGATTTCTTTGAACAAACCTCACATTTGATAGCTGCAAATTATTTTAAATTTTGTACATAACATATAGACGAAAAAGTAGGAGAAAAGTAAAAACAAACGTTTTAATAATGTTATAAAATGTAGAACAGAATTAATTCTAGATCGTAAATTTTAATCCCGCCTTTTCCAGCACATCCAAAATTTCTCGCTTAAAATTATCGATCACCTCTTGAGATAATTCAGTACGATATCCTCCGGACTTTCCTTTCCTCATAAACTGCCCCTCCTCGTCGTACTTTCCGCTAGCGCCCTGGAAAATCTTTATCACATCAGTGGGTACAGTAGTTTGTGTCTTCTTCAAGGACTCGAAGCTCAGGTGCGAAATTAATTCATTTTTACCGCTTTCCGGTAAAGTTTTCCCAAAGAATTCCGCCACTGTATCAATCACCGACGACAAATTCATTTTCATATCTTCATAATTAATGCAGAGCACGTTGGGTTCTTCTCTTCTGTTCCAAAAACCCAAAACGTGATCGACGTATGGTGTAAACGTAACTGAAATTAAAATTTGTACATTGTTTGTTAATTATATTAAATATAAATAAAACAGTTTTATATATTCAAATCAAAATCTATTAAATTAAACAAAAACGTTTACTTTGTTAATATCACACTTCATCATAAAGTGTGATATTAACAAAGTAAACGTTTTTGTTTAATTTTCCAAAATGTATCACGAAGTTAACGCCTCAACCATTAATCAATTAAATCTATTAAAAATTACCTTCATGTTGTAAGAATAATTGCGATAACAATTCAATGTCACCTGTATAACTACCCAACATTTTGCTGAAATAATACGAAGATACAAGCATGTCCATGGGATTTCTAATCATGTAAACAATCTGAAATAAATAATCTATAGCTGATATACAATTAAAAAATATTTACTTACTTTTGGGCGTTTTTCAAAACTAGTTATCTGCTTGGGCAACAAGTCCCAGGTAAGGTGAGTCTTGATATACCTCGGACGTTTCATATTTTTCACCACATCAACGGAATTTGGTAGATGGGTTAGAAAACAGGATTGCCTAAAAAATTTAAACAATTTTCAACTGTATCAGGATGATGTTATGGAAATCATACTCTATGTAATTGTAACGTTTGTTCAATTTTTCTTCGGCACCTTTAAAGTCCAAATCGTTGCCGATACACCAAACCAATTCTTGTGACCAGGTTGTACCTATGATTAAAATGTTCTATTAATATACAGTAAAAAATTTGGTATAAAAATAAATCTTAAATGAACTTCACCCATATTTCTTTCATCCAAAATTTTTAAATAAGATTAAAATAAAGAGAATTGTTGCGACCGTTACTACGTGGTAATCCATACGATAAGTGATTACTTGATAATGACGATAAAACGTCGAAACTCGAGTCGTGCTGTGTTGTTTAGATTTATATAATTGTGCCTACACGTTATATAATATTTTTACAATAATTATTTGTGGTTAAAACATAGTGAATTTTTCAATTCAGTGTAAGGATTAAAATAAATAAATAAATAAATGATTGAAAATGTTCAAAAACATTTTAATCTATAAAAAAATGAGATTGAAAATAATGTGAAACCATCAAAAAAAAATTAATTTGCTAATAATTTTAAAATATTGGTTAGAAAATAAAATTTTAAACTTTAATAATACGTACGTTTAAACTAGCGTACCCTTGACCTAGGTTAATGCGTAGTTTATTAAGATAGGTCAGGAGTACGATAGGTCATTGCACTGACTATTGAGGTAGGTCAAGAGTACGCTAGAATAAATAACGATTTAGAGTATTCTAAGTTTATAAAGCTACAACAAATTATTATTAGGTTTATTATAGTTTAAAGCAACGATAGATATTGTATTTTAAAGTAACACAAAAGCAGCCAAAACAATTAAATGTTTCAAAATAATAAAAGATTTCTAGGGGAAAATTTTCTAAAACAAATCTAGACCTTCCAAGAAAAATTCCGCAATTTGCAACTTTCTAAATAAGTTTATAGCCTCTAGTTAAAACAAAATGTTGAATTTTAGAGAAGCAATAGCTGAAATTTACCTGAATTCTCGAAAAGAAGACGAATTAAAAAAATATTTAGAGCCTGAAAAAATCTTTTCAATTTATAAGAAAAGTTGAAAACAATATTTAATTTTGGGATGAAGTTATTGGTCATTTACTAAACTCTAAACTTTTAGAAAAAAAATTTCAGCAAACCCTAATGCCTCATAGAAAATCTTTGCAATTTAAAAGATGACTTCAAAAAAACTCTTGAACTCTAGAGAATAAATTGCTAGAAATTTCCTGAACCCTCAAGAAATTAATCTAGATTTCTACAAGAGAATTCTAAAAGAAAATCTTTGCGATTTAGAAGACAAGTTGAAAAAATCTTGAAATGTGGAGAAGAAATTACTAGAAATTTCCTGAACTCTCGAAAAAAAGTGTAAATTTTCAAAAAAAGCATTCATTTAAATCTTTGCAATTTACTGGAAATTTTCTGAATTCTACAAAAATCTACATTTCTAGAATTTTTTTTTTGAAAATTCTAAAAACTTTGCAATTTAAAAGACAGCTTGAAAAAAAAAACAATCTTGATATCTGAAAAGATTTTAGATTTCTAGGAACAGATTTTCTATAGCCTCCAAATCTGAATAAAAGTTACTGGAAATTTCTGAAAAAAATTTCATATACTTGTTTCTCATTAAACACTTTCTGAAACACTGTATTAATGTAGGTTTTAGGTTAAATTAAATTCACTTGGCTTGTTTGAATATAATTTAACCTAAAACCTACACTCTCGAAAAAAGTCTAAAGTTCTCGAAAAGATTTTTTTTTAATTTTTGAGCCCTGAAGGAAATCTTTGCACTTTATAAGACAATATTAAAATCTGTAAGAGAAATTACTGGAAACAGCCTCAAAGAAAATTCTATAAATATTGAAACGAACTTTCTTAAAAACTCCCCAGCTAAAAATTCTGGAAATATGAAGAAGAAATTACTGTACACTTTTAGAATCCTCCAAAAAAGTTCTAGAAATCTACAAGGAAAACTTGTGAAAAATTCTAGAATCCTCGATCAAAATTCTTTGGAAAGGAAGTTGCAATAAAAACTAAAAGTGTGCAGGAGAAATTTCTGAAATTTCAAGAATCTTTAAAGAAAAATTTTAAATGTTTTCTGAAAAATTCTAGTTACAAATTTCTCACAAATTGAAATTGAAATTGAAAGGAAATGAAAACTTCAGTTTCTCATTTCCTTTAACCTTTGTTTGAAAAGTTATGTAATATTTTCAAATTTGGAAAAATATCGAGAAAAATAAAAAAAACGCTTCGAGTAAACCAAAAGCTTTTCAGTTCCAGTTTTGAACGACAAAACCTTAAGTTTAAAGTTTCATCTCAATCGGATCATTCGTTTTTGAGATACAGCGCCTACAGACACGAAAACAATGTTTTCCCTATATATTTTCTATATAGGGAAAATAAACTATATATAGTATAGAGGGAAAGTAAAAAAATATTAAGAAATTAGCGTTAAATTCTAAAGCTTTTGATTTGTTAGAACATTTCAAAAATCTAAACTGAGTTGCTAAAATTTCGTGACCTGGAAGAGAATTTTATTGAAAAATTTCCTAAGGAATTACTGGAAATTAACAGATGTTTTTGCAAATTAGAAGAAAGATTCTCTAAGAATAAACAAGCTAATTAAAAGCAATAAATTATGGAAACTTTTGAGATTTTTTTTTTTGAAAAATCAAAACCATAATTAGTAGAAAATTTTGTGAAAGCAAAGTTTAAAAAAATCTGGCAAGTGTGGACAAAAATTGCAGTCTAAAAGGGAAATTTTAAAAATTCCAAAGAAATAAATTGAATGAATTATTGAACAAAATTTTCATGAATTTTTAGACGACAAAAATGCTGAAAAAATCGGCTTGTATTAAGCAAGAAATTGTAGAATTTTTTCGAGGAAATTCTAAAAAATTTAAAATTAAAAGCTTTTGGTAGAAACAAAAATTAATTGCAGCAAAATTTAGAAATTAAAAATTTCTCAACTTTGAAGAGAATCTCTAAAATATACTGTAATATTTAATAAAAAAAGATGGAAAAGCGAATTACTAATCACCTCAACAGAAATATTCTCAAATTGAAAGAGAGATACGTAAAGAAAAAATTACCTGAAAATTCTGTTTAATATAAAGCAAGAAAAATTGGATTTTTTAAAAATAATTGCCAGTAAATGCTAAAGTTCTTGAATTAATGGATTTTATAAATCTGCAAGCAATTTTTTTGAACAATTCTACAACACTTGAAGAAAACTTTTCCCAGAAGCGAAGTTCATTTAATCAAAAAAAAACTTAACAAAATTACTGAAAATTATTAAAATCTCTAGAACACAAAAGTTTTGGTAAATTCCGTAAATAATTTTTTTAAGAATTTCTGGAAAATTCTAAAACTCTCAAATTAGTACAAAATTTAAAATATCTGAAAGATAAATTATAAAAAAAAATAGAAGAATTATTAGACAATATTTATTTATTTATTCGGCAAACACCATTTTACAAAACAATAATAATACATAATTACTACATAAATACACTTAACAAGTACTTATATACTTACATGGTATTTAAAGGAAAAGTAAAGTTAAACTTCTATAATTGTAACGTAAATATAACACTTTTATTTAATTTCTATTTGAAGAAAGAATATTCGTTATAGATTTTTTAAAACTGTGCCTAGAACCAGAAAATAGATCAATGTTTGCACAAGTAATAGCATTAAATTTGCGCATGGAACGAGATAACGGACTATTCATTCCGTAGTTAGTCTTATGATGACCAACTCGAAAGGTTTTCAAATGGCGTTGCAAGTTTGGCTGAATAGCATTAAAGTTTAAAATACATATCACAATTTATAAAAGAATTACACAAATTAAAGAGATGGTACATTAAATAAACATTTAAGAGCTTGAGTTTCCATTAATTCGACAGTTGATTTATTAGCCATTAATTTCAAAAATTTATTCTGTATCCGTTCCAATTTATTAATATTAGTACCGTATTGAGGAGACCAAACTATAGATGCATATTCAAGTTGAGGTCTAATAAGTGACACATATAACATTTTTACTGTCTCTGCGGAAAATTTTTGTGAAAATCTACGTATAAAACCTAACATTTTTAATGATTTTGATGCTAACCCAGTAACATGGGAATTAAAAGATAATTTTTGATCAAAATATACGCCCAAATCTTTTACAATTTTTACGTCTTCTAATTTGTAACTCTCTATAAAATAATCATAATTGTATAAGACTCGACTACGGCCGAAAGTTACTTTTGTGCACTTACTTATGTTTAAAAATAATTTGTTGACATTGCACCAATTACATAGACTTGTAATATCTTCCTGCAACCTGTCCTTGTCATTTATAGAGTTTACTTTAAGAAATAATTTCAGATCATCTGCAAATAGTAAACAACGACAGTACTTAAAAATTTTGGCAATATCGTTGATAAATAAAATAAATAGTATGGGACCACAGTGGGACCCTTGCGGTACGCCTGATGTCACATCCACAACTCTAGAAATATTTGAACCAATTTTGACACATTGACTGCGCCCCGTGATAAAGCTCCTGAGCCAATTAATGACCATGGAACCAAAACCCATTGATAATAATTTTGCAATAAGGACTTCATGATGTACGCGATCGAAAGCCTTCGCAAAGTCTGTATATATTGCGTCAACTTGTGATCCACTTTCAAAGGTCTCTAGAATATACGTTTCAAATAATACTAGATTTGTTGACGTGGATCTTCCTTCGCAAAACCCGTGTTGCTCCTTTGTGATTATGTGTTTGCATGCCCACTTAATCTGCCTAGCTACCAATGCATCCAACATTTTGGGGATGACGGATTGGATGCAAACACCCCTATAGTTTTTCATATCTTCTCTATTTCCGGTTTTGAACAACGGCGTTATGTAGCTCCTTTTCCACATTGATGGTACCACACCGGTTTTTAGATAGGATTGAAATAAAATTGTAATTGGCGTACACAAAGAAAATATACAGTTTTTTATAAGGTAAGCTGGCACACCATCTGGACCAACTGTACAACTGTCTTTAAGATCAACAATGCTCTGAAACACTCCGTAGTTACACAAAATGAATTTGAATCAATTTGATCGACACATCTGAAATTTGGAATATTAAAATCACTAACTGTAAATACTGATGAAAAAAACTCTGCAAATAAATTCACACAATCACTGGCGTTGTCACAATTTTCTTCATTCAGGAACATATGGCTCGGATATCCAGTTGGGTCTCGTACTTCATTCACAAACGCCCAACATCTTGAAGGATTTGAATGCAACTCTAATTCTTTATTATTCATATACGAGGTATGTAACGAATTATTAAGTTTAGAACATTCACTTCGTAAATAAGACAACCGTTTGTATTCAGATTGTTTATTACTTATTTTGTATAATTGATGTGCCTTTTTCTTCTCGTGTATCAAACTTATAAGCGTAGAATTAAACCATTTTGGATACTTCATCGGCTTAATACATCGCGTTGGAACGTATTTATTAATTAGATCATGTAATAAATTATAGAATTTTTCACATGAATTTTCAACATCATCATCAAACAACAATTTCCAATTAACATTTACTAAAGAGTCATTGATTGCACTATAATTTCCTCGTTTAAAATCAAATTCGACGAAGCTAGTATCCAGAGAGAGAGAAAACATCTTTATTAATAGAAGTAAGTATTTATACAGTTTTTATCAAGTGAACAGAGTACAGACTTGAGGTTTCTTCTAATCATCGGCTATCGACCCGCAGTCTTTCAGCCTGGATTTAGCTGTCAAAAACGTCATGATTACTAATGTCTTACGAAGTTAACTGTCTTCTGTCATTCCAAGGTTATGATCGCTAATGTCATTATGAACTGATGAGATGAATTGATAAATGGTGATTTGTGGATGTTTTGGGTTGACTAAAGGGTTACGAGGATTACACAACTGGTTAAGGATTTCAAGGTTGTGGGGATTTGTGGCAAATTTTTGGGATAGATATTTCAGACGCTCTTCAATAGGGATTACTTGGGTTAATTTGTATAGGAGGGTATTAGATGGGTTATGAATGGGATTGAGAGGGTGTCTAATTTTAGTAAGGATGCGAAGGGCTGATCGTTCTGCTACCTGGAGGTTTTTTAAGACGGTGGGACGGGGATTATGGAATAGGATAGCGGAGTATTCAAGAAGAGGCCGACAAATCGTTTTATAAATATGGACAGCTGTGTGTGTCGATATGCCTTGGTTTTGATACGTTAATACTCTAAAATGTCTTGCTCTCTTCTTGACACTCGCTTTAAGGTTTTGGGTGTGGGATTTGAAGGTTAATTTGGGGTCAAATGATATACCTAGGTATTTACAGGATTGAGAAGGTGTTAGTATGTGGTTATTTATTGTTATTGTGTATTGAGAATTGTGAGGTCAATGAAAGGGAATGAGAAGTTCGGATTTATTTGGATTAATCGATATTCTCCATTTTGCGAACCACAGTTATATGGTATCAATCAGCCCTTGCAATGTGGAAAGGGCTTTGTTTAGGGTGGATGCGTGGGATATGAGCGCTGTATCATCTGCGTAAAACAGTGGATAGGCGGAAGGGTTGCGATAAAGGGGGTCGGGATTGTAAAGGTCGTGTACATAAATATTATAGAGGAGTGGGGAAAGAGGAGAACCTTGGGGTACAACTTGCTGGGGAACAAAAGAATTGGATAAGGTATTTTTGATTTTTACTTGAAGGAGTCTAAACACGAGGAAGTTGTCAATTAAATTAAGGAGATGGGGTGGGGTTTTTAGGGAGTGGCATTTAAATAGCAAACCTCGATGCCAAACAACGTCAAACGCCTTGCGAATGTCTAGAAAGACTATGGCGGACTTTTGGTTTTCTAGGTGTGCTGTTTGACAGTTTGAAGTCAAGACTGTTAATGGCAAGGAAGTGGAGCGGTGTTCAAGAAAGCCAAATTGGTAAATGGGGATGTGGTGGGATAGGTTGAGCATAATTTTAGTTTTTAGTATGGATTCGAATAGTTTCCCCAGGACCGGAAGCAAGGTGATGGGGCAATAGCTTGAAACTTCTAATGCGACGTGTCCAGATTTTAATATGCAAGTTATTATACCTCGCTTCCATTCCTGGGGAATAATTTGGGACTGGTAAATGTGGTTGAATATTTGTATAATGTATAATGTATACAAGGCTAGTAACCATTTTCTCATATTCGTCACTTAATTTTAAGGTAATTTCATATGGTATATGGTGTAATGTTTCTCTACACCATACTTCACTGGCAGTAGTTATTGAAATATCAGTATTGGAAAAGAATAAGTCTAAAAATATTCCACGGTTGTTCGGAATTAAATTAGTTTGACGAATGAAAACAAAAACATTCTCCAATAATGTCAGAGTAGTGACATAAATTATTAGGATCAATAGTAAAATCTGGATGATTCGACCATTTAGCGTTTGGCAAGTTGTAGTCACCACAAATAATAACTTTGTTCGCATTATAAAGTTCCATTAACCTATCGATCGTATTACAGTGTTCAGTATACTTCGATTCATTAGACGACGGCGGTATATATATGGCACCGAGAATAAATTTGTCACATATATTTACAAACAATTGTTCAACCAAGTATTTATTGAAATTAAGTGTGAATTGATATTATTTTTAACTGCAATAAGTACTCCGCCACCTCGAGTTTTAGGACTAGTTATTGTCGATCGATCTAGTCTATATATAGAGTAATTCTTAAATTGAAGTTCAGCATTTGAAACCGTTTCGTCTAACCATGTTTCTATTAGAATTATTATATTAAAGAATGAACTGTTAATAAATTGCATAAGGTCATAGAGTTTTGTTTTTATACCACCCACATTCTCATAAAATATGTTTAGTTTTTTTGACTGTTTACTTCACGTTTAGAGTTACTTTTGCGAATTGTTGGCCGATTATTAATATATTTGATAAAAATATTATCTTCGCCATCATTTTTACGACGTTGCAGTACCTCAAATATTTTTTTATTATAGTTTCTTTGATTAATCATCAGATCTGATTTAACTTTGAGTTCTGGAAAATGTTGTTTTATAATATCTCGTTTCTTTAAAACTTCTTGAGCATGTGTACTATAGTTAAATACAAATTTTAATGGTCTATTAATATTGGATTTGCGACCTAATCTAATTGCGTTAAGTGGCTTAATACAATCATTTATAACACAAGATCTTTTTAAACGATTAAATTGTTCCATATCATATTCTTTGCGTTGTTCAAACGTATCTAACGTTGATTCGGGTATATTGAATACTATTATGTTATGGTTTCTATAATCACGTTCTTCCATTTCCAACATCGTATCTTCAATGTTATTATTAGTATTCAGCTTTGAAATTTCATCTTTTAGGTATTTATTTTCATTTTCAACCATTAATAGTCTATTATTTAAACTTGCCACATTCTCAATCAATTCACTCAAAGACGTTTGAAAATCCTGTTTGAATAAAGATAATTCAGATCTCAACAAGGACTGAATCATTATCATTGTAGGCATATTACATTTATTACAGAACCATCCAGCTCCATCGATTTTCTTTTCTTCTTGGCGATAATTATTAATAACAGCGTCAGACAAATCTACGCATTTCCCATGGAACCAATTTGAGCAATCGCTACTGCATTTAATTGCAGAAACAACACCCTTTGGTGGTATAATAACTTTACATATTTCGCATGATAAAGACATTAACAAGAATATAATTACTCAATTCAATTTCAATATATTTTATTCAGGATAGTAATTAACAATTATTTAACGGGGACACTTTTCTTCACACTAACCCCGCCCTTGGTAGTGACTTACTATAATAACACACAAGACTAGGCGACGCGGAAGGAAAAACAAAAGAAAACAAAGGAGTACAGCCGAACACATTTACACCAAACGCGATATGAACATCCAGTAAAAAATGCTCGCTGTATGAATGAACAAAAACTATCGAGTATCGATACCAGACGAAATAGATAGGTTATTTTAGTAATTACTAATTTACGCTTGAACCCATTAATGGATTTAATTATATTTATAATGTTTACCTGCAGAATGATGTAAACAACACTCCAGCACAAGAACTGCTTAAACGGAATTCGTCGTTGTCTTTAATTACCAATAAACACCACAGCCGACACGACACGTGTATAGTAGTAAATATTATAACTAGAGAGCGGATAAAAAAGCTTAAAAAATTTGAAAAAAAGCACTTTAAAAGGCACAAAATTTAGAGAAAAAAAGCATCAAAAAAGCATAAAAACAGGAAAAAAGCATAAAAACACGAAAAAAGCACTAAAAAAGCATTAAAATGCACAAAATTTAGAGAAAAAAAGCATTAAAAAAAGCATAAAAACAGGAAAAAAGCACAAAAACACGAAAAAAGCACTAAAGAAAATTATATTTTCTTGATATGTTACACGTTTATCAACATATTTTACAAAGAAATTTGGCTTAAAACTAAAATAAACATACTTTCTTTACGCAATATATAATATCATGTAAGTATTTAAAAATTAAATTGTAATTTCGTATACGTTTCAAAATAACTAAAATCTATTCATAAAAACAGTAGATCATTAAATGTTGTTCTAAGGGTTTAATTGTAAAAATTATTACTTCTGACGCTCAATAAATTTTGGAAAGTAGAAAAGCTTCTCTTTATTTTAAATTATAGCTGGATCCATTTGAAAATTGCCATTCAAAATCAAGTTTAATTTATTTAATATTAAAAATCCTTCATTTTCAACGAATACTTCTTTCGATATTATTTTGATTTCTTGGCCAATGCATGCAGGTATTTTCTAAAATGAATCTGCTTTTATAAAGATTTGATTGTGTTGCTCACAAAATTTAAACGCGATTTTATGTAACTCAATTGTTTTGAAGGAAGCTCTTGTTTCTTAAGAACTGTTTGACAGTCTTTAACTGATTTGCTTGTCGTTTCGGGAAAGTTGTATACAACCTTATTAAATTCTTCAAAATTGTTCGCATAGTACATTGTAGCATATAGCCAAATTCCCCATTTTGTTAGCACTGGTTTATGGGGCAGTGAGATATCAGATAATTACTTCTTGAATAATTGTACTCACAGAAGAATATAAGAACTATTTTTCCATATTTAATTAAATCTACAAATGGAAATTTAATTCTTATAGTTTCAGAAATTCGTTTCTATTCATGTGCTAAACTTGTACAATGCACAAAATGCATTATTAGTAAAATTTTGTAACTTGGTATTGTCTACGGCAAAAATAAGCTTGTCAGTCCATCATTTATGAATTTTGCTATAATGTTATTATCAGTTTTCTTCAATTCTTTTGAATATATCAAAACACTGTTGGTCGGATGTCTTCATGTTAAACTCATATTATTAAATTAAACAAGTCTGCGGTTTCATTCACACCAAACCACATATAATTATTGTTAATAATATCTTTAATTTTTTGTATGGTTTCATAGTATCTAAGAGCTACATAATTTTTTCTCGGGAATGCGTATTTTACAATATTTTCCCAAGAAAGATTTAAATGCATTATTTTGTAATTTTCTTAAAGGGATATTAGAATGTAAAAGTATTTTGCACAAATGTGAATTTAATTGAAGATGATGCTAAAGATTGTGAAATTGTGCTGTTTTGTTAGTTCAGCTTTGAACTTTTTCAAACGTTCTTGACGTAGTGTTGTTATAACATCTTTTACATACAAGTCTTGACTAGTTAGGATGCAGTTGGGAACTAAAATAAAACTTACTATTTTTAAACATGCCTTACAAAATAATGTATAATTTTCACTTATTAAATCTGGATAGCTTCTAATTAATTCTTGTATTGTGGTTTTCACCTTTTGCATTATGGGTTAAATATACATGTGAATTATATAATATAATTTATCTGTGATTCCCCAGGTTAATACGATTCACGCATATAATAATTTTTAATAAATAAGCAAAGTTTTTGGAATGTCAATTCAATAGTTTATGAATGCGAGTTTGAATATGAAAATTAACGAAAACGGTAAATATGCGCCAGTCGTCCCATCGGTACTTTTGCCGAGAGAAGGAAATTGAAACGGTTGCAGAACACCTGATTATTAGCTATCACTTAAATTTGTTTACATTTAATACTTACTGGGGCCCCTATTTATTTTTTAACGACGTTTACATCCGGAATATCATAGGTGTGATTCCTATGAAGCGTTCGTCTGTATTATCTGAATAATGAGACGGTCTATTATATCTACTTATTTATAAACGAATCCATTGTAAATTGGTAATTTATACTAATATTTATTAATAATAAAATTCATTATAATTATTGTATCATATTATGAAGATTTTTAACAATTATGTTGTCAAAAGACACGAAGAAAATATGTAATACAAATATAATCTATAAATGATGGGATACAGATTTTTACGAAAATTCTCTATATTAGCACATTAATTTAATATCAGCGTGAAATTATTATTAAATGTTTTTTAAATGTTTAAGAAAATGCTCCAAATAAGCATCAAAATCTAAAAAAAGCATGAAAATAAGCATAAAAAGTCAAAATAAGCACAAAAAGTCAAAATAAGCAAAAAAGCCCAAAGAAACTTAGCGCTAAGTAATCACATTCTTCAAGATTCGTATAGATATTAAGAAATTTTTTCGATGCTATTAATATTATGGATAAGCATAATGCTAGAAATCCGCTCTCTAATTATAACACGTAAAAAATAGTATTTCATTAAAAGAACAAATGAGCTTAAGAGCTGCATAATAGCCGCCGGAAAAACATCATCGATGGATTCTTCACGAGAATAGACCGAAGAAATGATCTCCCCCCGGGTCTCTTCAATTTAAATTAAAGTAATGGTATTGATAGTAGTATATATTTTAGATTAATTTAAGAGGAGAAACGAAAAAATAAAGCAATTAATACGTTTGTTTCGGTAGTTTAGTTTAAAACCCCATTTAGTTAACGTTTTCCTAAATGGTTTAGTGCTGAGCATGATTTTTTTGAAAAAAACTGCGCATTCCAAATTCAAAACGTCCAATCTCCAATCTGATTATGAGAACTTCAAAAATATTCGTGCCCAGTGCAAATCAATGATAAAATCCTGTCATGATCGTTATCAGCAGTCGATAGAAGATGGAATTTCATTGGATACTCGCTTAATTTGGAAATACATTAAGCACTAGATGAGATTCCAAATTCCTTTGTATGCAATCGTAAGATTGTGAACCTATTTACAGCTTTTTTTGTAGTTATTTATAGTAGTAGCCAATCTTTATTATCTTGTATGTACATATATACAACTCTAATATATACCTACAATATATATATATATATATATATATATATATATATATATTTGTTTATTTACAGATAAAGGGCTATCGACCTTCGGTCTTTGTGCTCACGTTTGTTTTGTTGTTATTTATCCCATTCATGGTAGGTGAGGGGGGTGGAGTGAGGTTATGTATTCGTACAGGATTTTTAAATTTCGCTGGTATATTATAATTTCTAGGGAAGCACATTTTATTTAGAATTTCCAAATTGTTTTCATTACATGCATATCGTTCTGCGAGAAATCAAACCCTTTGTTTTATTGGAGTTATATTGGTGGATTCTTACAAAAGGGTGTTAGAAGGATTATGGAGAGGATTTTGAGGATGTCGGAGTTTGGTTATAATACGAAGAGATGCTCGTTCAGCCACTTAAAGGTTACGAAGTGTGGCTGAGCAGGGACTTATATAAAGAATGGAGCTATAGTCCAAAATGGGACGGCATATCATTTTGTAAATCTTCGTGCAGGTTTTCATGCTTATTCCTTGCTTTTTGTACGTTAATGAGCGGAAATGTTTCGCTCTGTTGATAACTTTTATTTTGGCGGATGACGTATGCTTCCTAAATGAAAATTTTGTAGCTAATGTGATGCCTAGATATTTGCATAGAGGAGTTGAGGGGATAGAGGATCCATTTATTGATATTGATAAGGGTGTTGGAAGTATACGATGGTGGAGTTGGGATTTACTGGGGTTTATTCGGAGTCTCCATTTGGAAAATCATTTGGATGTGGTATCAGTAAAGTCTTGGAGGGATTTTAAGGCTGCACTAGTGGAAGAAGCATGTGATATTAGTGCAGTAGTGGATAATGAGTTGGATTTGAAAGGTTTGGATCGGGGTTGTACAGGTCATTGCAAAATATATTGTAGAGGAGAGAAGACAGGGGAGATGCTTGAGGTAAACCTTGTAGAGAAGTGAAGGGTAATGATAGGGTTTTATTTATTCGGACTTGTAATTTACGATCAGACAGGAAATTTTGGATTAGGTTTATTATGTGAGCAGGTAAGTGAAGGAGACTGCATTTGTAGAGTAGACCTCGGTGTCAAACGGAATCAAATGCTTTTGATATATCCAAGAAGAGTATGGCTGATTTTGTACCCTCGAGATGTACGGTTTGGCAGTTGGTTGTAAGGATAATAAGCGGGAGTGTAGTGGACCGTTTAGGAAGGAAGCCGAATTGGTAAACAGGATTTAGGCTAGAGATATAAGAGAGAATTTTTTCTTTAATGAGAGACTCGAACAACTTGCCAACAACCGGTAGTAAAGTTATGGGGCGGTAGTTATTAATTTAGGAAAAATTTGAAAACATTAATCTAAAAATTACTCACCGGATTTTGGAAAACCGCAGAGCCACACATCATCATCGTACACCTCGAAGTCTTCAATATCCTTCGAAATGTTTTTAAAAGCCGGCGGCATTTTGCAGCCTTTGAACGTTTCGTTTAAGACTACATCAAGCTTCCCATCTGGATTCTTCAATTCCCCAGACATTTTTCAAAACTTATTATTTATCTATAAGATTAATAAATAGTACAGTGCATTTGCATCAAGGTTAAAATCCTTATTTATGTTCCAGCATTGTTTAAAAAATCGGTTTGAGAAGGAAAATTAGTATAACATGGAATATCTTATAAGATCCCTCTCAAAAGAGGTATCTTTAAGATGGAAAATACAACTTTATTGCGAAAATTATTAAAACAAACACAATGAAAAATTAAAAACTTACTCAAATATGTACGGCAACTGATACAATAATGATTTGTTTTAGTCACAGCGGCCAAATTTATACCTGCGATGCATTATTGATTTCAATACAAATCATTACGTTCGTAATGAAAAAAGTATACAATTTAATAATAAAATATATTATACGAAACTTTTCGTGTGTTTAAATTATTGGTTATTTTCTACAACCACTTAAACTATTAAGTAACGTACATATAACTAATAGATTTGTACGAATTTAGGTCAAAAAATTGCTATTATCTATCGATGTTTGTTTAAAGATAAGAGAAATATTTAAACTGAAGTGTTCATAACACGTACTTAATAAAATCAGACATTTTGCATGGAAACAGCGCGAAAGAGATGTTCGTCGAAGGTTATATAACCGTTGATTGAAATATTTCAATCAACGGTTATACGATGAAAATTACGTAAAGAAATTTGGTGATGATGTTTGGGTTTCTGATATTCTTAATACAAGATTGTAAGTAAAAGTTTTTGAACTGTTAACAGTGGAGGCTTCTACTTCGTTATACATTATTATTCACAAATAAAAAACTTTTCAACTTTTACTAACTATAATTTCGACAATTTTAACTTGCCATTATTAAACTAGAAGTTTTTGAAATTACAATTTAATTTTGATATAATTAATTCATAGTACAAAAAACATGGAATTAATCATTTAGTTTATAACAAATGAATTAATTATTTTGTAAATACATATTTCATAAATAAATTGAAACTCAAATAACAAACATAAATTACATTCTTTTATCTGTAATGTATTCATAACTTAATAACAATGCTGATGATAAGTATCGTAATGGAATATTTTGAACACTGTTCAAAACTCAAAGTAATCATAATTTATGAAAAAAACGGAAAATACTTTACGTATCTTTCAACAATATTTTTATTAAAATAAACTTGTCAAAATTTCGTTAAAAATCATTATAATTCAAACACTTCATTTATCTTGTATAAATATAATCAAATAACAATGTCATGATATAATATCTTATAATAGAAAAGATTTATGTTTGCGTATTGTTCAACTGCGAGACTACGAGATAAGATAATGATCTCTGTCGGATAAAATAAATTTAAAAATCGTCGAATCGTTCGAACATACGTAAGTCGATCACGTACAAGAAAAATGTCTCTTAAATCCGAAGAGGAAATAAACGCCATTGTCTCCAAATATTACAAGAGAGTAGAAACGAGTACCTATAAAGGTTACGTGTTGCCAACGTATTTTGGGAAAATTTTGAAAGACATTGAGGATTTGGAAGTTTACGAGGACGATGTTTGGGTGTGCAGTTTTCCCAAATGTGGTAAATATAAAAACATCTGCTAAAATCTATTAACCTATTTTAGAAAATAACAAAATATAGATAATGTTTAATTGATTTTAAGATTTTTAACTTCATCCCATGACGAATTAATTTTGTACAATGGTTCAAACCTCAGAATGCAAATTACGATTTTTAGAATTCAAATTTTTAATCATCGCCATTTTGTTTTTTGATGAAGTCTTTTAATTTATTTTTAAGAATGTTAAAATATAAACAATTTTTAATAAATATAACGATTTTTAAAATTATTCCAGTCTAAATTAATATTTTCACAATTCTAATTTTTAATCGTCACCATTTTGTTTTCTGAAAAATACTGCTTAATTATTTTCAAGAATATTAAAATATTCAACATTTTAAATTAATATAATGATTTTTAAGTTCATCCTTCTCTTAATTATGCTTTTACAATCTTACAAAGATTAGAATTCAATTTTGAATTTTCAAATTTCTAGTTTTAAACGTTGCCATTTTGTTTCATGCATTATTCTTTTGTTTTATTTTTAAAATTATCAAAAACATAGATTATAGATAATGGATTTACTGATTCTTAACTTTATCCTACTTATACTTAAATTTTTATAAATTTTCAAACCTTCGAATGCAATTTTAGATTTCTACAGTTCAAATTTTAAATCATCGCCATTTTGTTTTCAGCTAAAATCTGTTGATCTATCTTTGGGAATATCAAAATACAGATAATGTTTACTTGATTTAGAGATTTTTAAGTTCATCCAATCACAAATTAATTTTTTACAATGTTTCAAATCTCTGAATCCAAATTACGATTTTCACAATTCAAATTTTTAATCATCGCCGTTTTGTTTTTTGATGAAGTCTATTAATTTATTTTTAAAAATATTAAAATATAAACATTTTTTAATAAATGTAACGATTTTTAAAATTATTACAGTCTTAATTATACCTATAGAATTTTTCAAACTTCCGAATGCAAATTTAAATTTCCACAGTTCAAGTTTTAAACGTCGATATTTAGTTATTCTGCTCAAATCTTTTAACTTATTTTTAAGCATATGAAAATATAGATAATTTTTAATAAATGTAGCAATTTTGGGGTCTATTCCATTACGAATTAATTTTTTATAACTTCTCAAACCTCCGAATGCAATTTTAGATTTTCACAATTCGAAATTTTTAACGTCGCCATTTTGTTTCCTGATGAATATTGTTTAATTATTTTCAAGAATATTAAAATATTAATCATTTTTTATAAATATAATGATTTTTAAATTCATCCCTCACTTAATTTTGCTTTTATAACTCTACAATCTTTGGAATGCAATTTTGGATTTTCAAGTTTTAAGATTTAAACGTCGCCATTTTGTTTCCTGCTTTATTCTATTGTTTTATTTTTAAAATTATCAATAAAATAGATCATTAATAATATACTTACCGATTCTTAAGCTTATCTTACTTGCAATTAAATTATTAAACATTTTCAAACCTCTGACTACAATTTTACATTTCTACAGTTCAAATTTTAAATCATCGCCATTTTGTTTCCGACTAAAATCTGTTGACCTGTTTTTAGAAATATCAAAATATAGGTAATTTTTAATTGATTTAGAGATTTTAAAATTCATCCCTTCGTGAATTAATTTTTTACAATTTTTTAAACATCCGAATGCAAATTAATGTTTTCACAATTCTAATTTTTAATCGTCACCATTTTGTTTTATGACAAATACTGCTTAATTATTTTCAAGAATATTAAAATATTCAACATTTAAAATTAATATAATGATTTTTAAGTTCATTCTTTTCTTAATTATGCTTTTACAATCTTACAAAAATTAGAATTCAATTTTGAATTTTTAAATTTCTAGTTTTAAACGTCGCCATTTTGTTTCCTGCATTATTCTTTTGTTTTATTTTTAAAATTATCAAAAACATAGATTATAAATAATGGATTTATTGATTCTTAACTTTATCCTACCTATAATTAAATTTTTATAAATTTTCAAACCTTCGAATGCAATTTTAGATTTCTACAGTTCAAATTTTAAATCGTGGCCATTTTGTTTTCAGCTAAAATCTGTTGATCTATCTTTGGGAATATCAAAATTCAGATAATGTTTAATTGATTTAGAGATTTTTAAGTTGATACCATCATAAATTAATTTTTTTAAATGTTTCAAACCTCCGAATGCAAATTGCGATTTTCACAATTCAAATTTGTAATCATCGCCATTTTCTTTTTTGATGAAGTCTATTAAATTATTTTTAAGTTTATTAAAATATAAACAATTTTTAATAAATATAACGATTTTTAAAATTATTCTAGTCTAAATTATGCCTATAGAATTTTTTAAAATTCCGAATGCAAATTTAAATTTCCACAGTTCAAGATTTAAACGTCGATATTTAGTTATTCTGCTCAAATCTTTTAACTTTTTTTAGGCATATAAAAATATAGATAATTTATAATAAATGTAGTAATTTTAAGATCTATTCTATGACGAATTAATTTTTTATAACTTCTCAAACCTCCGAATGCAGTTTTAGATTTTCACAATTCGAATTTTTAAACGTCACCATTTTGTTTCCTGATGAATATTGTTTAATTATTTTCAAGAATATTAAAAAATTAACCATTTTTTATAAATATAATGATTTTTATATTCATCCCCCACTTAATTTTGCTTTTATACCTCTACAATCTTTGGAATGCAATTTTGGATTTTCAAGTTTTAAGATTTAAACATCGCCATTTTGTTTCCTGCTTCATTCTATTGTTTTATTTTTAAAATGATCAATAAAATAGATCATAAATAATATACTTACCGATTCTTAAGCTTATCCTACTTCTAATTAAATTATTAAACGTTTTCAAACCTCTGACTACAATTTTACATTTCTACAGTTCAAATTTTAAATCATCGCCATTTTATTTCCAACTAAAATCTGTTGATCTGTTTCGAGAAATATTAAAATATAGATCATTTTTAATCGATTTAGAGATTTTGAAGTTCTTCCCTTCATGAATTAATGTTTTACAATTTTTTAAACATTCGAATGCAAATTAATATTTTCACAATTCTAAATTTAATCGTCACCATTTTGTTTTCTGACAAATACTGCTTAATTATTTTCAAGAATATTAAAATATTCAACATTTTAAATTAATATAATAATTTTTAAGTTCATCCTTCTTTTAATTATTCTTTTACAATCTTACAAAGATTAGAATTCAATTTTGAATGTTCAAATTTCTAGTTTTAAACGTCGCCATTTTGTTTCCTGCTTTATTCTTTTGTTTTATTTTTAAAATTATCAAAAACATAGATTATAAATAATGGATTTACTGATTATTAACTTTATCCTACCTATAATTAAATTTTTATAAATTTTCAAACCTTCAAATGCAATTTTAGATTTCTACAGTTCAAACTTTAAATCGTCGCCATTTTGTTTTCAGCTAAAATATGTTGTTCTATCTTTGGGAATATCAAAACACAGATAATGTTTAATTGATTTAGAGATTTTTAAGTTCATCTCATCACAAATTAATTTTTTACAATGTTTCAAACCTCCGAATGCAAATTACGATTTTCACAATTCAAATTTTTAATCATCGCCATTTTGTTTTTTGATAGAGTCTATTAATTTATTTTTAAGAATGTTAAAATATAAACAATTTTTAATAAATATAATGATTTTTAAAATTATTCCAGTTTAAATTATGTCTATAGAATTTTTTTAAAATTCCGAATGCAAATTTAAATTTCCACGGTTCAAGTTTCAAACGTCGATATTTAGTTATTCTGCTCAAATATTTTAACTTTTTTTTAGGCATATGAAAATATAGATAATTTATAATAAATGTAGCAATTTTAAGGTTTATTCCATTACGAATTAATTTTTTATAACTTCTCAAACCTCCGAATGCAATTTTAGATTTTCACAATTCGAAATTTTAAACGTCGCCATTTTGTTTTCTGATGAATATTGTTTAATTATTTTCAAGAATATTAAAATATTAACCATTTTTTATAAATATAATGATTTTTAAATTCATCCCTTATTTAATTTTGCTTTTATAACTCTACAATCTTTGGAATGCAATTTTGGATTTTCAAGTTTTAAGATTTAAACGTCGCCATTTTGTTTCCTGTTTTATTCTTTTGTTTTATTTTTAAAATTGTCAATAAAATAGATCATAAATAATATACTTAGCGATTCTTAAGCTTATCTTACTTGCAATTAAATTATTAAACATTTTCAAACTTCTGACTACAATTTTACATTTCTACAGTTCAAATTTTAAATCATCACCATTTTGTTTCCGACTAAAATCTGTTGACCTATTTTTAGAAATATCAAAAACTAGGTAATTTTTTATTGATTTAGAGACTTTGAAGTTCATCCCTTCATGAATTAATTTTTTACAATTATTTAAACATCCGAATGCAAATTAATGTTTTCACAATTCTAATTTCTAATCGTCACCATTTTGTTTTCTGACAAATACTGCTTAATTATTTACAAGAATATTGAAGTATTCAATATTTTAAATGAATGTAATTATTTTTAAGTTCATCCTTCTCTTAATTATGCTGTTACAATCTTACAAAGATTAGAATTCAATTTTGAATTTTCTAATTTCTAGTTTTAAACATCGCCATTTTGTTTCCTGCTTTATGCTTTTGTTTTATTTTTAAAATTATCAAAAACATAGATTATAAATAATGGATTTACTGATTCTTAACTTTATCCTACTTATAATTAATTTTTTATAAATTTTCAAACCTTCGAATGCAATTTTAAATTTCTACAGTTCAAATTTTAAATCGTCGCCATTTTGTTTTCAGCTAAAATCTGTTGATCTATCTTTGGGAATATCAAAATACAGATAATGTATAATTGATTTAGAGATTTTGAAGTTCATCCCATCACAAATTAATTTTTTACAATATTTCAAACCTCCGAATGCAAATTACGATTTTTACAATTTAAATTTTTATCATCCCCATTTTGTTTTTTGAAGAAGTTTATTAATTTATTTTTAAGAGTATTAAAATATAAACAATTTTTAATAAATATAATGATTTTTAAAATTATTGCAGTCTAAATTATGCCTATAGAATTTTTTAAAAATTCCGAATGCAAATTTACATTTCCACAGTTTAAGTTTTGAACGTCGATATTTAGTTATTCTGCTTAAATATTTTAACTTTTTTTTAGGCATATGAAAATATAGATAATTTATAATAAATGTAGCAATTTTGGGATCTATTCCATTACGAATTAATTTTTTATAACTTCTCAAACCTCCGAATGCAGTTTTAGATTTTCACAATTCGAATTTTTAAACGTCACCATTTTGTTTCCTGATGAATATTGTTTAATTATTTTCAAGAATATTAAAATATTAACCATTTTTTATAAATATAATGATTTTTAAATTCATCCCTCACTGAATTTTGCTTTTATAACTCTACAATCTTTGGAATGCAATTTTGGATTTTCAAGTTTTAAGATTTAAACGTCGCCATTTTGTTTTCTGCTTTATTCTATTGTTTTATTTTTTTAAATTATCAATAAAATAGATCATAAATAATATACTTACCGATTTTTAAGCTTATCTTACTTGTAATTAAATTATTAAACATTTTCAAACCTCTGACTACAATTTTACATTTTTACAGTTCAAATTTTAAATCATCGCCATTTTGTTTCCGACTAAAATCTGCTGACCTGTTTTAGAAATATCAAAATATAGGTAATTTTTAATTGATTTAGAGATTTTAAAGTTCATCGCTTCGTGAATTAATTGTTTACAATTTTCCGAATGCAAATTAATATTTTCACAATTCTAATTTTTAATCGTCACCATTTTGTTTTCTGACAAATACTGCTTAATTATTTTCAAGAATATTAAAATATTCAATATTGTAAATTAATATAATGATTTTTAAGTTCATCCTTTTCTTAATTATGCTTTTACAATCTTACAAAGATTAGAATTAAATTTTGAATTTTCAAATTTCTAGCTTTAAACGTCGCCATTTTGTTTCCTGCATTATTCTTCTGTTTTATTTTTAAAATTATCAAAAACATAGATTATAAGTAATGGATTTACTGATTCTTAACTTTATCCTACTTATAATTAATTTTTTATAAATTTTCAAACCTTCGAATGCAATTTTAGATTTCTACAGTTCAAATTTTAAATCGTCGCCATTTTGTTTTCAGCTGAAATCTGTTGATCTATCTTTGGGAATATCAATAAACAGATAATGTTTAATTGATTTAGAGATTTTTAAGTTCATCCCATCACAAATTAATTTTTTACAATATTTCAAACCTCCGAATGCAAATTACGATTTTCACAATTCAAATTTTTAATCATCGCCATTTTGTTTTTTGATAGAGTCTATTAATTTATTTTTAAGAATGTTAAAATATAAACAATTTTTAATAAATATAATGATTTTTAAAATTATTCCAGTTTAAATTTTGTCTATAGAATTTTTTTTAAATTCCGAATGCAAATTTAAATTTCCATATTTTAAGTTTTAAACGTCGATATTTACTTATTCTACTCAAATATTTTAACTTTTTTTCAGGCATATAAAAATATGGATAATTTATAATGAATGTAGCAATTTTGGGATCTATTCCATTACGAATTAATTTTTTATAACTTCTCAAACCTCCGAATGCAATTTTAGAATTTCACAATTCGAATTTTTAAACGTCGCCATTTTGTTTCCTGATGAATATTGTTTAATTATTTTCAAGAATATTAAAATATTAACCATTTTTTATAAATACAATGATTTTTAAATTCATCCCTCACTTAATTTTGCTTTTATAACTCTACAATCTTTGGAATGCAATTTTGGATTTTCAAGTTTTAAGATTTAAACGTCGCCATTTTGTTTCCTGCTTTATTCTATTGTTTTATTTTTAAAATTATCAATAAAATAGATCATAAATAATATACTTACCGATTCTTAAGCTTATCTTACTTGTAATTAAATTATTAAACATTTTCAAACCTCTGACTACAATTTTACATTTCTACAGTTCAAATTTTAAATCATCGCTATTTTGTTTCCGACTAAAATCTGTTGACCTGTTTTTAGAAATATCAAAATATAGGTAATTTTTAATTGATTTAGAGATTTTAAAATTCATCCCTTCGTGAATTAATTTTTTACAATTTTTTAAACATCCGAATGCAAATTAATGTTTTCACAATTCTAATTTTTAATCGTCACCATTTTGTTTTATGACAAATACTGCTTAATTATTTTCAAGAATATTAAAATATTCAACATTTAAAATTAATATAATGATTTTTAAGTTCATTCTTTTCTTAATTATGCTTTTACAATCTTACAAAAATTAGAATTCAATTTTGAATTTTTAAATTTCTAGTTTTAAACGTCGCCATTTTGTTTCCTGCATTATTCTTTTGTTTTATTTTTAAAATTATCAAAAACATAGATTATAAATAATGGATTTATTGATTCTTAACTTTATCCTACCTATAATTAAATTTTTATAAATTTTCAAACCTTCGAATGCAATTTTAGATTTCTACAGTTCAAATTTTAAATCGTGGCCATTTTGTTTTCAGCTAAAATCTGTTGATCTATCTTTGGGAATATCAAAATTCAGATAATGTTTAATTGATTTAGAGATTTTTAAGTTGATACCATCATAAATTAATTTTTTTAAATGTTTCAAACCTCCGAATGCAAATTGCGATTTTCACAATTCAAATTTGTAATCATCGCCATTTTCTTTTTTGATGAAGTCTATTAAATTATTTTTAAGTTTATTAAAATATAAACAATTTTTAATAAATATAACGATTTTTAAAATTATTCTAGTCTAAATTATGCCTATAGAATTTTTTAAAATTCCGAATGCAAATTTAAATTTCCACAGTTCAAGATTTAAACGTCGATATTTAGTTATTCTGCTCAAATCTTTTAACTTTTTTTAGGCATATAAAAATATAGATAATTTATAATAAATGTAGTAATTTTAAGATCTATTCTATGACGAATTAATTTTTTATAACTTCTCAAACCTCCGAATGCAGTTTTAGATTTTCACAATTCGAATTTTTAAACGTCACCATTTTGTTTCCTGATGAATATTGTTTAATTATTTTCAAGAATATTAAAAAATTAACCATTTTTTATAAATATAATGATTTTTATATTCATCCCCCACTTAATTTTGCTTTTATACCTCTACAATCTTTGGAATGCAATTTTGGATTTTCAAGTTTTAAGATTTAAACATCGCCATTTTGTTTCCTGCTTCATTCTATTGTTTTATTTTTAAAATGATCAATAAAATAGATCATAAATAATATACTTACCGATTCTTAAGCTTATCCTACTTCTAATTAAATTATTAAACGTTTTCAAACCTCTGACTACAATTTTACATTTCTACAGTTCAAATTTTAAATCATCGCCATTTTATTTCCAACTAAAATCTGTTGATCTGTTTCGAGAAATATTAAAATATAGATCATTTTTAATCGATTTAGAGATTTTGAAGTTCTTCCCTTCATGAATTAATGTTTTACAATTTTTTAAACATTCGAATGCAAATTAATATTTTCACAATTCTAAATTTAATCGTCACCATTTTGTTTTCTGACAAATACTGCTTAATTATTTTCAAGAATATTAAAATATTCAACATTTTAAATTAATATAATAATTTTTAAGTTCATCCTTCTTTTAATTATTCTTTTACAATCTTACAAAGATTAGAATTCAATTTTGAATGTTCAAATTTCTAGTTTTAAACGTCGCCATTTTGTTTCCTGCTTTATTCTTTTGTTTTATTTTTAAAATTATCAAAAACATAGATTATAAATAATGGATTTACTGATTATTAACTTTATCCTACCTATAATTAAATTTTTATAAATTTTCAAACCTTCAAATGCAATTTTAGATTTCTACAGTTCAAACTTTAAATCGTCGCCATTTTGTTTTCAGCTAAAATATGTTGTTCTATCTTTGGGAATATCAAAACACAGATAATGTTTAATTGATTTAGAGATTTTTAAGTTCATCTCATCACAAATTAATTTTTTACAATGTTTCAAACCTCCGAATGCAAATTACGATTTTCACAATTCAAATTTTTAATCATCGCCATTTTGTTTTTTGATAGAGTCTATTAATTTATTTTTAAGAATGTTAAAATATAAACAATTTTTAATAAATATAATGATTTTTAAAATTATTCCAGTTTAAATTATGTCTATAGAATTTTTTTAAAATTCCGAATGCAAATTTAAATTTCCACGGTTCAAGTTTCAAACGTCGATATTTAGTTATTCTGCTCAAATATTTTAACTTTTTTTTAGGCATATGAAAATATAGATAATTTATAATAAATGTAGCAATTTTAAGGTTTATTCCATTACGAATTAATTTTTTATAACTTCTCAAACCTCCGAATGCAATTTTAGATTTTCACAATTCGAAATTTTAAACGTCGCCATTTTGTTTTCTGATGAATATTGTTTAATTATTTTCAAGAATATTAAAATATTAACCATTTTTTATAAATATAATGATTTTTAAATTCATCCCTTATTTAATTTTGCTTTTATAACTCTACAATCTTTGGAATGCAATTTTGGATTTTCAAGTTTTAAGATTTAAACGTCGCCATTTTGTTTCCTGTTTTATTCTTTTGTTTTATTTTTAAAATTGTCAATAAAATAGATCATAAATAATATACTTAGCGATTCTTAAGCTTATCTTACTTGCAATTAAATTATTAAACATTTTCAAACTTCTGACTACAATTTTACATTTCTACAGTTCAAATTTTAAATCATCACCATTTTGTTTCCGACTAAAATCTGTTGACCTATTTTTAGAAATATCAAAAACTAGGTAATTTTTTATTGATTTAGAGACTTTGAAGTTCATCCCTTCATGAATTAATTTTTTACAATTATTTAAACATCCGAATGCAAATTAATGTTTTCACAATTCTAATTTCTAATCGTCACCATTTTGTTTTCTGACAAATACTGCTTAATTATTTACAAGAATATTGAAGTATTCAATATTTTAAATGAATGTAATTATTTTTAAGTTCATCCTTCTCTTAATTATGCTGTTACAATCTTACAAAGATTAGAATTCAATTTTGAATTTTCTAATTTCTAGTTTTAAACATCGCCATTTTGTTTCCTGCTTTATGCTTTTGTTTTATTTTTAAAATTATCAAAAACATAGATTATAAATAATGGATTTACTGATTCTTAACTTTATCCTACTTATAATTAATTTTTTATAAATTTTCAAACCTTCGAATGCAATTTTAAATTTCTACAGTTCAAATTTTAAATCGTCGCCATTTTGTTTTCAGCTAAAATCTGTTGATCTATCTTTGGGAATATCAAAATACAGATAATGTATAATTGATTTAGAGATTTTGAAGTTCATCCCATCACAAATTAATTTTTTACAATATTTCAAACCTCCGAATGCAAATTACGATTTTTACAATTTAAATTTTTATCATCCCCATTTTGTTTTTTGAAGAAGTTTATTAATTTATTTTTAAGAGTATTAAAATATAAACAATTTTTAATAAATATAATGATTTTTAAAATTATTGCAGTCTAAATTATGCCTATAGAATTTTTTAAAAATTCCGAATGCAAATTTACATTTCCACAGTTTAAGTTTTGAACGTCGATATTTAGTTATTCTGCTTAAATATTTTAACTTTTTTTTAGGCATATGAAAATATAGATAATTTATAATAAATGTAGCAATTTTGGGATCTATTCCATTACGAATTAATTTTTTATAACTTCTCAAACCTCCGAATGCAGTTTTAGATTTTCACAATTCGAATTTTTAAACGTCACCATTTTGTTTCCTGATGAATATTGTTTAATTATTTTCAAGAATATTAAAATATTAACCATTTTTTATAAATATAATGATTTTTAAATTCATCCCTCACTGAATTTTGCTTTTATAACTCTACAATCTTTGGAATGCAATTTTGGATTTTCAAGTTTTAAGATTTAAACGTCGCCATTTTGTTTTCTGCTTTATTCTATTGTTTTATTTTTTTAAATTATCAATAAAATAGATCATAAATAATATACTTACCGATTTTTAAGCTTATCTTACTTGTAATTAAATTATTAAACATTTTCAAACCTCTGACTACAATTTTACATTTTTACAGTTCAAATTTTAAATCATCGCCATTTTGTTTCCGACTAAAATCTGCTGACCTGTTTTAGAAATATCAAAATATAGGTAATTTTTAATTGATTTAGAGATTTTAAAGTTCATCGCTTCGTGAATTAATTGTTTACAATTTTCCGAATGCAAATTAATATTTTCACAATTCTAATTTTTAATCGTCACCATTTTGTTTTCTGACAAATACTGCTTAATTATTTTCAAGAATATTAAAATATTCAATATTGTAAATTAATATAATGATTTTTAAGTTCATCCTTTTCTTAATTATGCTTTTACAATCTTACAAAGATTAGAATTAAATTTTGAATTTTCAAATTTCTAGCTTTAAACGTCGCCATTTTGTTTCCTGCATTATTCTTCTGTTTTATTTTTAAAATTATCAAAAACATAGATTATAAGTAATGGATTTACTGATTCTTAACTTTATCCTACTTATAATTAATTTTTTATAAATTTTCAAACCTTCGAATGCAATTTTAGATTTCTACAGTTCAAATTTTAAATCGTCGCCATTTTGTTTTCAGCTGAAATCTGTTGATCTATCTTTGGGAATATCAATAAACAGATAATGTTTAATTGATTTAGAGATTTTTAAGTTCATCCCATCACAAATTAATTTTTTACAATATTTCAAACCTCCGAATGCAAATTACGATTTTCACAATTCAAATTTTTAATCATCGCCATTTTGTTTTTTGATAGAGTCTATTAATTTATTTTTAAGAATGTTAAAATATAAACAATTTTTAATAAATATAATGATTTTTAAAATTATTCCAGTTTAAATTTTGTCTATAGAATTTTTTTTAAATTCCGAATGCAAATTTAAATTTCCATATTTTAAGTTTTAAACGTCGATATTTACTTATTCTACTCAAATATTTTAACTTTTTTTCAGGCATATAAAAATATGGATAATTTATAATGAATGTAGCAATTTTGGGATCTATTCCATTACGAATTAATTTTTTATAACTTCTCAAACCTCCGAATGCAATTTTAGAATTTCACAATTCGAATTTTTAAACGTCGCCATTTTGTTTCCTGATGAATATTGTTTAATTATTTTCAAGAATATTAAAATATTAACCATTTTTTATAAATACAATGATTTTTAAATTCATCCCTCACTTAATTTTGCTTTTATAACTCTACAATCTTTGGAATGCAATTTTGGATTTTCAAGTTTTAAGATTTAAACGTCGCCATTTTGTTTCCTGCTTTATTCTATTGTTTTATTTTTAAAATTATCAATAAAATAGATCATAAATAATATACTTACCGATTCTTAAGCTTATCTTACTTGTAATTAAATTATTAAACATTTTCAAACCTCTGACTACAATTTTACATTTCTACAGTTCAAATTTTAAATCATCGCTATTTTGTTTCCGACTAAAATCTGTTGACCTGTTTTCAGAAATATCAAAATATAGATAATTTTTAATTGATTTAGAGACTTTGAAGTTCATCCCTTCATGAATTAATTTTTTATAATATTTTAAACATCCGAAAGCAAATTAATATTTTCACAATTCTAATTTTTAATCGTCACCATTTTGTTTTCTGACAAATACTGCTTAATTATTTTCAAGAATATTAAAATATTTAGCATTTTAAATTAATATAATGATTTTTAAGTTCATCCTTCTCTTAATTATGCTTTTACAATCTTACAAAGATTAGAATTCAATTTTGAATTTTCAAATTTCTAGTTTTAAACGTCGCCATTTTGTTTCCTGCTTTATTCTTTTGTTTTATTTTTAAAATTATCAAAATCATAGACTATAGGTAATGGATTTACTGATTATTAATTTTATCCTACTTATAATTAATTTTTTATAAATTTTCAAACCTTCGAATGCGATTTTAGATTTCTATAGTTCAAATTTTAAATCGTCGCCATTTTGTCTTCGGCTAAAATCTTTTTATCTATCTTTGGGAATAGCAAAATACAGATAATGTTTAATTGATTTAGAGATTTTTAAGTTCATCCAATTACGAATTAATTTTTTACAATATTTCAAACCTCCGAATGCAAATTACGATTTTCACTATTCAAATTTTTAATCATCGCCGTTTTGTTTTTTGATGAAGTCTATTAATTTATTTTTAAGAATGTTAAAATATAAACAATTTTTAATAAATATAATGATTTATAAAATAATTCCAGTCTTAATTATGCCTATAGAATTTTTTAAAATTCCGAATGCAAATTTAAATTTCCACAGTTCAAGTTTTAAACGTCGATATTTAGTTATTCTGCTCAAATCATTTAACTTTTTTCTAGGAATATAAAAATATATATAATTTATAATAAATGTAGCAATTTTGGGGTCTATTCCATTACGAATTAATTTTTTATAACTTCTCAAACCTCCGAAAGCAATTTTAGATTTTCACAATTCGAATTTTTAAACGTCGCCATTTTGTTTCCTGATGAATATTGTTTAATTATTTTCAAGAATATTAAAATATTAACCGTTTTTTATAAATATAATGATTTTTAAATTCATCCCTCACTTAATTTTGCTTTTATAACTCTACAATCTTTGGAATGCAATTTTGGATTTTCAAGTTTTAAAATTTAAACGTCGCCATTTTGTTTCCTGCTTTATTCTATTGTTTTATTTTTAAAATTATCAATAAAATAGATCATAGATAATATATTTACCGATTCTTAAGCTTATCTTACTTGTAAATAAATTATTAAACATTTTCAAACATCTGACTACAATTTTACATTTCTACAGTTCAAATTTTAAATCATCACCATTTTGTTTCCGACAAAAATCTGTTGACCTGTTTTTAGAAATATCAAAATATAGGTAATTTTTAATTGATTTAGAGGTTTTGAAGTTCATCTCTTCATGAATTAATTTTTTACAATTTTTTAAACATCCGAATGCAAATTAATATTTTCACAATTGTAATTTTTAATCGTCACCATTTTGTTTTCTGACAAATACTGCTTAATTATTTTCAAGAATATTAAATTATTCAACATTTTAAATTAATATAATGATTTTTAAGTTCATCCTTCTCTTAATTATGCTTTTACAATCTTACAAAGATTAGAAATCAATTTTGAATTTTCAAATTCCTAGTTTTAAACGTCGCCATTTTGTTTCCTGCATTATTCTTTTGTTTTATTTTTAAAATTATCAAAAACATATATTATAAGTAATGGATTTACTGATTCTTAACTTTATCCTACTTATAATTAATTTTTTATAAATTTTCAAACCTTCGAATGCAATTTTAGATTTCTACAGTTCAAATTTTAAATCGTCGCCATTTTGTTTTCAGCTAAAATCTGTTGATCTATCTTTGAAGATATTAAAATACAGATAATGTTTAATTGATTTAGAGATTTTTAAGTTCATCCCATCACAAATTAATTTTTTACAATTTTTCAAAACTCCGAATGCAAATTACGATTTTCACAATTCAAATTTTTAATCATCGCCATTTTGTTTTTTGATGAAGTCTATTAATTTATTTCTAAGAGTATTAAAATATAAACAATTTTTAATAAATATAACGACTTTTAAAATTATTCCAGTCTAAATTATGCCTATAGAATTTTTAAAATTTCCGAATGCAAATTTAAATTTCCACAGTTAAAGTTTTAAACGTCGATATTTTGTTTTTCTGCTCAAATATTTTAACTTTCTTTAGGCATATAAAAATATAGATAATTTATAATAAATGTAGTAATTTTAAGATCTATTCCATTACGAATTAATTTTTTATAACTTCTCAAACCTCCGAGTGCAATTTTAGATGTTCACAATTCGAAATTTTAAACGTCGCCATTTTGTTTCCTGATTATTATTGTTTAATTATTTTCAAGAATATTAAAATATTAACCATTTTTTATAAATACAATGATTTTTAAATTCATCCCTCACTGAATTTTGCTTTTATAACTCTACAATCTTTGGAATGCAATTTTGGATTTTCAAGTTTTAAGATTTAAACGTCGCCATTTTGTTTCCTGCTTTGTTCTATTGTTTTATTTTTTAAATTATCAATAAAATAGATCATAAGTAATACGTTTACCGATTCTTAAGCTTATCCTACTTGTAATTAAATTATTAAACATTTTCAAACCTCTGACTACAATTTTACATTTCTACAGTTCAAATTTTAAATCATCGCCATTTTGTTTCCGACTAAAATCTGTTGACCTGTTTTTAGAAATATGAAAATATAGGTAATTTTTAATTCATTTAGAGACTTTAAAGTTGATCCCTTCATGAATTAATTTTTTACAATTTTTTAAACATCGGAATGCAAATTAATATTTTCACAATTCTAAATTTTAATCGTCACCATTTTGTTTTCTGACAAATACTGCTTAATTATTTTTAAGAATATTAAAATATTCAATATTTTAAATTAACATAATGATTTTTAAGTTCATCCTTCTCTTAATTATGCTTTTACAATCTTACAAAGATTAGAAATCAATTTTGAATTTTCAAATTCCTAGTTTTAAACGTCGCCATTTTGTTTCCTGCATTATTCTTTTGTTTTATTTTTAAAATTATCAAAAACATATATTATAAGTAATGGATTTACTGATTCTTAACTTTATCCTACTTATAATTAATTTTTTATAAATTTTCAAACCTTCGAATGCAATTTTAGATTTCTACAGTTCAAATTTTAAATCGTCGCCATTTTGTTTTCAGCTAAAATCTGTTGATCTATCTTTGAAGATATTAAAATACAGATAATGTTTAATTGATTTAGAGATTTTTAAGTTCATCCCATCACAAATTAATTTTTTACAATTTTTAAAAACTCCGAATGCAAATTACGATTTTCACAATTCAAATTTTTAATCATCGCCATTTTGTTTTTTGATGAAGTCTATTAATTTATTTCTAAGAGTATTAAAATATAAACAATTTTTAATAAATATAACGACTTTTAAAATTATTCCAGTCTAAATTATGCCTATAGAATTTTTAAAATTTCCGAATGCAAATTTAAATTTCCACAGTTAAAGTTTTAAACGTCGATATTTTGTTTTTCTGCTCAAATATTTTAACTTTCTTTAGGCATATAAAAATATAGATAATTTATAATAAATGTAGTAATTTTAAGATCTATTCCATTACGAATTAATTTTTTATAACTTCTCAAACCTCCGAATGCAATTTTAGATGTTCACAATTCGAAATTTTAAACGTCGCCATTTTGTTTCCTGATTATTATTGTTTAATTATTTTCAAGAATATTAAAATATTAACCGTTTTTTATAAATATAATGATTTTTAAATTCATCCCTCACTTAATTTTGCTTTTATAACTCTACAATCTTTGGAATGCAATTTTGGATTTTCAAGTTTTAATATTTAAACGTCGCCATTTTGTTTCCTGCTTTATTCTATTGTTTTATTTTTAAAATTATCAATAAAATAGATCATAAGTAATATGTTTACCGATTCTTAAGCTTATCCTACTTGTAATTAAATTATTAAACATTTTCAAACCTCTGACTACAATTTTACATTTCTACAGTTCAAATTTTAAATCATCGCAATTTGGTTTCCGACTAAAATCTGTTGACCTGTTTTTAGAAATATCAAAATATAGATAATTTTTAATCGATTTAGGGATTTTGAAGTTCATCCCTTCATGAATTAATTTTTTACAATTTTTTAAACATCCGAATGCAAATTAATATTTTCACAATTCTAAGTTTTAATCGTCACCATTTTGTTTTATGACAAATACTGCTTAATTATTTTCAATAATATTAAACTATTCAATATTTTAAATTAATATAATGATTTTGAAGTTCATCCTTCTCTTAATTATGCTGTTATAATCTTACAAAGATTAGAATTCAATTTTGAATTTTCTAATTTCTAGTTTTAAACGTCGCCATTTTGTTTCCTGCTTTATTCTTTTGTTTTATTTTTAAAATGATCAAAAACATAGATTATAAATAATGGATTTACTGATTCTTAACTTTATCCTACCTATAATTAAATTTTTATAAATTTTCAAACCTTCGAATGCAATTTTAGATTTCTACAGTTCAAATTTTAAATCGTCGCCATTTTGTTTTCAGCTAAAATCTGTTGATCTATCTTTGGGAATATCAAAATACAGATTATGTTTAATTGATTTAAAGATTTTTAAGTTCATCCCATCACAAATTAATTTTTTACAATATTTTAAACCTCCGAATGCAAATTACGATTTTCACAATTCAAATTTTTAATCATCGCCATTTTGTTTTTTGATGAAGTCTATTAATTTATTTTTAAGAGTATTAAAATATTAACAATTTTTAATAAATATAATGATTTTTAAAATTATTCCAGTTTAAATTATGCCTATAGAATTTTTTTAAATTCCGAATGCAAATTTAAATTTCTACAGTTCAAGTTTTAAACGTCGATATTTAGTTATTCTGCTCAAATATTTTAACTATTTTTTAGGCGTATGAAAATATAGATAAATTATAATAAATGTAGCAATTTTGGGGTCTATTCCATTACGAATTAAATTTTTATAACTTCTCAAACCTCCGAATGCAATTTGAGATTTTCACAATTCGAAATTTTAAATGTCGCCATTTTGTTTCCTGATAAATATTGTTTAATTATTTTCAAGAATATTAAAATATTAACCATTTTCTATAAATATAATGATTTTTAAATTCATCCCTCACTTAATTTTGCTTTTATAACTCTACAATCTTTGGAATGCAATTTTGGATTTTCAAGTTTTAAGATTTAAACGTCGCCATTTTGTTTCCTGCTTTGTTCTATTGTTTTATTTTTAAAATTATCAATAAAATAGATCATAGATAATATACTTACCGATTTTTAAGCTTATCTTACTTGTAATTAAATTATTAAACATTTTCAAACCTCTGACTACAATTTTACATTTCTACAGTTCAAATTTTAAATCATCGCCATTTTGTTTCCGACTAAAATCTGTTGACCTGTTTTTAGAAATATCAAAAAATAGGTAATTTTTAATTGATTTAGAGACTTTAAAGTTCATCCCTTTATGAATTAATTTTTTACAATTTTTTAAACATCCGTATGCAAATTAATATTTTCACAATTCTAATTTTTAATCGTCACCATTTTGTTTTATGACAAATACTGCTTAATTATTTTCAAGAATATTAAAATATTGATCATTTTAAATTAATATAATGATTTTTAAGTTCATCCTTCTCTTAATTATGCTTTTACAATCTTACAAAGATTAGAAATCAATTTCGAATTTTCAAATTCCTAGTTTAAACGTCGCCATTTTGTTTCCTGCTTTATTCTTTTGTTTTATTTTTAAAATTATCAAAAACATAGATTATAAATAATAGATTTACTGATTCTTAACTTTATCCTACCTATAATTAATTTTTTATAAATTTTCAAACCTTCGAATGCAATTTTAGATTTCTACAGTTCAAATTTTAAATCGTCGCCATTTTGTTTTCAGCTAAAATATGTTGATCTATCTTTGGGAATATTAAAATACAGATAATGTTTAATTGATTTAGAGATTTTTAAGTTCATCCCATTACAAATTAATTTTTTACAATGTTTCAAACCTCCGAATGCAAATTGCGATTTTCACAATTCAAATTTTTAATCATCGCCATTTTGTTTTTTGATGAAGTCTATTAATTTATTTTTAAGAGTATTAAAATATAAACAATTTTTAATAAATATAATGATTTTTAAAATTATTCCAGTCTAAATTATGACTATAGAATTTTTTAAAATTCCGAATGCAAATTTCAATTTCTACAGTTCAAGTTTTAAACGTCGATATTTAGTTATTCTGCTCAAATCTTTAAACTTTTTTTTGGCATATGAAAATATAGATAGTTTATAATAAATGTAGCAATTTCGGGGTCTATTTCATTGCGAATTAATTTTTTATAACTTCTCAAACCTCCGAATGCAATTTTAGATTTTCACGATTCGAAATTTTAAACGTCGCCATTTTGTTTCCTGATGAATATTGTTTAATTATTTTCAAGAATATTAAAATATTAACCGTTTTTTATAAATATGATGATTTTTAAATTCATCCCTCACTTAATTTTGCTTTTATAACTCTACAATCTTTGGAATGCAATTTTGGATTTTCAAGTTTTAAGATTTAAACGTCGCCATTTTGTTTCCTGCTTTGTTCTATTGTTTTATTTTTAAAATTATCAATAAAATAGATCATAAGTAATATACTTACCGATTCTTAAGCTTATCCTACTTGTAATTAAATTATTAAACATTTTCAAACCTCTGACTACAATTTTACATTTCTCCAGTTCAATTTTTAAATCGTCGCCATTTTGTTTTCTGCTAAAATCTATTAACCTTTTTTTAGAAATATCAAAATATAGATAATTTTTAATTGATTTTGAGATTATTTTAAAAATTATAATCAAAACCTCTGAATGCAATAATAATTTCCTAACTTCATAGATTAATAAATATTTTAGGTACAACATGGACGCAAGAAATGGTTTGGTGCATCTGTAACAACTTAGATTTCGATGCTGCTATGGAAGACTTGGCCATAAGATTTGTGTTTTTGGAGTATGATGCTGAATGCTTATTTTTTTATTGTAACTAATGAATAATTTTTAGACTCTCTGGTTTATATAGTTTCAATGATGTACCGAATCAACCAGATGTATTGACAAAATCTGTAGACGTGGTGAAGATTATGAAACGTCCAAGATTTATCAAAACCCACCTACCATGGGAGCTGTTGCCGAAGCAGATACAAACTTTTGAAAAGCGTCCAAAGGTAATAAAAATGTATTCCTCTATACACCGAAAGATAGAAGTGCAAATGATTAAATAAATAATAATATCTTTCTTTCAGATTGTTCACGTATTAAGAAATCCAATGGATGCAGCCTTATCCTTTTATCATTTCACAAAATTATTAGGAACATTTACTGGCGAAATTGATGATTTCCTACAATTATTTTTAAACGACAAAGGTATTTAATTACATCACCTCAACCAAATGAATAAACAAATATCTTTTTTAGTAATCTACATGCCTTTCCTAAATAACGTCCTAGGACATTGGGAGAGAAGACACGAACCTAATATACACGTTATAAAATTCGAAGACATGAAAGCGGACCTTTCTCTAGTTGTTGATGGAGTTGCGGCATTCTTTAACGTTACGTTACCGATAAAAGGCAAGGCAAAACTCCTCTCGCATCTGAGCTTCGATTCGATGAAGAAGAATTCTAGTACCGACCATGGTTCGGTGGTGGACTTTCTGCAGAAAAATAACGAGGGTGCTGATAAGAATAAAAAGTTCATGAGGAGCGGAAAATCCGGTGGATATCGCACGGAAATGCCTCAGGAAATGATTGAGGTATTCAAGAAGCAGTACGTCGAGAAATTAGAGGAGAAAGGTTTAAAGTTTTCTTTGTAGAAAAAATATTTCACCTTGATTATTACAAATACAAACATTAAAATCATCTAAATTTTGCCTTTTTATTTCACGCATGTGCGCACCCGTTATCTCAAACACTTTTTTCCATTATTAAATCGTTTGCGTTCATGCATGATTGCGTTAAATACGATTCGCTAATCGAAAGCGGAGATAATTGCATAAGGATCGATATCAAGGTGTTTCCGTCCGAAGAATAAATATAAAAATGATTGTTCAATTCAACACTTCAGTTAATCCGCGGCGATGGGTTTAAACGGGGATAAAGTTTTCGACTTGGATCAGTTGTTGAAGGAAAAATTCACATCAACTTTTCGCACTGGATATGTAAAATATGGTAATGTAACAATGCCCAAACGCTACGAAGAGTTGAAAGAGGCGATTGATAATTTAGAAGTGTACGATGATGATGTGTGGGTGTGCAGTTTTCCAAAAACTGGTAAATGATTTCCGAATTTAATGGAATAAATATTAAAGGTTGTTATTTTAGGCACGACGTGGTCGCAAGAAATGATTTGGTTGATTTGCCAAGATTTCGATTATAAAGGAGCCGAGGAGAATTTAGGCGCTAGATTTCCATTTTTAGAGTAAGCATGTGCCCAATTTCAGGACTGTAAAATTATTAATAATATTTTAGAGTCTCAGCAGTTTTCGATTTTCGGGAACTTAAAAAGAACCACCAGGATTGTGAACCTCCGGTCTTCATCGATGATTCGTTAAAATTTTTGGCCGGAGTCAAACGTCCTAGATTTATCAAAACGCATTTACCATGGTCGTTACTGCCCAAACAGATACAAAATTTTGAAAGAAGACCCAAGGTAAAAAAGTAAATTTTCGTAGTGATTAATTTGTACACTGTTGAATTACTTAAATTAATGTTTGGTCCTTTTTATAATGTTAAAGTCTACTGTTTTTAATAATTCTAAAGATACTATATTTGAGAAAACATTTTGAAATTTGTGGATGATCTCCTACAGGTTTTCAAATCTTTAAATTCAATTTTTGATTAATACATTATTGCTTTCTTTAAAAAAATCAATTAATTACTTTCTGTTTAGATAATTTACGTTTCACGCAATCCTAAAGACACTTGCATATCGTATTACCACCATGGTAGATTACTGGAGGGATTTTCTGGCGATTTCAACGAATTCTTCCAATTATTCATTGCTGGAAAAGGTAAAACAATGTTTTATTAATTTGGTTGATTGAGTTACTCGAAGATAATAATAACTTTGATTAAAACACTTAGAACCTTTCTTCAATATTTTATTATTATCTAGATGCACATTTCGGAAACAAAGTCCATTATCAATGGTTTGATACAATCAAACCATTGATAATGGACACTTTGTATCCGAAATGTGCATCTGGATAAAAATAAAATATTGAAGAAAGGTTCTAAGTGTTTTAATCAAAGTTATTATTAATTTTTCACCACAACCTCGTATAAATTACAAAAACCTTTCACCCAAACCTCGTATAATTAATTCAATTGTAGTAATTTTCGGTCCATTTTGGGAAAACGTCCTAAGCTATTGGAAACACAAGAACGAACCCAATTTACACTTTATTAAATACGAGGATATGAGAAAGGACCTAAAATCTGTCATCTATGACGTGGCGAAATTTTTGGACGTTAAAGTCTCAAATGAGGAATTGAAGAAATTGTTGCAGCATCTCAGTTTCGAGTCGATGAAGAAAAATCCGGCGGTGAATTTCGAGCCGGTTTTGGAGTTTCACCGAAAATGGAATTTGGTGAGGGTGGACGGGGTGTTTATGAGGTCGGGCAAGGAGGAAAGCCACAAGGCGGAGATGACGGAGGAACAGTGCGCAATTATTGATAAGTGGACGTCGGATTGTGTTAAGGATTCTGGTTGGATTTTGTAGTTTTTTGTAAAGTATCAATTTTCTATTCTACGTTTGATTTGAGTTAATAAATGTAAAATAAATAGTTTTCGTTGTGGTAAAATTATACAAAAATTAAAAACGATTGATAAAGGAATGTAATTTCTAAAATTGTATGGTTTTTTAAAATCTAAACATTTTTTAAAAAGTTATGATTTTTTAAAATTAAAATTTACAATTAACTTGTCGACTTGAGTTAATACGTACGGAAAAAATAGTTTGTGTGGTGATAAAGTCAAAAAAATATATTGCAAAAATTAATAAAGGAATATATTTTCTAAATTAATTTAATTTGTTAAAATTTAAAACTTTTCAAAAAAGTTATGATTTTTTAAAATTTCAATTAACAATTAACTCGACTTGAGTAAAAACGTACGGAAAACATATTTTTTGTAGAGATAAAATTACACAGAAACTAAAAACAATTGATAAAGGAACGTATTTTCAAAATTATTAACGTTTTTGAAAATCCAAACATTTTGAAAACAGTTATCGCATTTTAAAATTTAAAATTTAAATTATATGGTAGACTTGGGTAAAACAATTGGAAAAGCTTGTTTTCGTTGTGATAAAATTTTACAAAAATATAAATACACTTGATAAAGGACTATATTTTCGAAATTAGTTTTGTTTTTAAAAATTTAATACTTTTCAGAAAAGTTATAGCTTTTTGAAATTTCACTTTTTAATCATCTCGTCGACTTGAGTAAATACGTGCATCAAAAATAGTTTTCGTGAAGCAGAAATTATACAAAAGCTAAAAACAATTGATAAAGGAACGTATTTTCAAAATTATTGACGTTTTTGAAAATCCAAACGTTTTGAAAAAAGTTATCGTATTTTAAAATTTTGAATTTTAATTATGTGGTAAACTAGAGTAAATCAACGCAGAAAAGATCATTTTCATTATGATAAAATTTTACAAAAATATAAAAACACTTCATAAAGGACTATATTTTCAAAATTACTTTTGTTTTTAAAAATTTAAAACTCTTTAGAAAAGTTATGATTTTTTGAAATTTCACTTTTTAATCATCTCGCCGACTTGAGTAAATACGTACCTCAAAAGTAGTTTTCGTGAAGCAGAAATTATACAAAAACTAGAAACAATTGATAAAGGAACGTATTTTCAAAATTGTTGACGTTTTTGAAAATCCAAACTTTTTGAAAAAAGTTATTGTATTTTAAACTTTCAAATATTAATTATGAGGTAAACTTGTGTAAATCAATGCAGAAAAGCTATTATCGTTAAGGTAAAATTTCACAAAAATATAAAAACACTTGATAAAGAACTATATTTTCGAAATTAGTTTTGTTTTTTAAAATTCACCATTTTGAGAGAAAGTTATGATGTTTAGAATTTTTTATTTTTTATTAACTTCTCGACTTTAGTAAATACGTACAAAAAATATAGTTTTCGTAAAGATAAAATTATATAAAAGCTGAAAACAATTGACAAAGGAACGCATTTTCAAAATTATTGGCGATTTTTAAAGTCCAAATATTTTGAAAAAAGTTATCGTATTTTAAAATTTTGAATTTTAATTATGTGGTAGACTAGAGTAAATCAACGCAGAAAAGATCATTTTCTTTATGATAAAATTTTACAAAAATATAAAAACACTTTATAAAGAACTATATTTTCGAAATAAGTTTGGTTTTTAATAATTTAAAAATTTTAAAAAAAGTTATGATGTTATGAAATTTTTATTTTCAATTAATTTGTCGACTTCATTAAAAACACATAGAAAACATAGTTTTCGTGAAGATAAAATTATACAAAAACTAAAAACAATTGATAAAGAAACCTATTTTCAAAATTATTGACGTTTTTTAAAATCCAAACGTTTTGAAAAAAGTTATCGTATTTTAAACTTTCAAATATTAATTGTGAGGTAGGCTTGAGTAAATCAATCCAGAAAAGTTAAGTTTCGTTGTGATAAAATTTTATAAAAATGTAAATTCACTTGATAAAGGAATACTTTTTTTAAATTATCATTATTTTTAAGAATTTTAAACTTCTCAGAAAAGTTATGATTGTTTGAAATTTCACTTTTTAATCATCTTGTCGACTTGAGTAAATACGTACAAAAAAAGTAGTTTTCATAGAGATAAAATTATATAAAGGCCAAAAGATAATTAATAGAAGAATGTATTTTCAAAATTATTGACGTTTTTGAAAATCCAAACATTTTAAAAAAAGTTATCGTATTTTAAAATTTCAAATTTTAATTATGTGGTAGACTTGAGTAAATCAATGCAGAAAAGCTAATTTTCGTCGTGATAAAATTTAAAAAAAATATAAAAACACTTCACAAAGGACTAAATTTTTGAAATTAGTTTAGATTTTAAAAATATTAGCATTTTAAAAAAAGTTATGATGTTTTGAAATCTTTATTTTCAATTAACTTTAGATTTGAGTAAATACGTACGAAAAATATAGTTTTTATAAAGATAAAATTATAAAAAAACTACATATTGATAAAGGAACGTATTTTAAAAATAATTGACGTTTTTTAAAATCCAAACATTTTGAAAAAAGTTACAATTTTTTAAAAATTTAAAATTACAATTGTGTGGTACACTTAGGTAAAACAATTCAGAAAAGTTAATTTTCATTGTAATACACTTTTACAAAAAGATGAAAACACTTCATAAAGAACTATATTTTCGAAATTAGTTTTGTTTTTAAAAATTTAATAATTTTCAGAAAAGTTATGACTTTTTAAAATTTCACTTTTTAATAAACTTGTCGACTTGTGTAAATACGTATAGAAAAAATAGTTTTCGTGAAGATAAAATGATGAAAAAGCTAAAAACAATTGATAAAGGAACGTTTTTTCAAAATAATTGATGTTTTTGAAAATTCAAACATTTTGAAAAAAGTTATCGTTTTTTAAAATTTAAAATTTTAATTTTGTGGTAGACTTGAGCAAATCAACACAGAAAAGATAATTTTCATTAAGATAAAATTTTACAAAAATATAGAAACACTTGACAAAAGATTACATTTTCGAAATTAGTTTTGCTTTTAAAAATATTAGCATTTTAGAAAAAGTTATGATGTTTTGAAATTTTTATTTTCAATTAACTTTAGATTTGAGTAAATACGTACGAAAAATATAGTTTTCGTAAAGATAAAATTATACGAAAGCTAAAAATTATTGATAAAGGAACGTATTTTCAAAATTATTGATGTTTTTTAAAATCCAAATATTTAAAAAGAAAGTTATTGTATTTTTAAATTTCAAATATTATTTATGTGGTAGACTTGAGGAAATCAATGCAGGAAAGATAATTTTGGTTAAGATAAAATTTTATGAAAACAAAAAAACCCTTGATAAAGGACTATATTTTCAAAATTACTTTGGTTTTTAAAAAATTAAAAATTTGAAAAACAGTTATGATGATTTGAAAATTTTAATTTGAATTAACTTCTCGATTTGAGTAAAAACGTACAGAAAAAATAGTTTTCGTAGAGATAAAATGACATAAAAGCTAAAAACAATTAATAAAGGAACGTATTTTCAAAATAATTCATGTTTTTTTTTAAATCGATACATTTGAAAAAAGTTATCGTTTTTTAAAATTTCACTTGGGAAAATCAATGCATAAAAGCTAAATTTCGTTATGATCAAATTTTACAAAAATATAAAACTACTTTAGAAAAGACTATATTTTCGAAATTAGTTTGGTTTTTAAAAATTTAAAAGTTTTAAAAAAAGTTATGATCTTTTGAAATTTATATTTTTAATTAACTTCTCGACTTAAGTAAATATGTACGAAAAATATTGTTTTCATAGAGATAGAATTATACAAAAGTTAGAAATAATTAATAAAGGAACGTATTTTCAAAATTGTTGTCGTTTTTGAAAATCCAAACATTTTGAAAAAATATTATCGGTTTTTAAAATTCATTTTCTAATTATGTGGTAGACTTGAGTAAATCAACGCAGAAAAGATTATTTTCATTATGATAAAATTTAAAAAAAAATATAAAAACACTTTACAAAGGAGTATATTTTCGAAATTAGTTTGGTTTTTAAAAGTTTTAAAATTAAAAAAAAGTTATGATGTTTTGAAATTTTTATTTTCAATTAATTTGTCGACTTCATTAAAAACACATAGAAAAAATAGTTTTTGTAAAGAAAAAATTATACAAAAGCTAAAGAAACATTGATAAAGGGACGTATTTTCAAAATTATCGATGTTTTTTAAAATCCAAATATTTTAAAAAAAGTTATAGTTTTTTTTAAATTTAAAATCAATTGTGTGGTATACTTGGGTAAAACAATTCAAAAAAGTTAATTTTCGTTGTAATAAAATTTTACAAAAACATAAAAACACTTCATAAAGAACTATATTTTTGAAATTAGTTTTGTTTCTAAAAATTTAATACTTTTCAGAAAAGTTATGACTTTTTGATATTTCACTTTTTAATCATCTTGTCGACTTGAGTAAATACGCACAGAAAACATAGTTTTCGTAAAGATAAAATTATACAAAAGCTTAAAACAATTGATAAAGAAATTAATTTTCAAAATTATTGACGTTTTTTAAAATCCAAACATTTTGAAAAAAGTTATCGTATTTTTAAATTTCAAATTTAAATTATATGGTAGACTTGAGTTAATCAATGCAGAAAAGCTAATTTTCTTTATGATAAAATTTTACAAAAATATAAAAACACTTCATAAAAGAATATATTTTCGAAATTAGTTTGGTTTTTAAAAATATTAGCATTTTTAAAAAAGTTATAACGTTTTGAAATTTTTATTTTCAATTAACTTGTAGACTTGAGTAAATACGTACGAAAAATCTAGTTTTTGTAAAGATAAAATTATACAAAAGCTAGAAATTATTGACAAAGGAACGTATTTTCAAAATTATGGATGTTTTTTTTTAAATCCAAACATTTTGAAAAAAGTTATCGCATTTTAAAATTTCAAATTTTAATTATGTGGCAGACTTAAGTAAATGAATGCTGAAAAGCTAATTTTCGTTGTAATAAAATTTTACAAAAATATAAAACTACTTTATAAAAGACTATATTTTCGAAATTAGTTTGGTTTTTAAAAATTTTAAAATTTTTAAACAAGTTATGAAGTTTTGAAAATTTTAATTTCACTTAACTTCTCGATTTGAATAAAAACGTACGGAAAAAATAGTTTTCGTAAAGATAAAATGATAAAAAAGCTCAATATAATTGATTAAGGAACGTATTTTCAAAATTATTGATATTTTTTAAAATTCAAATATTTTGAAAAAAGTTATCGTATTTTAAAATTTCAAATATTAATTTTGTGGTAGTAAATCAATGCAAAAGCTAATTTTCGTTGTGATAAAATTCCACAAAAATATGAAAACACTTCATAAGGAACTGTGTTTTCGAAATTAGTTTGGTTTTTAAAAATTGAAAAATTAAAAAAAATGTTTTGAAATTTTTATTTTCAAACTTGTAGAGTTGAGTAAATACGTACAACAAAAATAGTTTTCGTGAAGATAAAATTATTCAAAAGCAAAAAACAATTGATAACGGAACGAATTTTCAAAATTATTGACGTTTTTTAAAATTCAAACATTTTGAAAAAAGTTATCGTATTTTTAAATTTCAAATTTTCATTATGTGGTAAACTTGAATAAATTAATACAGAAAAGATAGTTTTCATGAAGATAAAATTTTTCAAAAATATAAAAACACTTTATAAAGGATTGTATTTTCGAAATTAGTTTCGTTTTTAGAAATTGTAAAATTTTAAAAAAAGTTATGATAATTTGAAATTTTTATTTTTAAACTTGTAGACTTGAGTAAATATGTACGAAAAATGTAGTTTCCGTGAAGATAACATTATACAAAAGCTAAAAACAATTGATGAAAGAACGCATTTTCAAAATTATTGACGTTTTTTAAAATCCAACATTTTTTAAAAATATTATGATTTTTTTTTAATTTCAATTTTTTATTAAGTGGTAGACTTGGGGAAATCAATGTGAAAAAAGTAGTTTTTTAGAAATGAAAATAACAAAAAAATAAGCAAACAATTGATAAAAGAATTTTCTTTTAAAATAAGTGTAATTTTTGAAGATTGAAACAATTTTACAAAAGTTATATCGTATAGAAATTACATGTTTAATTACGTTGTTGACTTGAGTGATTTAAGCTAAATAAAATAGTTTTCGGGTGGTGTAAAAATATACCAAATATAAAAAACAATTGATTAAGTGATTTATTTTAAAAATTAGTATTGTTTTTGAAAATCAACAATTTTTTTAAAAAGTTATTGATTGAAATTTGATTTTTTAATTACGTTGTCGACTCTATTTAATAAATCTAAAAAAATAGTTTTCAAGGCGACAAAATTATACAAAAAATAAGCTTGATTAATAAAGGTATATATTTTCGAAATTTGTCTTGTTTTTATAAAAAGCAAATAAATTCTGGAAAAACATGTATCGTTATGAAAATAATTATATAAAACTAAAAAACAATTGATAAAGGAATGTACTTTCAAAATTAGTCCTCATTTTGAAAATCCAAACATTTTAAAAAAAGTTATGATTCTTTTTAATTACGTGATCGATATGAGTAAATAATTATAGAATTTTAATTAAACAATTATTTTTTGAGTTATTAAATTATTAAAAGAAACATGCACTTTTTTTATATTTAATTGTTTAATTATTAATAACTTTTTTTATAAATAAGCTGCAAACAAACGAAATGTTTTCTAAAAGTTTATGAAATAATTTTATGATTTTCAAAAAAATTTAAACTATAAAAAATTTACACTGAATTGAAAAATTCACAATAATTATTTGTGGTTAAAACATAGTGAATTTTTCAATTCAGTGTAAGTATGGATTACCTTTATAAAAAAAATATTGTTTTCTTTCTTCTATTGTATTGTTATCAATAGTGCAACGTTTAGATAATAGATGACTTTGAAGATATCAATGAAATGTTTCATAATTGAAAAGTCCAACAGTTTAGTGGCAATAAAATTTTACATAAATTAAAAAAAAACTGATAAAAGAATGAATTTTAAAAATTGCTATTATTTTTGAAATTGCAGTGTTATTTTTGTATTTAATGTGCGTTTATGTATATATATAAAGGTTGTATAATATTTATAAATAATTTCATAGATTGTATTTCACTTTTTATTTAAAATAAATATTTAACAAATTCACTCAACAAATATGCAACCTCACACAACACCAAATTTCTTCATCGACTAAACAGCATATCGATTGAGTAAACGATATTTTACAATATATATATATATTAACTTAATGTCTAAAAAATACTTTAAAATCATCGATCTACAATTCGTTGTGTACATAAGCCTCCCTGGCTTTGCTCTCCTCTAGATGGAAACCTTGACACACTTCGTGATGATAGAACTGAAATTACATCAAATTAATTAATTATTGTAATTAAATTAAACACGTTCGTAGAAAATGCAATGAGGTGTTTACTTTGTAAATAATATTAAACTGTAATTTGTAATGGAAATGTTTACATAAATAAAAAACACTTTGTAACTTTAAATAAGTAATTGTGGAGGCTTTCACTTCGTGAGACATTTTGATAAATTCAAAATAAATAAACAATTAACTTTGTTTGTATCACTTTTTATTAACACTTGTAACTATAGTTTCGACAACTTCAGCTTTTCATTATCAAATAATAGTGTAACTTTGTAACTTTGTTTGTATAACACTGTTTATTTTCTGTTTACTATAGTTTCGACATCTCTACGTATAGTAAACTATAGTAAACAGAAAACATATAGTGTTATACAAACAAAGTTACGAAGTGTTTTTTATTTGTACTCAAACATGTAGAAGCCTCAAAAATTAATGAAATGTTTACATTTCTTTGTTAATGGATGTTGTATCTGATAATAATTATTATTATTAACTAACCTTGCAGTTAGAACCTTTGGTGACGGCACCGTAGAGTGACCAGAAGTCCATGTGTTCATGTCCACTGAGGTACCAACAAGCTGCTAACGTTACACCCTTGCTGAGCATATTTTTCAATCCTGGAAGACTCAGTTTCTCGTTTGGATCCGCTTTATTAGCAACGCACAGGACGTACCTTAAAAAAAATATTAAAAGAATTAAACGATTACATCCCACTATAAATTTAATTATTAATCTAAACATTTTTGAGTAATATATACAGGGTGATAATAATTTCATAATAAAAATGTTGCAACATTTCAAAAACTGAAAAACGATTTCTGTAGAAGCACAAAATTCTAGTACAGTGTTTGAAATATTGCAACATTTTAATTATGAAATAATTAAAAATCGTTGCAGTATTGTATCAATGGCTGTCACTGTCACTTTTGACATTTAAAATAGGGTCTGTATATTGTTTACAATGGGTACTTGACTTTTTATTTATTTTTTTAATCCTCAATTTCTCGACTTAAGTTTGATGTATGGATAAATTTGTCTACAATTTTATATTCAGAAAAAAAATCTCCTTGTGAATCAATAAAAATATATATACAGTGCAATTTGAAAAAAAAAATGTTGATCGTATTTTGTCAAAAACTGGGTGCGAGAAAAAATAACAGTTCAGATCCTATTAAAGTCTTTTAAAAATCATTTAATTTGATGTTTTATTTATTAAAATCGGATAAAAAATAAGCGAGATACAGCACCAAAGGTTTTTCGTCAGTCACCCTGTATATATATATATATATATATATATATATATATATATATATATATATTTAAATCCATACACGTGCTGGTAATTAATTTTATTTTAATCGGATTGAAACGTTTATAACTTTTCACACAATTGATTGAATTTAATAAACAAAACACTAATGTAAAGATAAAGAATTGTTTATTTTATTAAAATACGATTATGATTATTAAAATTATTTTAAATATTTATTTTATCGAGTTTAAAATATTATTATTAACAATAAGCGTTTTATTGTTAAACCTTAATATTTAGGAAAATAATAGCCTAATTTTTTTAGTTGTAGATAAAATTAAAACTTAATTTAATTACAAATCAAACAACATTTACAGAATTTTAATTAAAGAATTTTTTTAAGATGAACCTGCACATTTTCGCATTGATTTGTTTAATTATTAAAAACTTTATTTTTAATCAAGCTGTGAAAACAAACGAAATATTTTCTTAAAGTTTATGAAATAGTTTTCGTTATATAATTTATAAAAAATTTAATTTGTTCTATTTTATTAACAATAGTGCAACGTTTAGATAATAGATGTCACTTTGATGTTGTCGAAGAAGTTTAATTTATAAAATGCTTAATATTTTAAATGCGAAATTAAGATCAATTGTGGTTTCACGGTAAGGGGAGTAATTGGGTAATTTTTCGTTCGCTTATTTATTATTATTCTGATTAATAATTTTTAATATTTCACACAAACATGTTAAGTATTTTTTTTTAAATGTAACAAACAAAATTAGTTATGTATTTATGTATTTATTATTATACTTTAGCTTTCTTCTATAAGCAAGAAATTGTAACTAAATCTAGAGTATGTTTTACTGATTGGAGGGTGGGATAGAGGCCACCCACCCACCCTACATATATATGATTATTTCAATTATTGATCGTCGTTAAGTTTCCAATGAAATAAAATGTAGACAGAGTTGAATTTACAGAAAACAATCTTCACTGTTTCGATACTAATTAAAATATTTAAAATGTAGGGTGGGTGGGTGTCCACTATCCTACCCTCCAATATCTATATAATAAATTAAAGTTTTATTAGAATAAAAAATGTATAGAAAAGATCAAATTTACAAATAAAAATTTGTTTATTACTATAAAATTTCTTAGGTTAATCTTAGAAGTTTGATGTTGGGATTGGAGGGTGAATTAGAGGGCATCCACCCACCCTACATATGTTTCTTAATTTTCATTAAAGTTTCTATATGAATTTTTGAAAATATCGTCGCCAGTGTCACTGTTGATGTTAATGGATTTAAACGCAATTTATTAGTTTAAATTTAATTGTATATGTAGGGTGGGTGGGTGGCCACTATCCAACCCTTCAGTATCTACTTAATAAACAAAAGTTTTATTAGAGAACATAATGTGTAGAAAAGATCAAATTTAAAATTGAAAATATGATTATTATAAAATCTTTCTTAGGGAAATGTTTGGAATATGATATTGGAATTGGAGAGTGGGTTAGAGGCCACCCACCCACCCTACATATACAGTATTATTTCTATTACTGATCGCGGTTAAGTTTCCAATGGAACAAAATATAGACAGTGATGAATGAATTTACAGAAAACAATCTTCACTATTTTATTATAAATTAAAATATATATGTTGGGTGAGTGGGTGGCCACTATTTTACTCTCCAATATTTATATAATAAACACAAGTTTTATTAGAAAAAATAATCTATAGAAAATATCAAATTTACTATTGAAAATTTGCTTATTAAAAATCTTTCTTAGGCAAATCTTTGAAGTATCATGTTGTGATTGGAAAGTAGGATAGAGGCCACCCACCCACCCTACATATACATGATTATTTCAATCACTGATCGTCGTAAAGTTTCCAATGAGACAAAGTGTAGACAGTGTTGAATTTACACAAAACAATCTTCACTATTTTGATATGAATTAAAATATATATGTAGGGTGGGTGGGTGGCCACTATTTCACTTTCCAACCAGTAAAACATGCGTGTAGAATTAACTGATTAAATTTGGTTACAATAAAACCAATATAGAACTTAATAAGTAAATTACTTCTTATGTTCAAGACTTTTTAAAGGAATCCTCATGAAATTTAAAAGAACAGCAGAAAAAAGCTAAACCCACCCACCTGACATATACGTTCCAATAAGATAAAAAATATTATATAATATAACAACCAAAGTAAATTACTTCTTAAACTCAAGAATTTTTAAAGAAACCTTCATGAAAATTGAACCATAGAATAAAGCGATACCCACCCACCTAACATTACTTATCAATAAGATAAAAAAATATTGTATAATTTAACAAACAAAATTATTTACTATATGCTCTAACTATACTATTTTAATTAAATCTAGGGTATGTTTTATTGGTTGGAGAGTGGACATCCACCCACCCTACATATGTTTTCATCAGGGTTATTCTATTAATTTTTAAAAATATCATCACCAGTGTTACTCTTGATGTTAATGAATTTCAACGCAATGTATTAGTTTAAATTTCATTGTATATGTAGGTTGAGTGGGTGGCCACTATCCCACCTTCTAATATCTATATAACAAAAACAAGATTTATTAGAAAAAAAAATGTATAGAAAATATCAAATTGACAATTTAAAATTTGCTTATTCAAAATATTTTTTAGGCAATTCTTTAAAGTATGATGTTGAGATTGAAAAGTAAATTAGAGGCCACCCACCCACCCTACATATACATGATTATTTCAGTCACTGATCGTCGTAAGGTTTCCAATGAAAGCAAATGTAGACAGTGTTGAATTTACAGAAAACAATCTTCACTGTTTTGATATGAATTAAAATATATATGTAGGGTTGGTGGGTGGCCACTATTCCGCCCACCAACCAGAAAAACATACGCGTAGATTTTACTGATTAAATTTTGGTTAAAATAAAACCAATATAGAATTGAATAAGTAAATTACTTCTTATGTTCAAGGAACCCTCATGAAAATTAAAAAATTAAACAAGAGAATAAACGAGACTCACCTACCTAACATATACGTGCCAATAAGATAACAAATATTATAAAATAAATAAATAAATAAATAAATAAGCTCTTTATTTCTCTCTTCAATTAAAACACTAATATATAAGAAAGAAAGTGCGTCAAACAAAAAAGAAAATTAAACAAAATTAACTAAAATAATCATCTAAACTATACAATTCCTTTTCACATAAGAACCTAAATAAATGTATTTTAAATTTCTTGAGAGTTTCAATGGTTTTCGAATCATTAGGAAGTTTATTAAAAAGGACAATACTGTTATAACCTAAAAGCTTTTCTGAACTAGTTAATCGATGTTTAGGTATATTATAATTATTTTTGCGTCGTGTAGAATAAACATGGTTAATTTTATGTTCATCGAATAAATATTTGTGTTTGTAAAAAAATACTAGACATTCATAAATATATAGTGAATATATCGTAAGAAGGTTATATTTTTTGAACGTGCTTCTACATGATGCATTGAAGTCTAAATCAAAAAGTATTCTAATAATTCTTTTCTGAATAACAAAAATATGTGTAGCATATTTGCTTTGTCCCCAAAAACATATTCCATAGCGCATATTAGCAACGAATACATTATTGTAGACTGTTTTAAGGGCGTGTTGATTTAAAATAGTTTTAAGTTTCCTAGTATTGTAGCATATTCCACTTAATGTTTTACATAAATTGTCTATATACTTATGCCATTTAAGAAACTCATCGAGTTCAATTCCTAGTAGTTTCACGGATGAACTAAGAGTGAAATTTTCATTGTTTATTGTTAAGTATTCAGGTGTTGGTATGCTTTTATTTGTTTTAAATATAACACATTTTGTTTTTGAGGGGTTTAAAGTTAATTTATTGTCGGTGAACCAGTTTTGCAATTTGCTAAAATAAGTTCCGCATTCAAATTGTAACTGAAGATAGTTTTCTGCACTGATAATAATGGATGTGTCATCAGCGTATGTTATAATATTATGTTTACTATCAAACGTATTATATGTAATGTCATTTATATAAACAATGAAAAGAAATGGCCCTAAAACACTACCCTGAGGAATTCCTCGGATTGTGTAGTCAGAGCTTGAGTAAATATTAGAACCCTTAATACTTAATTTTACTATTTGCTGCCTATTATTTAAATATGATTGGAACCATTGAAGTGCAGTTCCATAGCGCTCAAGTTTAGTTAGGAGTATATTGTGATCTACACAATCGAATGCTTTCGATAGGTCCAAAAACATACCGCAAACTAAGTCTTTATTTTCCAACACTGACATTATATTATTTACACATTCAAAAAGTGCAGTGTCAACACTTTTTCCAGGAAGGAAGCCATGTTGATGACAATTTAACAAATTACATTTGATAAAAAAAATTAGTATACGTTTGAAAACTAATGATTCTATTATTTTCGCAAAGGTTGTTAGTAAACTAATAGGCCGATAATTATTCATATCATTTTGATTACCCTTTTTTGTACATTGGCCATACTAGTGCTGTCTTAAGCATTTCCGGGAAAATGCCTGAACATAATGACTCATTTATAATTTTCAACATTGGACAGGCAAGGTACTCAAAAGAATTGTAAATAACATAGTTAGGTATGCCATCCAAATTCGAACTGAATTTGTTTTTATTTTTCATATCAGTAATAGTATTTAGTAATTCATTATATGTGACTGGATATAGAAAAAATGAAACATTATTAGAAGGGAAAGAAAATTGAACTTTTTGTGTATCACTCAATAATGTCTGTAGATTGTTAGAGATGTTAATGAAGAAAGTATTAAAGCTATTTGCTAGATCAACGGCATTATTATATAATGGTAATTTTTGAGGTTTTGACTTATTTCTTTCACTATTGATTACTTTCCACACTTCCTTTGATGTGTTTCTTGCTGTCTTAATTTTTTTATTATAATGTTCTTTTTTTGCAGACAATAGCACTGTTTTATATTTCTTCTGATAATCCACATAAAGTGGTTTATATGCCGCATCAAAAGATGATAAAAATTGAAGCATGGATACTTCTTGCTTAAGTTGATTTATTTCAGGCGTAATCCAATTATTTGCATTGGTATTTTTAATTTTCCTCTTCATTAGAGGAAAATGTGCATTAAAATGAATATTTACCTTATTTAGGAAGTTATTACATAAAGTATTTACATCAGCGCTGTTATTCATGTCATGCCAGCTTTCATCAGTTAATGATTTAATAAAACCAACCATGTTTTCATAATTGTAGCATCTAGAAGTGCTGTAATATTTCTTCAGTCTGCCTATGCATGTATTTAATTTTAGCGTAAGCGAACAATGATCTGAATACCCTTGAAACAATACACTACTTTGACATTCATATTCCTGATATATTTGATCACAAACTATAAAATTATCGATACATGTACTAGTTACAGGTGTAATCCTAGTTGGCTCTTTAACAAGTAAATGAGATCCATAAGATTTAATTAAATTACTGAAACTTGTTACATTGTTACTTGGAGCAAGGATATTAATATTGAAATCTCCGCATATTATATATGAATAATTTTGTTTATTTAACGTATTTAATAATTCATCTAATTTATGTATAAATTCTAATGTATGACTTGTAGGCGTCCGATATAAACAGATAAAAACACATTTTTTGTTACCAATTTTCGTCCAAGCCGTACAATACTCAAATATTGAACACTCAGCCATAATATTTAAATTAAGTGGACCGTAATTACATAAAGACTTATGGAAATAGATAGCTGAACCGCCACGTTGAGCTGATAATCTACAGTAAGCATCAATTAATATGTAATTTTCAATGTTCGTATTACAGATTTCTTCTTTACTAAGCCAGTGCTCAGTTAGACATATTATTTTATTACATATGCTGCATGTTGTACCATCTTTTACAAAATGACCACATTTTCCACCACATTTTGTTTGTTTTATTACACTCTTAGGCTGCATAGCGTCCGCCATCAAATAACAAAATATAACAAACAAAGTGATTTACTATATGCAAAAAATATTAATTAAATTTATCATATGTTTTACTCATTGGAGGGTGGAACAGAGTACACCCACCCACCCTACATATACATGATTATTTTAATTACTGATCATCGTTAAGTTTCTAATAAAATAAAATATAGATAGTGATGAATTTACAGAAGACAATCTTCACAGTTTTAATATAAATTAAAATATATTTGTGGGGTGGGACGGTGGCCACTATTCCACCTTCCAATCAGTAACGCTTATGATAGTAGTAAAATAGTAAAATTCGATCTTTAATTGTTTTTCTTTTTTTTTTTTTAAAGATTGATTGGATTTGGAATTTTTCGAAAATAGCTCTTTTTGGAAAGAATAGTCGGATTTGATAAAATGCTGTACTAATCGAATAGAAGCGAATGCAGTAAGAGAAAGTAAAATTCATTTTTCAGTTGCTTTTAATTTTTCTAATGGTTAATAATGGTCCGATTTGAAAAATTCATTTCGAAACGTGACATATTCGCCCAATAGAAAAGAACGGGGTGAAAAATTGAATTCGATTTTCAATTGTTTTTAGTTTTTCGATAATAACTCTTTAAAATATAGTCGAATTTGAAATGGTACCTATTGCACTTATTTAATAAAAGTGTATGCAATAAAAAAATCAAATTTGATTTTCAATTGTTTTTGGTTTTTCGACTATAACTGTTGGAAGGGTTAATCGGATTTGGAAAACGCTTTTATAAACATGCATAAATGTAGTAAAAAAGTAAAATTCAAATGTCAATTGTTTTCATTTCTTCTTGGTAAATCTTTGGAGTACGATTTTGGAATTGGAGGGTAAGTTAGAGGTCATCCACCCTACATATGTTTTTTTTTAAACTTCATCACTGTTATTAAATTCCAAAAATGTTGACTTTAAAATTTCTATCGATGTAAATGAATTTAAAATCAATGTTTTAGTGTTTTAATTTATGTGTAGGGTGGGTGGGTGACCACTATCCCAACAAACAGCGTAGAATCGATGAAGATTGGCAACGATTTTGTAAATTAAGGAGATAATGCAAACATGCCTGCAAAATGTTAGAGGATATCCAACTAAGAAAGTTCTGGCAACATGTATCAAAGCTGAAAAAGGTGGACGGTTTTCCACTAATAGTGACATTGAATGGCGTTATCCTCAGAAATTTAAATTCAATTGTTAACTCTTTTGCGGATAGTTTTGCTTCTCATTATAGATCAACACCACACCATACGTATTTTTGATGAAAAGGCTGGTTGTGGAAGTTTTGTTATTAATTTGGCGGACATTTATGATGAATTGTTCAATTGTCAAAGAATTTTAACTGTGGGCCTGACGACATTCGTAGAGACTTCTTGAGTAATTGTGTATGTTTACTTTCCCAAGGGGTTTTCCCTGATTTATTGAAATATAACTTTTCGATGCCTATCTATAAATCTAGGAAAACGGTGTAATTAGTAATTATAGGGGAGTGGCGCACCAATCAGGAATATAACTCTGTTTTAATTAAGTGATATTAACCTTCACCTCAGGTAACTACATTATGTTTCATTTTAGTTAAGGTGGCTGTCCAAAAATATAATTATTAAGGAACAACATAAATAACAGAGTACATGCAAATCATGTGACAGTTTGCAAGTTCTGAAGGAACGGCCATTTTGAAAATGTATTATAAATATGTAGTGTAATTGTCAAATCTAATCTTCTTTTGTTTTATTGTTCAATGATAGAAGCTACTTCGTTTAAATGTTTTTTTTAGCTTGTTGATACTTATCTGCAATTCAAGTAACCGAATAAAGACATTTTTTGAATAGATTGAAAAAAATGTTTAGGACAAATTTTGTAGTAGATAGCATAAGGATTTTATAAATGGTTTACTTTCAAAAATCTATTAAGTGGTTATCAAAATATTTTGTTTTTTGAAATTTTGGATCGGTCGCCACTTTGTTTTTTGAAAAAAAATAATTGTAAATGCAAATGTTTTAGAGAGCCGAAAGCTACTTTTGAAACTGTTTGTGTTTTTATTAAATAATCCTTCAAAGAAGGAAGTTATAGCGATTTTTAGAAAAAAAAAAACAAGAGAACTCTAATAACTCCGAACGGCAGCACCAAATCACAAATTGGAACTAAGAAAAGTTGCATGTTTTAACGAGTTCTAATTGCCATTTTCGGGTGTAACCACTTAAAATTAACACCTTGTATATGTTGGGTGGGTCCACTATTCTGTCATTCATTTTTCTTTTTAATTTTAAGAGTTTTCATTAATAATTAATTAATTTTAAAAATTGATATTAATTTTATTTTAATCAAAAGTTAATAAAATCCACGGGTATGTTTGACGGGTCGGAGGGTAGGATAGTGGCCATTTTAATTTCTATGAGTCTTCATTTAAAAATTCTTGAACATTATAAGTAATTCAATTATTTAATTCTACATTAATTTTATTTCAATCAAAATGTAATTATTAATATCTACGCGTATGTTTTACTGGTTGGAGGGTGAAATAGCGGCCACCCACTCACCCTATATAAATATATTAAAATTTTAACTAAGATGATTTTAGATAAATTCATCACTGTCTATATTTTGTTTCAGTGGAAACTTAACGACGATCAGTAATTGAAATAATCATGTTTATGTAGGGTGGGTGGGTGGCCTCTATTCCACCCTCCAATCCCAACATCATACTTCAAAGATTTACCTAAGAAAGATTTTCTAATAAGCAAATTTCCAATTTTAAATTTGATCTTTGACAACAATTGACATTTGAATTTTTACTGCTCTACTATTTGTGTTACTGATTAGAAGGTTGTATAGTGGACACCCACCCACCCTACATATATATTTTAATTGCTGTTCAAATAGTGAAGATTGTTTATTGTAAATTCATCACAGTCTATATTTTGTTTCATTGGAACTTAACCGCTATCAGTAATAAAAATAATCATATATATGTAGGGTGGGTGGGTGGCCTCTATTCCACCCTCTAACCAGTAAAACATACCCTAGCTTTAATTACAATGTTTTACATATAGTAAATAATTCCCTTATTGAATTATTCATTGATTTTAAGTTAATAAAAACGTTTCTGTAGAGTACGTATGTTTTCACTAAGATTATTCTTTTTTTTTATATATAAGCCCCCCCCCCCCTTAAGCCAGTTGTCCCCTGATAAAAATGTGTACTCACTTTGTGCATTTTGGTTCCTTGCTGGCGAATCTAAGTGCCCTGTTCACTCTCGCGATGGGTTCAATGATTTCGAAATTAATTGTATCTGTTAATTTGTGTGTTAACTCGCTCGAATCAATTCCTCTACCGAGGAGTCCTTTGTGCTCCGCCAACCTCAGCAGATCCTGTAAGAGTAACGCAACTAATTCGTCAAATCCGTCGTTTATTTATTTTTCTTGTTATTATTCAAAACATGTGTAATTTAGCATTATTAAAAAAATTTTTACATATGAAATATAATATTGGTTAATAATAAATTCAATTTTCCTTAAGCATATAATTTATAGATTGGGGATGGTTAAATAAATAAGTACCACCCAATCACCCTAAAAATTACTTTTCATATAATCACGATTAGTCGTTTCTTAATAAAAATATATAACACGCAAATTACTTTTGTATTATTTAATGTCTGTCAAGGTATTAGTTAGAGAAGTAGTTGTTTCAAAAGTGATTTGTTCTTGTAGACTCATTTGTTGTAGATTTTACGAAAATATTTCCGTGTTTTTTCTAATTATTAGTCGTTTCTTTTTTGAACACTACAACAGTGTTATTGTTGATGTTGTCTGAGAACGAAAATATAGAGTTTTAGGTTAAATTTCAATGTATTCGTAGGGTGGGTGGGTAGCTACTAAAATAATATTATTAACTGAACATACCTGGATGTAGTTAACGATTGGTATAACATAGACACCGACATCAATCTCTATATTAATGTATTTCATGGTGAAGAACTTTACTATGCCTACGATGCTATCTGCTGGATTGTTAGGATCGAATTGTGAACGCTGTGGAAGTCCTTGGCTTAAGAGTACATTGTTGACGAAGAAATACACGGTTTTTACATATCTAAAAAAAATATATTTATAAAATAATAAAACACATTAGAGTTAACTTTCTTATCAAATTAAATTGTGAATTGTGAATTGAAAATACATACTTTTGTTGTGTGTAAGGATCAGCAACATACGACAATACATCGGCAATCCTCGAGGTAACCATTTTAATCCAATGCGCTCTAAACTGGTGATTCTCCAACATCTCGACGAATTTCTTGTAGCTGAAATTTCCCGTCTCATCGGAGAAGATTGAAACGAATTTTTGCGCGCCTAATTTCTTAACGATGTCCCTTCCAATCTTCGAATTCATCACGATGTCGAAGACGACGTGCATCTTCTCCACGATCGGTGGTAGGAACCATGAATGGCCAGCGTGCTCCTTCGCCCGTTCTTCAGACTCGGGACCAAAAAGGGCGGAAAAAAGTTCTAGCAGCGTCGGCAGAAACGATAGCATATCATTAGAACCATCCTGCTTAACGAAACTATTAGCCAACGCGATCGCACTGCTAAAATCGAAACCGGCTTGGTTTTTCTTCTCCTCGTGATGCCCATGATCATGACTGTTACTATTCATCATGTTCAAAATAGTGCTCACCATCGATAGGTCCAAACCACCACCGCCACCCTCCTTATTACTAATCATACTTCCAATACCCTGAAGAATATCCCCAGCCGCAGATCCGGCCGCTCCATTACCCAACAACATCTGCCCCATTTGCTTGGCACTGTCTGAAGTTATAAAATTACTCAACAGCATCCCTAAATCCGGACCACCTTTATTATTATTATTATTACTGCCCAGTATGTTACTGACTGTCTCCACGAGGCCATCCTCGATTTCGTTATTGTTTATATCACCAAGGCTGCACTGGATTAATGAGATGATGACTAGAATGCTCACTAATTTCGCCATTTCTTTTTAAATCTGCAACAACGAAAATATTATTTAAAACATAACGTAATAAAATAGTTTACGTGGAGAAACATTTCAACTCCCACACAACGTAATTACGATGGAAATGAAGTCATTGTTGTGCGCAAAAAAAAACCGTTGCTTAAATTTAGGTCGCTGGATTCTGTTATTTAATATTAGAGATGGAATGGACTTAAAATTATATCTTAGAACAATATAAAATATTTTATATGTACCCAATGTTTATGGGTTGATTGAGTTACTTGAAGAATAATAATCACTTTGATAAAAACACTTTGGATCTTTCTTCAATATTTAAGTGTTTTTATCAAAGTAGATAATTTTGTTTACAATAAAGATATTTTAATTTTTATGCAGTATATGAAAAATATATTATCATTAAAGATATATACAATATTTCTTGTATTAGTTTCTCATGTAGCTCGTGATGAAACATTTTGTAATATAGAAATAATTATTATTTCTACACATTTACAATGTTTTAAAGTTCGTTTTCATGTTTTATTTATAATCAATTGAAGGTTTTGACCGTTTCCAGTAAAGATATTTATTAGTTTATAAAAAATACATCATTACTGAAGTTAATTACAATATTTAAAAGATTAAAGTTTTATATACAATTATAGAATTGTACATTAATATAGATATTGTTACTGTTTAAAATGGAATGGAAGGTCATATGTATACATTTATCAGTTGAATTTCTAGCATAGTTCATGACAATAATTTTATGTGTCTGACTGTTAACGTGACGTGCAACTAAATCAAACCAGAGTACGTTATTACTTGGCCTAGTAAGCAAAACGTAAGCGTTTTGAATATTCATGCCAGTAGCACACTTATTTTTCTTTTTTCGCAACAATATTTTTCTTTAAATCATCACAATTTCGGCGTTTTATCATCATTTTACGCCGAACGACAAGGAAGACGATGACGATGGCGACGACGAGGACTCGTTGTCGGCTAGAGGGTCAAGGATGGCTGGCAGCTGAAGAGAACTGGGCCGAAAAGTACCGTTGCTCGGAATTGGAATTGGAATTTCCACCGAATGTTTCCGGAATACATTACGCGTCCAAAGGCGATTTTTTTTTTCGAAACGAAGCTAGGTACACTATTGACCTGGATAATCAAGGTCATATGCTAATAGGGAATGTGTTTAAACCGAAGAAAACGAAGGAGATGAAGATGAAGATCTTGCATACCTGTTTAGAACATGCAGACTGAAAATTAAAATATAATAATATGTTTAATGCTTGAAGCCATCACTTTGTGATACATCTTGAATCAGGAACTTTAAATGAAAATACACTTCATTGTTATCACACACAGGATTTATTACGTGACTATAGTTTCAACCTTTAAAAGGCACTGTACGTTTGATAATGGCCTTTTAAAGGTTGAAACTATAGTCACGTAATAAATCCTGTGTGTGATATCAACGAAGTGTATTTTCATTTAAAGTTCCTAAAATATAATAAATTTAAAAATACCAAAACTAAATTTAATTTATATAAAACAATATAAAATCCTTTCTTCATTCTATTTAAATATATGTTATACACAAAGTAATCAACTTTTTTATAAATTATTAAATCATTACTCATTTACCTGATGAAAAAAATCATGCATTAGATAATAAATAATTGCATTAAACAAATAACGTTTTTCTTTTTATCTTTAATGCAAAATATATAAAGATAAGAGTAATTTGCGTGCATAGACGTGTTCCAAAAGCAAATACACGGATGTTAAACGGTTGTTCATTCCCGTCGGTCGCTAAAAATAAATTATTATTTAATAATTAAGACGCACGAATTCACTTGAACTTTTCGGCGGTCGTTGAACACGTTTCGACCGAATATAAAACCCACGGCCATTATATTTTAATAAATACATCATCTCATATATATATATATATTATAAATCGCAAATTAAAATAAATTTATCTTATAAATATTCATATTTTAAAACTTTAAAGAAATTATATTATAATTTACACAAGAATTTTAATTTTATTTAGGGCTTTTATTAAATTTTACGAATAATTTTAATTATATTATAAAACTAACTCTATGATTTATTAATTTTAAAAATTTCACACCAGTGGCAATTGTTTTACTATATTTTTCAAGCGATTCAAAATCGATTGTTAAAACCTAAAGATTTATTCTTGTTTTTAGGTAAATATTTTGAAATCTACGTGTGATTCAAAATTTCAATTGTATTATAAAACTTAATATATTTCCAATAAATATTCAAATATTTTCACTCCGATGGCAACTGTTTTACTATTATTGAGGTAATTAAAAATCGATTGTTAAAACTTTGAAAATTGTTTGTGATTCTGAGTAAATATTTTAAAACCTATGCAAGGGTGGTTTAAAATTTTAATTTAATTATAAAACTACATCGATTTTAAATAAAAATTTTAAAATTTCACGCTCGTAGCATTTGTTTTATTATATTTTTCAAGCGATTAAAAATTAATTAAACCATAAGAATTGTTTGTGTTTCTGATTAAATATTTTAGAACCTACGTAAGGGTGGTTTTAAATTTTAATAGGATTATAACACCTAATCTATTTGAAATAAATTTTAAAACTTTTACACCGCCGGCATTTGTTTTACTATTTTTTTTTTAAACTATTGAAAATTGTTTATTTGATTCTCAAAAGTTATTCGTATTTTTAAGGAAATATTTTCAAAATTACGTGAGGGTGGTTTAAAATTTTAATTGAATTACAAAATTAAGTCTATTTTCAATAAGAAAATTAAAATTTCACGCCGATGGCAATTGTTTTAATATATTTTTCTAGCGATTAAAAATTAATTATTGAAATCTTGAAAATTGTTTGTGTTTTTGGGTAAAAATTATGCAACCTAGAAAAGTTTAATTTTAATTTTTCATTAGATTATAAAATAAAATCTATTTTTATTAAATTTACAACATTTCATGACGTTGGCATTTGTTTTACCATTTTTTCAAGTGATTAAAAATTGATTATTGAAATTTTAAGAATTGTTTTTGTTTCTGAGTGAATATTTTAAAACCTATGCAGGGGTGGTTTCGAATTTTAATAGGATTATAAAAACTCAATCTACTTTTAATAAATTTTAAAAGTTTTACATCGATGGCTATTGTTTTACTATTCTTTTTAAGCTATTGAAAATTGTTTATTTGATTCTCAAAAGTTGTTCGCATTTTTAAGTAAATATTTTCAAATTTACGTGAGGACGATTTAAAATTTTAATTGAATTACAAAATATAATCAATTTTCAATAAAAATTTTAAAATTTCACGCGGATAGCATTTGTTTTACTATATTTTTCAAGCAATTAAAAATTCATTAATAAAACCTTAAGAATTGTTTTTCTTTCTGAGTAAATATTTTAAAACCTATGCTACGGTGGTTTTGAATATTATTAGGATTAGAGAGCTTAATTTATTTTCAATAAATTTTAAAAGTTTTACATCGATGACAATTGTTTTACTATATTTTTCAAGCGATTAAAAATTGATAATTGAAATTTTAAGAATTGTTTGTGTTTTTGAGTAAATATTTTGGCATCTAGAAAGGGTTAGATTAAAATTTTGGTTAGATCATAAAATAAAATCTATTTTTAATAAATTTTTAAAATTTCATGCCGATGGCAATTGTTTTACTATTTTTTTCAAGCGATTAAAAATTGGTTATTGAAACCTTAAGCATTCTTTTTGTTTCTGAGTAAATATTTTAGTACCTAGGCAAAGGTGGTTTTGAATTTTATTATCATAAAAGAGGTTAATTTAGTTTTAATAAATTGTAAAAGTTTTACATCGACGGCAATTGTTTTACTATTCTTTTTAAACTATTGAAAATTATTTGTTTAAATCTTAAAAGTGATTCGAATTTTTAAGTAAATATTTTCAAATTTACGTGAGAGTGGTGTAAAATTTGAATTGAATTATAAAATTAAATCAATTTTCAATAAAAATTTTAAAATTTCGCGCCGATAGCATTTGTTTTACTATATTTTTTAAGGGATTAGAAGTTGATGTTTGGAACCTTAATCATTGTTTGTGTTTTTGAGTAAATATTTTGGAATCTAAGATAGATTGGTATAAAATTTTGATTAGATTATAAAGTAAAGCCTATTTTTAATAAATTTTAAAAGTTTCATGTCGGTGGCAATTGTTTTACTATTTATTTCAAGCGATAAATTTGTTTTACTACAACAGTGAAATTTGTTCGTGTTTCCAAGTATTTTTTTTGGAATAAACACAAGGGTGGTTTCAAATTTTAATTGTATTATAAAACTAAATCTATTTTAAATAAATTATAAAAGTTTCATACCTGTGGCAATTCTTTTACTATTATTTTCACACGATTTTAAATCGATTAATAAAACCTAAAATGTCGTTTATGTTTTTGGGTGAATATTTTGGAATCGAAGCAAAGATGGTTTAAAATTTTGATTAGATTTTAAAACTAAATCTATTTCTAATAAATTTTTAAAATTTCACGTTGGTGGCAATTGTTTTACTAAGTTTTCAAGCCGTTAAAAATTAATTATTTAAACCTTAAAAGTTGTTCGTCGTTTTTAAGTAAATATTACAAAATCTGGGCAAGTTTGGTTCTGAATTTTAACTTAAATATAAAACTAAAGCTATTTTTAATAAATACTTTAAATTTTACGCCGGTGGCATTTGTTTTACTAGTTTTTACAGGTAATTAAAAATTGATTATTAAAAGCATAAAACTTGTTCGTATTTTTGAGTAAATATTGTTGAATCTATTCAAAATTGGTTGAAATTTTTTTAAGAATTATAAAACTAAATCTATTTTCAATAAATTAAAAAAGTTTTACATTGGTGGCATTTGTTTTACAATTTTTTTCAAGCGATTAAAAATTAATCATTAAAACCTTAAAAGTTGTTCGTAGTTTAAAGTAAATATTTTGAAATCTAAAAAAGAATGCTTTAAAATTATGAGTTGATTATAAAACTAAATCAATTTTTAACAAATTTTTAAATATTTTTTTCTTGTGGTAGTAATTGTTTCACTATTGTTTTTAACCGTAAACAATTATTATTTAAACCTTAAGAATTTTTTGTGTTTCTGAATAAATATTGTAAGACTTAAGCAAAAGTGTTTTTGAATTTTAGCAGAATTATAAAACTAAATCTATGTTTAGTCTACAATTTAACGAAGGTGGCAATTGTTTTACCATTCTTTTGAAGCTATTACAAATTGTTTATTAAAATCATAAGATCTTTTCATGTTTTTAAATAAATATTTTTGGATCCATTTAAGTTTGGTTTTAAATTTTAATTGAATTATTAAACTAAATCTGTTTTTAGTAAATTTTCAAAATTTCACAGCGGTGGTAACTATTTTACTACATTTTTCAAGCGATTAGAAATTGATTCTTAAAATCTTAAAAATTGTGCGTGTTTTTTGAGTAAATAGCTTAAAATTGAAATTAGGTATTATAAATTTAAATCTATTTTCAATCAATTTTTAAAATTTTAATTTCTTGAGGACACCCACCCACCCTACATATTCATTTACACCTGAGACAATATCACAATTTGAATTTTCTGAAAACATTTTCTATATTACTGTTGACATCGTTAAAAAAATAAAGCGGTGTTTGTGGTTAAGTTTAAATGTATATGCAGGGTGGTTGGGTGTCCTCTAACCCACCCATCCAATTCATATATTACAAGAATAGCAACTTTTAAAAGTTAATTGTACCAAGAAAAGTAATTTGGTAATAAATTCAATATAATTTATTTTTATGGTTTAATTTTTGATCAGCTGAACTAATGATTTTGATGGTTGGAGGGTAGGTTAGAGGCCACCCACCCACCCTACATATATTTTGGATTTCAGTTACTGTCACAGTTTTAATTTCACGCAAACAATACAAAAAATTCCTGTTGATTTATATTCAAATAAATAAAACAGCTTTTACTTTGGTTAAGGTTAAAAACATATGATGGGTGGGTAAGCTAGAAACCACCCTATCAAATAATATATTATTATACCAAATTTTATAATTTTAACAACAAATTGTAACAAGAAAAGTCAATTTTGTGATAAATTCAGTATAAATGTTTTTGTGAGTAAAGTAATGATTGTTCTACTGGTTGAAGAGTTGTTGAAGGCACCCACCCACCATACATATTTATTTACACTTCAATAATTTTACAATTTAAATATTTTAAATTAATATTATCGATGTAACTGTAGACAGGGTTAAAAACAATAAAGCAGTGTTTGTGGTGAAGTTTAAATATATATATATATATATATATATGTAGGGTGGGTGGGTGGCCTCTAACCCACCATTCAATCAATACATCATAAGACATGTGACTTTTAAAGTTAATTTTGACAAGAGAAGTATTTTCGTAATAAATTCACTATAATTTATTTTTGTGGTTTAATTTTATATCAGTTAAACTAGAATTATGATTTTGCTGGTTGGAGGGTGAGATAGAAGTCACCCACCCACCCTACATATACTTTTGCACTTCAGTTATTGTCACAGTTTAAATTTCACGAAAACAATACAAAACGTTCCTGTTGACTTATTTTCAAACAATAAAAACACGTTTTGCTTTAGTTAATGTTAAATGCGAATGATGGGTGGGTGGGCTAGAAGCCACCCAATCAAATAATATATTATTATACCAGATTTTATAATTTTAACAACAAATTGTAACAAGAAAAGTCAATTTTGTGATAAATTCACTATAAATCTTTTTGTGAGTAATGTAATGATTGTTTTACTGGTTGAAGGGTTGCTGAGGACACCCACCCACCTTACATATACATTTACACTTCGAGCAATTTCATAATTTGAATTTTATGGAAACATTTTCAATATTATTGTTGACATGGTTAAATAAAAATAAAGCAGAGTTTGTGGTTAAGTTTAAATATATATGTAGGGTGGGTGGGTGACCTCTAACCCACCATCCAATCAATAGATCATAAAACATGTGACTTTTAAAAGTTAATTTTGACAAGAGAAGTATTTTCGTAATAAATTCAATATAATTTATTTTTTTGGTTTAATTTTTAATCAGTTGACCTAGAATTGTAATTGTACTGATTGGAGGGTAGGTTAGAGGCCACCCACCCACCCTAAATATAATTTTGGACTTCAATTACTGTCACAGCTTTAATTTCATGAAAACAATACAACCATTTTTTGTTAACATTAATAAAAATAAAAAATGCAGTTTTTGTTTTGATTAATGTTAACTGCATATGTTGGGTGGGCGCTTTAGAGGCCATCCACCCAATTAGTCGATTGTAAAAGCTGAAGAAGATTTTGAAAAATAAATTGTAATGGGAAAAATACTTTCGATTTTTCACTGTATTTTTTTTTAAATCAATTTTAATTCAGATAAACTGGGCCGATTGTTTTACTGGTTGGAGAGTGGGTTAGAGGCCACCCACCCACCCTACATATACTTTTGAACTCCAGTTACTGTCACAGCTTTAATTTCATAAAAACAATACAAAAAGTTCCTATTGATATTAATTAAAAAAATTGAAACAGTTTTTCACTTGAGGTTATGTTAAATACACACGTAGGGTGGGTGGTTTATAGACTATCCACCCAATTCATATATTATAAAGTCAGGGATTTAAAAATAAAAATTATAAAAAGAATATAATATATAATAATAATATAGATAAACTAGGCCGATTGTTTTATTGATTGGAGGGTGGGTTAGAGGCCACCCACCCACCCTACATATACATTTACACTTTAAAAAAATTCACAATTTTAATATTTTAAAAACATTATCTATATTACTGTTGACAAGTTTAAAAACAATAAAGCAGTGATTGCGGTTAAGTTTAAATATGAATCTAAGTAAGGGTGGTTTTAAATATTAAATGGATTATAGTACTAAATCTATTATTAATAAATTTTGAAAGTTACACGACGATAGCAATTGTTTTACTATTATTTTTCAAGCGATTAAACTTTGATTACAAAAACCTTAAGAGTTGTTCGTGAATTTGTAGTAAATATTTTGAAATTCGCACAAGGGTGGTTTTAAATTTTAATTGAATTATAAAACCGAATATATTTTTAATAAATTTTAAAAATTTCATGCTGGTGGCAATTGTTTTACTACGTTTTTTAAGCGATTGAAAATTAATTATTCAAACATTAATTATTCCTTTTTGTTTTGTAATAAATATTTTATAATCTACGGAAAGTTGGTTCTGAATTTTAGTAGAATTATAAAACTAAATCGATTTTTAATTTATAATTTAAGTTTTACTGTGGTGGTAATTGTTTTACTATATTTTTCAAGCGATTAAAATTTGATTACTAAAATCTTAAAAGTTTATGAATTTGAGTAAATATTTTGTAATTCGCGCAAGGGTGGTTTTAAATTTTAATCGAATTATAAAGATAAATATGTATTTAATAAATTTTAAAAATTTCATGCTGGTGGCAATTGTTTTACTATGTTTTTCAAGCGATTAAAAATGGATTATTTAAACCTTAATTATTCATTTTGTTTTTGAATAAATATTTTGGGATTTACGCAAGGGTGGTTTTGAAATTTAACGGAATTAAAAAATGCAAAACCTATTTTTAATAATTTTTTAAATTTTACATCTGTGGCAACTGTTTTACTATTTTTTAAAGCTTTTAAAATTGGCTTATTTAAGTCTTAAGCATTTTTCTTGTTTTTGATTAAATATTTTGGAATTCATGTAGGTGTGATTTTAAATTTTAATTAAATCATAAAACTAAGTCTATTTTTAATAAATTTAAAAAAAATCGCACCGTTATCAATTGTTTTACTATTTTTTTAAGAGATTAAACATTGGTTATTAAATCTTTAAGAGTTGTACGTACTTTTAAGTAAATATTTTGGAATCTAAGTAAGAGTGGTTTTAAATTTTAAATGGATTATAAAACTAAATCATTTATTAAAATAAAATTAACAATTACACGAGGGTAGCAATTGTTTTACTATTTTTTTCAAGCGATTAAAATTTGATTACTAAAATCTTAAAAGTTGTTCGTGAATTTGAGTAATATTTCGAAATTCGCACAAGGGTGGTTTTAAATTTTAATTGAATTATAAAACGGAATATATTTTTAATAAATATTATAAATTTCATGCCGGTGGAAATTGTTTTATTATGTTTTTCAAGCGATTAAAAATTAATTATTTAAACCTTAATTATTATTTTTGTTTTTGAATAAATATTTTGGGATCTACGGAAGGGTGGTTTTGAAATTTAGCGAAATTGCACAAATCCAACCAATGTTTAATAAATTTAATAAGTTTTACGCCGCTAGCAATTGTTTTACCATTTTTTTAAAGCTATTAAATATCATTTGTTTAAACCTTAGGTATTTTTTTTGTTTTTAATTAATTATTTTGTAATTCGCGTGGGTGTGGTTTTAAATTTTAATTAAATTATAAAAATAAGTTAATTTTTAATAAATATTTAAAACATTCGCGCCGTTATCAATTGTTTTACTATTTTTTTAAGAGATTTAAAATCGTTTAATAACTTCTTAAGAGTTGTGCGTGTTTTTAAGTAAATATTTTGTGATCTAAATAAGGGTGGTTTTAAATTTTAATTTGATTTTTAAACTAAATCATTTATTAAAATAAAAATAACAGTTTGACGGTGGTGGCAATTGTTTTTCTATTTTTTTCATGCGATTAAAAATGGATTATTAAAATTTTAAGAGTTGTTCGTGTTTTTGGGTAAATATTTTGGAATTTACGCGAGTGTGGTTTAAAATTTCAATTGTATTATAAGTCTTAATCTATTTTTAAATGATTCACACCGGTGGCAATTGTTTTACAATTTTATTATTCAGGTAATTAGAAAATTTAAAACCATAAGAATTGTTCGGCTTTTTGAGTAAATATTTTAAAATCTACGCAACTCTGATATTAAATTTTGATTGGATTATAATACTAAATTGTTTATAAACCAAATTTAAAAATTTCAAGAGCGTGGCTTTTGTTTTACTATTTTTAAAACCTAAGAGTTGTTCGTGTTTTTGAGTAAATTATATGGAATCTAAAAAGGGTGGGTTTAAAATTTTCGCTGGATTACAAAATTAAATTCATATATATCAAATTATAAAAAATTTGATACAACTGGCAATTGTTTTACTATTTTTTTTAAGCGATTAAAATTTCATTACTAAAATCTTAAAAGTTTATGAATTTAAGTAAATATTTTGTAATTCACACAAGGGTGGTTTTCAATTTTAATTGAATTATAAAGCTAAATATATTTTTAATAAATTTTGAAAAGTTCATGCTGGTGACAATTGTTTTATTATGTTTTTCAAGCGATTACAAATTAATTACTTAAAACTTAATTACTCTTTTGGTTTTTGAATAAATATTTTGGGATTTACACAAGGGTGGTTTTAAATATTAACGGAATTAAAAAAACTAAACCTATTTTTAATAAATTTAATAAGTTTTACGCCGGTGGCAATTGTTTTACTACTTTTTAAAGGCATTAAAAATTGTTTATTTAAACGTTAAGCGTTTTCCTTGTTTTTGATTAAATATTTTGGAATTCATGTAAGTGTGGTTTTAAATTTTAATTAAATTATAAAACTAAGTTAATTTTTTATATATTAAAAAAAATCGCGGCGCTAGCAATTGTTTTACTATTTTTTAAAGAGATTTAAAATTGGTAATTAAATCTTTAAGAGTTGTACGTGTTTTTATATAAATATTTCTGAAACTAAATAAGGGTGGATTTATATTTTAAATGGATTATAAAACTAAATCATTTATTAAAATAAAATTAACAGTTACACGGCGATGGCAATTGTTTTACTATTTTTTACAGATGATTAAAAATTGATTATTAAAAGCGTAATACTTGTTCGTGTTTTTGAGTAAATATTGTGGTATTTATGCAAGGGTGGTTGAAAATTTTTAAAGGATTATACAAATAAATCTATTTTTAATCAACTAAAAAAAAATTACTTCGGTGGCTTTTGTTTTACTATTTTTTTCAAGCGATTTATGATGGATGATTAAAACCTTAAAAGTTGTTCGAGTTTTTAAGTAAACATTTTGGAATTTAGAAAAGGTTTGTTTGAAATTTTCACTTGATTATAAAATTAAATCTATTTTTAATAAATTTTAAAAATTTAATGTTGGTGGCAATTGTTTTAGTATGTTTTTCAAGCGATTAAAAGGTGATTATTTTAACCTTAATTACTCTTTTGGTTTTCGAATAAATATTTTGGGATTTACGCAAGGGTGGTTTTAAAATTTAACAGAATTAAAAAAACTTAATCTATATTTAATAAATTTAGTAAGTTTCACGCCGGTGGCAATTGTTTTACTGTTTGTTTTAAGTGATTAAAAATTAATTGTTCGTGTTGTTTATGTCTACTTTTCGTTTAATTATTTTTTTAATGGTTTAATCATTTGTTTACGGTATTGAGGTTAATATAAGAGTATTCAGAAATCATATGTAGGGCAAAAATTTGATTGAGGTTATGTCTTAAGGTACTTACTTGTAAAGGTGAATTTGAACAAAAACACACGAATTAGATTAGTCCGAAAAACAAATATCACATGACACCGGATAAATCCTGGTGGAGAAAAAATTGAAAAACGTGTCGTTGGCGTGCGGTCTGCCGTCCGTTGTTGGTTCGTGTGAGGTGGAAGTAACGGTACTTAAGAGGTTCGTGCTCGCAACGGTGCTCAATTGTGTACTGATTCACCTGACTTAATCTTCCACCTTATACCTCGTCTCTACTTACCTGGACGAGTTTTACTGGTGCTCGTATTTTTCGAGGTTGTTCGTACGACCGGCGGTGCCTATTTTTGTTTTTCTGTGAAAACGACAATAAACAGGGTCTTATCTATGCAAGCGCCACGTCGTGCTCAAATCCGATTATTTGCTAATCCACCCTTACACTCCGAAGGGGCAATTGGAATATTCTTGGAATTTTATCACCTGTTCGAATAATTAGTCAAGTATCATAAACTGGTATCCCACAGGGTTATTAGAAATTTTTGAAATCATAAAAATGTCCTTTACGTTGTAGAAAATTAATTAACTAATTTTTGAAATAATAATGTACATAATAAAATGTATTAAAATCCTTTAGTTCGTTGTAGAAAATTAAATATTTGAAAATACGTATTTTTAAATTAATAATGTACATATTAGATGAATAATTAGGATTTTGCAGAGATAAATTATGTTGTTCTTGGTGACCGTAACCAGCCCCAACTATAAATTTATGATGCTTCCTCGAAATATCGTCCAAAACAGGTTTTCGTAAGTAGTGGAATTTTTGTACGTTCCCAAAAACGTTTTCAATGGTTTGCTGTTGGTTGTTGGGTCGCGACGTTGTTCAAAAATTTACAGTTATTACATATGTACACCTACATACATACGTGCCATCCTAGTAGAAGACGCTAATTGAAATAATGACGCTAAACACAAACACCAAAATTGCAATATTAAAATTACATGTAAGGAAAAAATGGCAAAAACTGTACAGGCGTTTATTATGCTCCAGTTATTCCAAAAATTGCTCTGCATTTACAGAATATCATAAATACCTATTTCATCTAAATTTTATATGGTTTAAAAAAATAGAGCAATAGATTAAATGAAACTATTAATTTTATTTAAATTAACCAATGAGTAATAGATTCTACAAATAAAAATGGACGGATTCGTTGAAATTTCTTCATCTATTACTTTTTTCTAATGGTATTACAAGCCCATTCCATCCCTTCGCGCACCCCCGTGGATTGTGAGGCGACGCACGCTTGGATCTGCCAAGCTCGATCTTTGATCGATGGTAAACCCAACGTTTGGGCCAATTCTGCAGCCGTTAAGGAATTGGGCAGATCCTGCTTGTTGGCGTAGACCAGGAGTGGCACCTCGCGTAATTTATCATCTGATAACAGCTCGTAAAGTTCGATTCCGGTTTCCTCCAAACGCCTTTTGTCTGACGAATCTACGACGTAAATCTAAAATAAAAATCAATGTTATTAACGAAATAAAGATAATAAGATAAGAAAAGGGTGTAAAAGTCAATATATAATTAATTGCAAAAAATTAACTTTATCACTTCGAAACTTATATAACTTTAAACTCTTTTACAATGAAAACAATTTACAAAAAATTTGGAAGAGTTTAAAAGTCAATTGGATGTCATAAGAAAAATGTTTTAAAATATATAATCGGTGGGGGTAGAATTTTGAAAATATTAGTGTTTGGTAACAAGATTATGTTCTAATTAACAAACTTGATTTTATTGAAAAATTCCAATTTTTAAAAAGTCTGTATGAGTTTGAAAATCGACTTGAGATAAAAAGTTGGTTTCGCAGAATAAGTGTTTTAAAAAATATACTCAGTGGGGGTGGAATTTTGAAAATATTAGTGTTTAATAATAAGATTATGTTCTAATTAACAAACCTAGTTTTATTAAAAAATTGTAATTTTTAAAAAAGCTGTAAGAGTTTGAAAATCGACTTGATGTAAAAATTCGGTTTCGCGGGAAAAATGTTTAAAAAAATATAATCAGTGGGGGTGGAATTTTGAATATATTAGTGTTTAATAACAAGATTATGTTCTAATTAACAAACCTAGTATCATTGAAAAATTGCATTTTTTTAAAAAGCTGTAGGAGTTTAAAAATCGACTTAATGTAAAAATTAGGTTTGGCGGGAAAAATGTTTTAAAAAATATAAACAGTGGGGATGGGATTTTGAAAATATTAGTGTTTAGTAATAAGATTATGTTCTAATTAACAAATCTAGTTTCATTGAAAAATTGTAATTGTTAAAAAAGCTGTAAGAGTTTGAAAATCGACTTGATGTAAAAATTCGGTTTCGCGGGAAAAATGTTTAAAAAAATATAATTAGTGAGGGTGAAATTTTGAAAATATTAGTGTTTAATAACAAGATTATTTTCTAATTAACAAACCTAGTTTCATTAAAAAATTGCATTTTTTAAAAAAGCTGTAAGAGTTTGAAAATCGACTTGATGTAAAAATTTGGTTTCGCGGGAAAAATGTTTTAAAAAATATAATCAATGGGGGTGGAATTTTGAAAATATTAGTGTTTAATAATAAGATTATTTTCTAATTAACAAACCTAGTTTCATTAAAAAATTGCATTTTTTAAAAAAGCTGTAAAAGTTTGAAAATCGACTTGATGTAAAAATTCGGTTTCGCGGGAAAAAATGTTTAAAAAAATATAATCAGTGGGGGTGGAATTTTGAAAATATTATTGTTTAATAATGAAATTATGTTCTAATTAACAAACCTAGTTTCATTGAAAAATTGTAATTTTTAAAAAAAGCTGTAAGAGTTTGAACCTCGACTTGATGTAAAAATTCGGTTTCGAGGGAAAAATGTTTAAAAATATATAATCAGTGGGGGTGGAATTTTGAAAATATTAGTGTTTAATAATAAGATTATTTTTTAATTAACACACCTAGTTTTATTGAAAAATTGCATTTTTAAAAAAAGTTGTAAGAGTTTGAAAATCGACTTGAGGTAAAAATTCGGTTTCGCGGGAAAAATGTTTAAAAAAATATAATCAGTGGGGGTGCAATTTTGAAAATATTATTGTTTAATAATAAGATTATGTTCTAATTAACAAACCTAGTTTCATTGAAAAATTGTAATTTTTAAAAAATCTGTAATAGTTTGAAAACCGGCTTGAGGTAAAAATGCGCTTTCATAAGAAAAATATTTTTAAAATATAAACAGTAGGGGGTGGAATTTTGAAACTATTTGTATTTAATAATAAGATAGTGTTCTAATTAGAAAACCTAGTTTTATTGAAAAAATCAATTTTTCAAAAAAACTACAAGGGTTTGAAAATCGAACTCGACATAAAAATGCATTTTCACGAGGAAAATGATTTAAAAAATATTATTAATAGGGATGAAATATTGAAAATGGTTAGTATCTAGTAACAAGTTTATGTTCTAATTAAAAAACTTTATTCTATTGGAAAATTCCAATTTTTCAAAAGTTTGTAAGAGATTGAAAATTAATCGGAGATAAAAATTTGGTCTCGCAGAGATAATGTATAAAAAAATATAATCAGTGGGGGTAGAATTTTGAAAATTTTAAAGTTTAATAACAAGATTATGTTCTATTAAACAAACCTAGTTTTATTGAAAAATTACTATTTTTAAAAAAGCTGTAAGAGTTTGAAAATCGGCTTGATTTAAAAATGCGCTTTCGCAAAAGAAATGTTTTAAAAATATAAACAGTAGGGGGTGGAATTTTTAAATTATTAGTGTTTAGTAACAAGATTTTGTTTTAATTAACAAACCTAGTTTAATTGAAAAATTCTAATTTTTTTAAAAGTTATAAGAGTTTTAAAATCGACTTGAGGTAAAAATGCGCTTCGAAGAAAAAATATTTGTAGAAGATATAATCATAAGGGGTGGAATTATGAAAATATTCGGGAATAATAAAAAAATAGTAAATTAATTTCAAAACTTAGTTTTATTGAAAAATTCCATTTTTCAAAACAACTACAAGGGTTTGAAAATCGAACTCGACATAAAAATGCATTTTCGCGAGGAAAATGATTTAAAAAACATTATTAATAGGGATGAAATATTGAAAATGGTTAGTATCTAGTAACAAGTTTATATTCTAATTAAAAAACTTTATTTTATTGGAAATTTTCAAAAGTTTGTAAGAGATTGAAAATTAATTGGAGATAAAAATTTGGTCTCGCAGAGATAATGTTTAAAAAAATATAATCAGTGGGGGTAGAATTTTTAAAATTTTAACCTTTAATAACAAGATTATGTTCTATTAAACAAACCTAGTTTTATTGAAAAATTGCTATTTTTAAAAACGCTGCAAGAGTTTCAAAATCGACTTGAGATAAAAATTCGTTTTCGTAGGAAAAATGTTTTAAAAACTATAATCTGCGGGGGTAGAATTTTGAAAATATTTGTGTTTGATAACAAGATAGTGTTCTAATTAACAAAACTAAATTTATTGAAAAATTCCAATTTTTAAAAATGCTGTGAGAGTTTGAAAATCGGCTTGAGGTAAAAATGCGCTATCGCAAAAAAATGTTTTAAAAATATAAACAGTAGGGGGTGGAATTTTGAAATTATTTGCGTTTAATAACAAGTTAGTGTTCTAATTAACAAACCTAGTTTTATGGAAAAATTCTATTTTTCAGGAAAGCTACAAGGGTTTGAAAATCGAACTCGACATAAAAATGCATTTTCGCGAGGAAAATGATTTAAAAAATATTATTAATAAGGATGAAATATTGAAAATGGTTAGTATCTAGTAACAAGTTTATATTCTAATTAAAAAACTTTACTTTATTGAAAAATTCCAATTTTTAAAAAATCTGTAGGGGTTTTAAAAATCGACTTGAGATTAAAATTAGGTTTCACAGAAATAAAGTTTAAAAAAATATAATCAGTAGGGGTAGAATTTTGAAAATTTTAAAATTTGGTAACAAGATTATGTTCTATGAAACAAACCTAGTTTTATTGAAAAATTGCTGTTTTTTAAAAAGCTGTAAGAGTTTGAAAATCGACTTGAGGTAAAAATGCCGTTTCGCGAGGAAAATTATTTAAAAAATATTATTGGTGGGGATGAAATTTTGAAAATATTTCTGTTTAGTAATAAGATCATATTTTAATTAACAAACCTAGATTCATTAAAAAATTTCAATTTTTAAAAACGCTGTAAGAGTTTGAAAATTGACTTAAGGTTAAAATGCGCTTTCGCGGGTAAAATGTTTTAAAATTATAATCAGTAGGGGGTTGAATTTTGGAAATATTTGTGTTTAATAACAATATAGTGTTCTAATTAAGAAAGCTAGTTTTGTTAAAAAAAATCCATTTTTCAAAAAGCTACAAAGGTTTGAAAATCGAACTCGCGACAAAAATACGGTTTCACGAGGAAAATGATTTAAAAAATATTATTAGTGGGGATGAAATTTTGAAAATGTTAGTGTTTAGTAATAAGATAGTGTGCTATTTAACAAACCTAGTTTCATTTAAAAATTTCAATTTTTAAAATAGCTGTGAGAGTTTGAAAATTGACTTGAGATAAAAATTCGGTTTTGCAGAAATAAGGTTTAAAAAAATATAATCAGTGGGGGTAGAATTTTGAAAATATTACAATTTATTAAAAAGATTATGTTCTATTAAACAAACCTAGTTTTATTGAGAAATTACTATTTAACCTAGTTTTATTGAAAAATTGCTGTTTTTAAAAAAGTTGTAAGAGTTTGAAAATCGACTTGAGGTAAAAATGCGCTTTTGAAGGAAAAATAATTTTAAAAATATAATTAGTATGGGGCGGAATTTTGAAAATATTTGTATTTAATAAGAATATAGTGTTCTAATTATCAAACTTTGTTTTATTTGAAAAAATCCATTTTTCAAAAAAGCCACAAGGGTTTGAAAATTGAAATCAAAAATGCGGTTTCGCGAGGAAAATGATTTCAAATAAATATTATATAGCGGGGATGACATTTTGAAAACTTTGGCGTTTAGTAAAAAAGGTTATGTTCTAATTAATAAATTTTATTTCATTGAAAAATTCGAATCTTGAATTAAAAATGCGCTTTCGTAAGAAAAATATTGTCCATAGTTAGCAGTTGTAAGTTGACAATTGGCAGTTGATATGTGACAGTTGGTAGTCAACAGATGATATCCACAATTGACAGTTTACAAATGACAGTTGACAGGTAAGAGGTGACAGTTCGTAGTTGATAGACGGCAGTTAACCGATGACAGTTATCAGATTGGTAATTAGCAGATGATAGTCCACAATGGGCAGTTGATAGTTGACAGATGACAGTTAGCAGTTAACAGGTGATAATTGGTATTTATCAGTTGGCAGGTAACAATTGGTAGTTACCATGTTGGCAGTTGACAGGTGACAGTTCGTAGTTGATAGATGACAGTTATTAAATGGTAGATGACAGTTGGCTTTTGACTAATTATAGTCCACAATTGGCAGTTAATAGGTAACAGTTAGTAGTTGACAAATGACAGTTGGCAGTTGACATTTTACAGTTGACAGGTGATAGTTGGTATTTAACAAATAATAGTTCAAAGTTGACAATTAATAGATAACAGTTAACAGTTGATAAATGACAGTTAACAGATGGCAAATGACAGTTGACAGCTCACATTTGACAGGTGACAGGTGATAGTTGGTATTTAAAAAAATTATAGTTTAAAGTTTTCATGTAATAGATAACAGTTAGCAGTTGACAAATGACAATTGACAGATGACAGTTTGTAGTTGATAGACGGCTGACGACCGCTGACAGTTATCAGATGGTAGATCAAATTTGGTAGTTAACAAATGTTAGTCTACAGTTGACAGTTGGTAATAGATAACAGTTGGCAGTTGAAACTTGACAGTTGGTAGTTAACACATGATTAGTTCACAGTTGGCCATTAATAGTTGACGAGGAAATGGAAAACGACGACGAAAGCGAACAGGACGGTAATGAAGGACGGGAAGACGAAGATAATGTTGAACGAATACTCCATAGACAAAGGGATCAACGATTTCGATGAGACGGCAACATTACTTAATTTGAATGATCTGCAGAAACTCATTTTTGCAAAGAAGCGTTTAATGGGCTTGGCAAAGATGTTTATTAACGGAGAAAGGGGTCTAAACTCCTGGCTAAAATTGAAAAAGTCGCTACGTTCCGAATTTTCGACCAAATTCAGCAGTGTAGAGGTGCACGAGACCCCAATGAAAAGGAAAATGAGAAAAGAGGAAACTGTGCAGCAATATTTCTTAAAAATAAAAGAAATTGCAACAGAAGGTGGTATAGAGGACGAAGCACTGATGCAGTATGTGATTTGACGATGTGAGTATAGAAACAGTTCTATATGGTACTAGTTACTTGAACGATTTTAAAGATAAGCTCAGAACCTATGACAAAATTAAGAGTAGCAAGAAACAGAATGAGAATAGATTTCAAACTAATTCAGGCAAGTTTCAAGATAGTGAAAGATCTACAGGAAAGGCAAATAAGACAGCAACAAAGTTTTTTGTTAACGATGGAGGCTTCTACTTTGTTATACATTATTCTTCACTTCTAGTTTGATAATGACAAGCTAAAATTGTCGAAACTATAGTCACTTAATAAATTCAGTGTTATACAAACAAAGTTAAAAAGTTTTTTATTTACAAAGTTTTTTATTTGTGGTGCCATTGGTCATAGATCCAAAGACTGCGAACACAGATCCAAAAGCGACGAAATGTTTCAGATGCAATACGTTTGGACACAAAGCAATTGAATGTAAACATGAAAAGTAATGTAAAAAAAGAAGAAACTCCGGTGAAGTACGTTCGTTGAATTTGGTTAAAAATAAAACGAAGAAGGCGAAAAGTAATGACTTGCAATTAGATGCATTGATTGACACTAGCAGTCAGATCAATATCATTCCCAGTAGAATTAACAAACTAATTGGATTCCCTCAACTCAAGCAATCAAACCTAATCTTGACAGGCTTCGGTAAGAATTCTGTGAAACCTTCAGGCTACGCAAAAGTACAGATACAAATTAATGATGATAATTTCAATACTGTAGTTTATGTAGTGTCCGATGACGTATCTAATTTCGATCTTATAATTGGAAATGAATTATTGGATCAAATGAAACTGAAGATTTCAAAGGAGAGCATCACGATCAAGAGTATTAGAAGCGAAGAAGCCCAACTATTGAGAATTTCAGTAAACGCTGAGACAGAACTGAACGTGCACATGATGATACCTGACATTGATTAAACGGAAATCAACAAAATGATGAAAGAGTATAAGCCGAAGAAGACGAAGATGGTGGATGTATCCATGAAGATTATCCTTCAGCGAGAGGAACCAGTCCACTCAGCTCCCAGACAAGTACCTTACGCCGAGAGAGAAATCGCTGACCAACAAGTGCAAGACTGGATAGATGTAGGAATAGTTGAACCCTGTATTTCAGTCGTAGTTAGGAAGAAAGATGGCGAGTCGAGAATATGTGTGGATTACAGGAAGAACAACAAGTTAGTGGTCAAGGACTGTCATCCACTACCATTAATAGAAGGTGTTCTTAATACATTGCAAGACGCCAATCTGTTTACGATATTAGACTTGAAGAATGGATTCTTTTATGTGCCAGTTGAAGAAGGTAGTCGAAAATACACAGCTTTTGTTACACACAATGAACAAAAGTGCCATTTGGTTTCTGTAACTTGCCAGCGGTATTCCAAAGGTATGTGAATACAGTATTTCGAGACCTAACTAGAAGGAAGATAGTTTCCATGTATATCGATGATTTCGTTATTCCGGACAAAAGTCAGAATGAAGGGCTTGCAAGGTCAAGTTGGTGTTGCAAGTAACGAGTGTGCATGGATTAGAAATAAACTGGAAGAAGACGAGTACAATTCCTTGGTCACATAATTGAAAGCGGTAAGATGTATCCGGCCGAAGAGAAAACTAGAGCACTGAGAAAATTTCCAGAACCGGAAAATGTGAAACAAATCCAGAGTTTTTTAGGTTTAACAGGATACTTTAGGAAATTCATTCCTCAGTACTCGAAAATGGCTAAACCATTAACAAATCTTCTGAAGAATGAAGCAAGCTTTAAATTTAGAGATGAAGAGAAGTCAGCGTTTGAATCGTTGAAGAAGGCGTTAACGGATGGCATAGTACTTCATATTTATAAATCTGGTTTGGAGACAAAAATACATATGGAGCAATTTTGCTACAAAGATGCCCTAAGGACAATCAGTTTCACCCAGTATATTACATCTCAAAGAAGACTACGGAAGCTGTACGAAAGTACTCAAGTTATGAACTAGAAATCTTGGCACTGATAGGAGGAATTAAAAAATGTAGGACTTATTCAAAATTATAATCGATTGTGACGCATCTACAAAAACAGTATACAAGAAGGACGTGAACACAAGAGTCGTAAGATGGGTGATGATGCTATCCGAATTCGAATATGAGATTGAGCATCGTCCAGGCATAAGAATGCGGCACGTGGGTAGTTTAAGCAGATATCCAGTTATGATGATAGTTGATAGTAGAGTCAGCAAGATCCGAAAGGCCCAAGACGATGACGAGACGATTAAGGCGCTTAAAGAAATCTTGAAAGAAAATGAAGAAGATGATGACTACTTCATAGCCAATGACGTTTTGCACAAGGGAAGACAGCTGTATGACACAAACATAATAAAAGACGTTCACGAACGAGAACACTATGCTGTGAAGAGAACGAAGGATATAATAGAGCAAGAGTACTATATCCCAAGCCTTCAACGCAAAATAGAAAAGGTGATTTCTTGTTGTATCCCATGCATAATGGTGAACCGAAAGAATGGTAAGAAAGAAGGTTATTTTAACCCCTTTCTAAAAGAAGACGGAGCGTTACTAACTTACCACGTAGATCATTAAGGACCTTTGACGTCTACAAACAAGAATTAGAACCACATATTTGCAATAATAGACGCATTTACGAAATTTACATGGCTGTACCCGAAAAATCCACTACTACAAAAGAAGTAATCACGAAGCTGGATCAATGTGCAAAAACGATATCGTCAATTGGTTCCAGACAAACAGACTATCCTTAAACGAAAAAAAATAAAACAGTAAACTGTTTTTTCTAAAGGAATTATGGAAAACTTCCTAGGTATATGCCTTGATCATAGCTTGATTTGGCATGATCACGGGGAAATTACAGCAATGAAAGTTTATCGCTTCATATTTTCGTTGCGACAACTGAATTTAAATCTTCCACTAAATGTTTTACGAATTGCATATTTTGCGGTATGCCAATCTCATCTAGTCTATGGCATATTAGCTTACATTCTGCTATTATAAAACGTCTCTTTGGTCTGCAAGGATTATATTTGACCTAAAGTATCAAGTGGACTGTAGGGCAAAGTTTTTTTGAGATATGCATTCTGACATTACCATCATTATACGTTTTGTAATGTCTGATGCATGTTTGAAAAAATATTTCGTCCTGTAATGTAAACACAGACAGATATGACCATAATACATGAACAGCGGTAAATATATGTCTAAAACCTATACGTCTAAATAAATTATTATTATCTATTAAATCGCTAAACATCAAAAAATTTAATTAAACACATTAACAAAAAAGTATCTCATTGAAAAACCATGTTACACGTTAAATAAAGCTCTGACTAATGATTATAAATTTTGAGAGGCCATAGAGTCCACCCACCCACCCTACATATACATATAAATTTCAATTATTGATCGTCTCTCGGTTTAGAGTAAAATTAATTACAAAAATTTTTCGATAAAAACGAAATTCTAAAGATACACTTTTTGAGTGAAGAAATTAATAAAAATTTTTGGGCAGACTTTAAATCAAAATTTGATAATATTAGCTATAGAAAGTCTGAAATTTTATGCATGATGGGTGGACAGACTTTAAATCTTTATTAGATAAAATTAGCTCTTGAAAGTCATTTATATTTAACTTAAATTTTGATTTTGTTTTATTTTTTATTGCATAAAGGGTTTGTTTGTTTTTAGCAGAAAAATCAGCAACGACTAGCAATTGTAGTTTATATGTATATGTAGGGTGGGTGGGTGGCCTCTATCCCACCCTCCAATCAGTAAAACATAAGCGAGGGTTGTAATTGCAATTTTTAGAGATTTATTCATACAAATTTTTCAATTATTCAATTAATTTGATGATGTTTTACTGATTTGAAGGTGCGATAGAGGCCACCCGCCCACCCTACATATACATGATAACTTTAAATACTAATCGATGATGATTTTGCTGCTGTTCCAGTTTTTAATGATGGGGGTGGAATTTTGAAAATATTATGTTCTAATTAACAAGCTAGTTTCATTGAAAAATTGCATTTATTAACAAGGTTATTTTCTATCAAACAAACCTAGTTTTATTGAAAAATTCCATATTTTAAAAAAGCTGTAGGAGTTTTTTTGAGATAAAAATGCGCTTTCGCAAGAAAAATGTTTTAAAATTATAAACAGTAATGGGTGGAATTTTGAAATGTTTTGTGTTTAATAACAAGATAGAGTTCTAATAAATAAACCTAGTTTTATTGAAAAATTCCAATTTTTAAAAAAGTTATAAGAGTTTGAAAATCGACTAAAAATTTGGTTTCACAGAAATAATGTTTTAAAAAATATAATCAGCGAGGGTAGAATTTTGAAAATTTTAAAATTTAGTAACAATATTACGTTCTATTAAAAAAAACTAGTTTTATTGAAAAATTGCTATTTTTGAAAAGGTGTAAGAGTTTGAAAATCGACTTTAGGTAAAAATGCAGTTTCGAGAGGAAAATGATTTAAGAAATATTATTAGTGGGGATGAAATTTTGAAAATGTTATTGTTTAATAATAAGTTTATATTCTACTTAAAAAACTTTATTTTATTGAAAAATTCCAATTTTTAAAAAGTCTGTAAGAGTTTTAAAATCGATTTTAGATAAAAAATTCGGTTTCGCAAAAACAATGTTTAAAAAAATATAATTAGTGGGGGTAGAATTTTGAAAATTTTTACATTTACTAACAAGATTATGATCTATCAAACAAACCTAATTTTATTGAAAAATTTCATATTTAAAAAAAGCTGTAGGAGTTTAAAAATCGACTCGGTAAAAGTGCGCTTTCACAAGAAAAATGTTTTAAAAATATAATTAGTAGGGGTGGAATTTTGTAAATATTTGTATTTAATAACAAGATAGTGTTCTAATTAAGAAAACCTAGTTTTATTGAACAATTCCATTTTTCAAAAAAGCTAGAAAGGTTTGAAAATTGAAAATCAAAAAATGTGGTTTCGCGAAGAAAATGATTTAAAAAATATTATTAGTAGGGATGAAATTTTGAAAATGTTAGTGTTTAGTAACAAGATTATATTATAATTAACAAACGTTATTTTATTGAAAAAATCTATTTTTTAAAATGTCTGTAAGAGTTTGAAAATTGACTTGAGATAAAAATTCGGTTTCCCAAAAATAATGTTTAAAAAAAATATAATCAGTGGGGGTAGAATTTTGAAAATTTTAAAATTTAGTAACAAGATTATGATCTATTAAAAAAACCTAGTTTTATTGAAAAATTGCTATTTTTAAAATAGCTGTAAGAGTTTGAAAATCGATTTGAGGTAAAAATGCGGTTTCGAGAGGAAAATGATTTAAGAAATATTATTAGTGGGGATGAAATTTTGAAAATGTTAGTGTTTAATAATAAGTTTATATTCTACTTAAAAAAACTTTATTTCATTGAAAAATTCCAATTTTTAAAAAGTCTGTAAGAGTTTGAAAATCGATTTTAGATAAAAATTCGGTTTCGCAAAAACAATTAAAAAAATATAATAATTATTGGGGATCGAATTTTGAAAATTTTCACATTTATTAACAAGATTATGCTATATCAAATAAACTCAGTTTTATTGAAAAATTCCAATTTTTAAAAAAGCTGTGAGAGTTTGAAAATCGAATTGAGTTAAACAGGAAAATTACTTTTTGAAATATAAACAGTAGGGGTAGAATCTTGAAAAATTTAGTATTTACTAACAATATTACATTCTTATCAATAAGCATTGTTTTATTGAAATAAAACACACACTTTAATTTAAAAAAGAATAAAAATCTTATCTTAATAAATAAATACGATATGTGAATTGAATGCATCGATCTTCGATTATAAATAATTAATCGACCGGAGATAAAATCGTTCAAGCGTTTAAACGAATCGCTTGAATTGTTAATGTTAAATTTATCATTGTTCTTCACCCCATAAAATCGACGCTTTATTAATTTTCTTATCGCAGAAATAGAGAAACCCACGCGTTTCATTATTGTACAAGGAAGAAATATATTTTATTACAAATATAAATTTTTCCATGCTGATAAAGAAACGCCACAGGTTGTTTTTTACTTTATACGCTTACGTGGACTTGTACTGTCTACACTGACAAAATCTTATCATGTTATTATTTTATTTTCGAGCGTGAATGATAAGACGACGATTTTCATCCACTAATAAGCAAAATTTGCATACCTGAGGTCAACATTTGCTTTTTAAATGAATTTCAGCCTAATTACGAATGCATTGATAATTATTTAAAGAAACGAGTTCATTTCGCAATATGGAAATATTAACAACAGAAGATAACAGAAAATTATTTAATTATTAAATTGGTTTGAGATTTATTCAATGTGAAACGTATAGGTAATTTAATTCTTAACATTTGCAATTGATTTTCTACAAATATAACGGTTGATTATATTTGTGGAAAATCAATTGCAAATGTTTAGAATTAAATTATACAAAAACAGGATTGTTTTTTTACCACTGTATATTAATGATTTTTACAACATTAATAAATTATCGACGACTATTGTTTCGACTTGGTAATGACTTGAAAGAGTCGAAACTATAGTCGTAGATAATTTCTTAATGCTGTAAAAATCATTAATATACAGTGGTAAAAAAAAACATAGAATATAGTGTTTTATTTCATTAAATTATACGTTTCACATTTATTTGATTTGATTTTTTAAATTTTTTACTAAAGCAGACGTGTTTTGAGTAATTTTAAAAAGTTTGAAGCGTTTGAAAATTGTTATTTTTTAGAGATTTAATTTATTAGTTTGTTTATTGACGAATATAATTAATAATATTGGTGTTAAGGAGTTTCATTATGTATCCATTTTGTCGATTCAATTATTCAATAATTAATGATAAGAAATTTAATTTAAACGAATATAATTAATTTATTATGGTAGGTTAAATCCTTCATTATATAATTTGTGTGGGTAAAATTTTAATCACACAAATTATAATTAAGTTTTAATAAATTCTATACCGTGAGAATACTGGAGGGTGTTAATGAATAAACAAAGACAAACAATGGAAATCAATAATGGTAACACAGCTGCGTAATAAACACGTTTCTTTTAATTGGATTTAAACATTAAATTTCATATTTAATAGCTTTATTTAATTTTACTATATGCAACCCAATATACCTCCAAAATTAAAAACGAACTCTATTATTATTATTTAATTATATGCAACCGAATTAACAACTCGTAACCTTTACTTACCAGTATATCAGTGTTTTCGAAATAATTCTTCCAGTAGGGTCTGATCTTCCTCTGTCCACCGATATCCCAGACGTTCAGCTTGAAGCCATCAGATATAACCGATTTGATGTTGAAGCCCGCTGTCGGTGTGATATGCGTTATATCCTCCGAGGCTAACGTCTTCAGGATCGTCGTCTTTCCGGCGTTGTCCAGTCCCAGCAACAGTAAACGTAATTCCTTTTCCGGTGCCGCTCTCAGCTTCCTCAGTATCGATAATAGACCCTGATTAAAATTTTAAGGTTAGATGGCGGTTTGTATGCAAAGTCACTATAACAACGTTGACGTTTTACGGTATTTTTTAACTAGTTTAATCGGGAATTGTTATTTTTAGGTGATACGTACCATGTTCGGATGAGAAATTCCTGTTTCCTGTTTAAGGCACGGTATTTGTGGTGATGGTGGTTGTGTGCCGTAGCACAGGCAACTGAAACGTTTGTTCTGGTCGTTACAGAAATAATCAATAATGCGGGTGTTGTATGCCGGGTGTAATTTATTCGGACAGATCGTGGATTCGGCGAAGATTTCTTTTAAAGATTTCCACGCGTTCGACGTTGATGGTTTACAAAATCTCGCCATAGGACACTCGGTCATCATCCTGCAGAAGGATAACGAAGTCTACTTGCATGGGCATGGTTTAGAACCGCAGAAAACGCACGTGGTCACAAAACTTACAACACCAACAACGTCTTCCGTTAAAGTAACAAAAATCATCACTTCCGATACACGTATTTTCCTCCTGGATGAATCAGGCGAACTGTTTGTCCTCGATTTTTTGGACAGGACCGTACAACTACAGCACAAACCGAAATTCATCATTACGACCGGTGATGAAGGTAATAAAATAATAAAATTCGCCGCTGGAATAGCCATAAAGGTTGCAGTAAGTGAAGGTGGTAAAATCTACAACATACCAAACGAATTGGACTTTCAAAACTCGAAAATTAAACAAGTATGTGCAGGAAATGAACATTCATTACTCCTTGATGATGATGGAAATGTTTACAGCTTTGGAAAGGGCAGGTAAGTAATTCTTAATATTTCCTTTTCAATTAATTATTTGTATAATTAGAAAAATCACAAAAACATTTCGTAAATCTACAATTAAGTCTAATTAAGACTACAAAACAAATTAATTAGTAGTAGCAGTAGTAGTGTTAGACTGTCGACCATGTGGTCCTTCCGCCATGTGTACAAAATCAATTATTTGTACAAGTTTAGTGAAGAAAAGCTTTTCTTCATCAAACTTATATATCCGGTTCCATCAAGAATGTAGCTTAATTATTTGTATGTTTTATTTTACTTAGTAACTTAGTAATCAATCAATTAATTACAAAACTGTATATTAAAGTCGTGGACAATTGGGTCATTGCACGCTGGACGATGAAGAAAATCCAAAATTAATAGAAGCCCTTTCTGGATTGAACATCATCAAAATTTCGACAGGAAATTGGCATTCCTGTGCGCTAAGCGATGAAGGCGATCTTTATATTTGGGGTTGGAACAGTGACGGACAATTAGGTTTATTCGACGACGACGACGAATACGCCAGTGAAAACTCAAATACATCCATCCGTCAGGATGGTGGTGGTGATGACCTTAACGATCCACCAGAAAATATTAACGAAAAGAAGGAGAAAAAGGCCGCCAATGTTGTAACCTTACCATCACTACTAACCATAGGTAATGACGAGAAGATTGTAAATGTTGGATGTGGAAGTAGGCACACAGTATTCATCACAGGTATTTATTTAATGGCCCCAACATAAAACCTTGAGGAACGTTAACTTTTCAAACGTTTCAGATCAAAATATAATTTATGGATGCGGCTGCAACAAATTCAATCAACTTGCTTTGAAAGAAGAGACTGCGATCTATAAAATTACGAAAATCCGCGAGATTGACACAGCAGAAAAAGTTAAGGATATAATTTGTGGACCAGCTGCTACTGCTATCCTAATAGAGTAAACAAATTTTAATTAATTAATCAATTAACTAAAATTAAAATCTCAGGTGATTTCACAGTCTTCAGCTTCAACACAGGCACAAAATTAATGCTGTTGAATTACGTACAAACATTATTAAGGATAATCCACAAATAAAACATTTTGTAAAAACAGTTTTCTGTATTAATCATCCATTACAGGAAACTGTAATTTATTTGTTTCATAAATAATAATTTATTTATAGGATTATAAAATACGAAAATCTTTATTATTACGTTATAAATAAAGTTTAGCACTATACGTATTAATTAGAATAATTTTCTACATCCTAAAGGACTCTATTTTTATTAACAGTATAAGATTTAGCTGTTAACTAATAGATGGTGCTTCAATTGAACGAAACAATAATTTATTTATAAGATTATAAAATACGAAGGTCTTTATCATTAGGTTATAAATAAAGCTTAGCACTAAACGTATTAATTATAATAATTTTCTACATCGTAAATGACCCTATTTTTATTAACAGTATACGGTTTAGCTATTAACTAATAGATGGCGCTTCTATTGGACGAAACAATGTAGTAAATTTAATAATATAAACACAATTAATGCTACTGTAATTATTTAAACACAATGTTAATTATAATTTTTAAATATTTCATCATTATCTAAATAATGTTTAAATTTAACAACTTAAGGTCGATAGCAATTGTTTATAATATTTTCCGCGCTAATTTTAAAATGCGCGAACGTAAAAAACTTTACAGTGACTGTTTTATGAATTTTACGAACAAAATAATGAAATGTTTTTATCTAAACTAAAAATATAATCATTTCCGAATAAATTTCGACAACTACAAATTAGTAGCAATTGTTTTTTTTTTTTAATTTTAAACATTTATCGCGCTAATTTTATAGTGAGCGAAAATAAAAACTCTATAATGATTATTATGGATTCTATGGTAGAAATATTTACGGACTTACAAAAATTATAAAAATAGAATTAATTTAAAAAAAATTTTGATACCTTTAAGTTGATAGCAATTGTTTATATATTTTTTAGCGGCAATTTTAAAATGAGCGAACGTAAAAACTCCACAGTGTCTGTTTCGGTGGTGATTATTATGTATTCCACGGTGAAAATGATTGTATTTTTATAGAAAATAAATCTACAATTAGTTTTTAGTAAAATTTTACCACACCTGAAATGAGCGGCAATTGTTTTTATATTTTTAGAGCTAATTTTAAACTAAGCGAACTGAAAAACACGATAGTCTGTTCGGAGGTGATTATTATGTATTTTACACGAGAAATAATTACATATTTTTATTGAAACTAAAAGTAGTATAAAATCTGAGTAAATTTTAATAATTTTAAGTTAGTCGCAATTGTTTATATATTTTTTAGCGCCTATTTTAAAGCTAGAGAACGTAAAAGATCACCAGCGTTAATATTTTTAAATTTATGGTAGAAATAATTATGAAAATCAGTGGATGATGGGTATATGCATATGTAGGGTGGGTGGGTGTACACTACCCACCCTCCAATTCTCTAATTTAATAATTTACAAATGATATAATTCACGTGACTAATTATTGTTTATTGAACTTTTTTGTAGTAATTAATTAATTAAACTGCAAAACCCTCACGTATGTTTTACTGATTGAAAGGTGAGATAGTGGCCACCCACCCACCCTACATATATCCACAAATTTAAGGTAAAACACTGCCGATGATTTTTGCTAATTTAATAAATACTTTCACTTTGTATTTTCCTGGAAACTAAACGCTAATCAGTGGGTGAAGTTAATATGTATATGTAGGGTGGGTGGGTGGCCACTATCCCACCCTCCAATACCAAAACTTACGCTAGAAGAAGTGAATTGAACATTTAATTTAATCAGTTTTATAATTTTGCAATTTAATAATTTACAAATAAAGTAATTCACCTGAAAAATTGTTTATTGAATAATAAATTTAAAAATACGAAAACATTTCGTGAATCTACAACAATGAGTCTTACTAAGACTACAAAACAAATTAATTTGAAACAACTACTTCTCTAGCTAATACTTCGACAGTATTAGCTAGAGAAGTAGTTGTTTCAAATTAATTTGTTTTGTAGTCTTAGTAAGACTCATTGTTGTAGATTCACGAAATGTTTTCGTATTTTTTTTAAATTTATTATTTAATTTTCTACAACGAACTAAAGGATTTTAATACATTTTATTGTTTATTGAATTTTTTTGGTAGTAATTAATTTATTAAACAGCAAAACCCTCACATATGTTTTACTAATTGAAGGGTGTGATAGAGGCCACCCACCCACCCTACATACACGCATTAATTTTAGGTAAAATACTGCTGATGATTTTTGCTAATTTATTTAACACTTTCACGATTTGTTTCCCTAGAAACTAAACACTAATCAATGGATTTGGTTAATATGTATATGTAGGGTGGGTGGGTGGCCACTCTCCCACCCTCCAATTCCAAAACTTACACCAGAAGAAGTGAATTGATAATTTAATTTAATCAGTTTTACAATTCTGTAATTTATTAATTTACAAACGAAGTAATTCTCCTGACGAATTGTTTATTGAATTTTTTGGTAGTAATTAATTAATTAAACTGCAAAACCCTCACGTATGTTTTACTGATTGAAGGGTGGGATAGTGGCCACCCACCCACCCTACATATATCCATTAATTTTAGGTAAAACACTGGCGATGATTTTTGCTAATTTAATTCACACTTTCACAATGTGTTTCCCTGGAGACTAAACACTGATTAGTGGATTTGGTTAATATGTATATGTAGGGTGGGTGGGTGGCCACTATCCCACCCTCCAATTCCAAAACTTACGCCAGAAAAAGTGAATTCAAATTTTAATTTAATCAGTTTCATAATTCTGTAATTTAATAATTTACAAATGAAGTAATTCACCTGGCAAATTATTTATTGATTTTTTTAGTAGTAATTAATTAATTAAACTGCAAAACCCTCACGTATGTTTTACTTATTGAAGGGTGGGATAGTGGCCACCCACCCACCCTACATATACACATTAATTTTAGGCAAAACACTGGCGATGATTTTTGCTAATTTAATTAACACTTTCAGTATTTGTTTCCCTGGAAACTAAACACTGATCAGTGGATTTGGTTAATTTATATATGTAGGGTGGGTGGGTGGCCACTATCCCACCCTCCAATTGCAAAAATTACGCCAGAAGAAATGAATTAATGAACAAGTTAGAATATAATTTTTAGCGCCAATTTCAAATCGAAGAAACGTAAAATCACGAGATTTTACAGTAAAAATAACTACATATTTTTATAAAAATTAAAAGTAGAAGAATTTTTGGTTTTTGATAACTTCAAGTTGGTAGCATTTGTTTATGTAGTCTTTAGCGCCAGTTTTAAATTGAGCGAGCTTAAAAATATCACAGTGTGATTATTATTGATTTTACAGTATAAATAATTGCGTATCGTTGTAGAAACTAGAAATATAAATAATTCTGAGTGAATTTTTACAACTTAAAATTAGTAACAATTGTTTATATAGTTTTTAAAAACAATTTTGAAGTGAGCGAACATAAAAACACAACAGTGTCTATTTGAGCATGATTATTATGTATTTTACAACGGAAACAATTGCAGATTTTTTATAAAACTAACGGAAGAATTAATTTTAAGTAAATTTCGGTATTTTTAAGTTAGTTTCAATTGTTTATATATTTTTTAACGCCAATTTTAAAGTGAGCGATTATAAAAATATCACTGCGTCTGTTCAAGCGTGATTATTATGGATTTTTGCAACAAATAATTGCACATTTTTGTAGAACCTAATATTAGAATTAATTTTGAGTAAATTTTGACAAATCAAAATTAGTAGAAATTGTTTTTGCATTTTTTAGCTCCAATTTTAAAATGAGTCAACGTGAAAATTCCACAGTCTCTTTTCAGACGTGAATATTATCAATTTTACATGAAAATATTTATGGATTTGTATGAAAGCTAAAAATATATTTAATTTTGAGTAAATTTTGATATCTTCAAGTTACCAACAGTTGTTTATATATATATTTTCAGCGCCAATTTTAAAATGATTGAACTTAAAAATACAATTTCTATTAAGGTGTGATTTTTATCCATTTAACAGTAAAAATTATTGAATTTTTTTATAAACAACTAAAAATATAATTATTTTTGAGTACATTTTAACAACTTGAAGTTAGTAGCAATTGTTAATATATATTTAGCGCTAATTTTAAACCAGAACGCAAAACATCACACTATCAGTTTAGGCGTGATTATTGTGTATTTTACTGTAAAAATATTTGTGAATTTTTATAAACACTAAAAGAAGAATTAATACTGAGTAAATTTTAACAAACTGCAAGTTAGTAGCATTTGTTTATAAATTTTTAGCGGCAAATTTGATGTGAGCAAACTTAAAAATTTCATAGTGTGTGTTCAAGTGTGATTATTATGAATTTCGTAGTAGAAATAATTGCGAATTTTTCTAAAAACTCAAAATTCAATTAATTTTGAGTGATTTTGATAACATGAAATAAGCAGCAATTGTTTATATATTTTTTAGTGCCAATTTTAAAATGAGCGAACGTAAAAACACCACAGTGTCTATTCAAACGTGATTATTATCAATTTTTCGCTATAAATAACTACGAATTTTAATAGAAACTTAAAATAGAATTATTTATGAGTAAATTTTGACAGTTTTGAGTAAGTACAATTTTTGTATTTTATTTTTAGAGCCAATTTAAAATGAGCGAATATAAAAATACTAAAAAGTATGTCCGAGCCTGATTATTATGAATTTTAAGGTAGAAATAATGCGGATTTTTATAGAAACTAAAAGTAAATTTAATTTTGAGTAAATTTTGACCATTTTAAATTAATAGCGTTTGTTTATATATGTTTTTAGCGCCAATTTTAAAATGAGAGAACGTAAAAAACCACACTGTCTGTTCAGGCGTGAATATTTTTTGTTTTACGGTGGAAATAATAGTGGATTTTTATAGTAACTAAAATTTGTATTAAATATGCGTAAATTTTCATAAATTTAAATTAGTTGCAATTGTTTTATATACTTTTTTACGCCAATTTCAAGTGAAAGAATGTATAAACACCACATTGTCTATTTCGACGTGATTATTATGTATTTTACAGTAATAATAATTATGGATTTTAATATAAACTAAAAATACAATTCATTTTGAGTAAATTTTGGTATTTTTAAGTTAAATTCAATTGTTTATATATGTTTTAACGCTAATTTTAAAGTGAGCAAACGTAAAAACTCCACATTGTCTGTTTCGGTGGTGATTATTATGTATTCTACGGTAAAAATGATTGTATTTTTATAGAAAATAAAGCTACAATTAGTTCTGAGTAAATTTTACCACACCTTAAATGAGTGGCAATTGTTTTCATATTTTTAGAGCTAATTTTAAACTGAGCGAACTGAAAAACACGACAGTCTGTTCATAGGTGATTATTATGAATTTAACAACAGAAATAATTACATATTTTTATTAAAACTAAAAGCATTATAAAATCTGAGTAAATTTTGATAATTTTAATTTAGTTGCAATTGTTTATATATTTTTTAGCGCCTATTTTAAAGCTAGAGAACGTAAAAGAACACAAGCGTTAATAATTTTAAATTTATGGTAGAAATAATTAATGGATGAGGTTTATATGCATATGTAAGGTGGGTGGGTGGCCACTATACCACCCTTCAATTCTGTAATTGGATAATTTAATAATTTACAAATGAAGTAATTCACTTGAAAAATTGTTTATTGAATATGTTTGTAGTATTTAATTAATTAAACTGCAAAACCTTCACGTATGTTTTACTGATTGGAGGGTGGGATAGAGGCCACCCACCCACCCTACATATATCCATTAATTTTTATGTAAAACAGTGCCGATGATTTTTGCTAATTTAATTAACATTTTCACGATTTGTTTCCCTGGAAACTAAACACTGATCAGTGGATTTGGTTAATATGTATATGTAGGGTGGGTGGGTGGCCACTATCCCACCTTCAAATTCCAAAACTTACGCCAGAAAAAGTGAATTAAGAATTTTAATTTAATAACTTCCATAATTCTGCAATTTAATAATTTACAAATGGAGTAATTCACCTGACAAATTGTTTATTAAATTTTCTGGTAGTAATTAATTAATTAAACTGCAAAACCCTCACGTATGTTTTACTGATTGGAGGGTGGGATAGTGGCCACCCACCCACCCTACATATATCCATTAATTTTAGGTAAAACACTGCTGATGATTTTTGCTAATTTAATTCACACTTTCACAATGTTTTTCCCTGGAAACTAAACACTGATTAGTGAATTTGGTTAATATGTACATGTAGGGTGGGTGGGTGGCCACTATCACACCCTTAAATTTCAAAACTTACGCCAGAGAAAGTGAATTAGTTTAATTTAATCACACTCATAATTCTGCAATTTAAAAATTTACAAACGAAGTAATTCATCTGACAAATTGTGTATTGAATTTTATGCTAGTAATTGATTAATTAAACTACAAAACCCTCACGTATGTTTTACTGATTGAAGGGTGGGATAGAGGCCACCCACTCACCCTACATATATACATTAATTTTAGGCAAAACACTGCAGATGATTTTTGCTAATTTAATTAATACTTTCACTTTGTGTTTTCCTGGAAACTAAACGCTAATCAGTGGGTGTAATTAATATGTATATGTAGGGTGGGTGGGTGACCACTATCCCACCTTCAAATTCCAAAACTTGCGCCAGAAGAAATGAATTGAAAATTTAATTTAATCACTTTTATAATTCTGCAAATTATTATTATTAATTTACAAATGAAGTAATTCACCTGACAAATTGTTTATTGAATATTTTTGTAGTATTTAATTAATTAAACTGCAAAACCTTCACGTATGTTTTACTGATAGAGGGTGGGATAGTGGCCACCCACCCACCCTACATATTACTATTAATTTTAGGCAAAACACTGGCGATGATTTTTGCTAATTTAATTAACATTTTCACGATTTGTTTCCTTGGAAACTAAACACTGATCAGTGGATTTGGTTAATATGTATATGTAGGGTGGGTGGGTGGCCACTCTCCCACCCTCCAATTCCAAAACTTACACCAGAAGAAGTGAATTGATAATTTAATTTAATCAGTTTTACAATTCTGCAATTTATTAATTTACAAACGAAGTAATTCTCCTGACAAATTGTTTATTGAATTTATTGGTAGTAATTAATTAATTAAACTGCAAAACCCTCACGTATGTTTTACTAATTGAAGGGTGGGATAGAGGCCACCCACCCACCCTACATATATCCATTAATTTTAGGTAAAACACTGCTGATGATTTTTGCTAATTTAATTAACACTTTCACTTTATGTTTCCCTAGAAACTAAACGCTAATCAGTGGGTAAAGTTAATATGTATATGTAGGGTGAGTGGGTGGCCACTATCCCACCCTCCAATCCCAAAAATTACGCCAGAAGAAATGAATGAACTTCAAGTTGGTAGCACTTGTTTATATAAAATTTTTAGCGCCAATTTTAAAATTACTAGATTGTGTGTTAAGGCGCGATTTTAAATTTTACGGTAGAAATAACTACATATTTTTATTAAAATTAAAAGTAGAATAATTTTTGTAGTAAATTTTCATAATTTCAAGTTAGTAGCATTTGTTTATGTAGTTTTTAGCGCCAATTTTAAATTGAGCGAGCTTAAAAATATCACAGGGTGATTATTATGGATTCTATAATAAAAAAATGCGTATTTTTGTAGAAACTAAAAATAGAATTAATTTTAAGTAAATTTTTACAACTTAAAATGAGTAACAATTGTTTATATAGTTTTTAAAAACAATTTTGAAGTGAGCGAACATAAAAACACAACAGTGTCTATTTGAGCATGATTATTATGTATTTTACAACAGAAACAAATGCAGATTTTTTAAGAAACTAACGGAAAAATGAATTTTGAGTAAATTTTGGTATTTTTTAATTAGTTTCAATTGTTTATATATTTTTTAACGCCAATTTTAAAGTGAGCGATTTTAAAAATATCACCATGTCTGTTCAAGCGTGATTATTATGGATTTTTACTACAAATAATTGCGAATTTTTGTAGAACCTAAAATTAGAATTAATTTTGAGTAAATTTTGATAAATCAAAATTAGTAGCAATTGTTTTTGCATTTTTTAACTTCAATTTTAAAATGAGTCAACGTGAAAATTCCACAGTCTCTTTTCAGACGTGAATATTATGAGTTTTACATGAAAATAATTGCGGATTTGCACAAAAGCTAAAAACATAATTAATTTTGAGTAAATTTTGATATTTTCAAGTTACCAACACTTGTTTATATATATTTTTAGCGCCAATTTTAAAATTATTGAACTTATTAACACAAAGTCTATTTAGGTGTGACTTTTATGCATTTAACAATAGAAATTATTGAAAATTTTTATAAGTAGCTAAAAATAGAATTATTTTTGAGTATGTTTTAACAACTTGAAGTTGGTTTCAATTGTTAATATATTTTTAGCGCTAATTTTAAACTAAGAGAACGTAATTTCAAGTATATAAGCTGTCATGTTGACATATATAGAGAACGAATAGTTCTAAAATGAAAGTTATTGTAATATTAAAAAGAAGCTTCTAGCTACACAGAAAGTGTAATGGGATATCCTATTACTAGAAGAAAATCAGGGTTTGAGTGGAAGACCATTTTGAAAAAGAGTGAACTCCGCCCAGGATTCGTATAACCTAAATTATTTGTATGTTTTTTTTATATTCTGTAATTAACTTTGCTAAATATTATGTATATACGAATACTAAAGTATTAATAAACAAATAAACAAATAAAAAACCACACTGTCTGTTCAGGCGTGATTATTATAAATTTTACGGTAGAAACAATTGTAGATTTTTATAAACACTAAAAGTAGAATTAATACTGAGTAAATTTTAACAAACTTCAAGTTAGTAGCATTTGTTTATATATTTTTAGCGGCAAATTTAAAGGGAGCGAGCCTAAAAATATCATAGTGTCTGTTCACGTGTGATTATTATGAATTTCGTAGTAGAAATAATTGCGAATTTTTATAAAAACTCAAAATTCGATTAATTTTGAGTGATTTTGGTAACATGAAATAAGCAGCCATTGTTTATATAGTTTTTAGCGCCAATTTTAAAATGAGCGAACATAAAAACACCACAGTGTCTATTCAAACGTGATTATTATCAATTATTCACTATTAATAATTACGAATTTTAATAGAAACTTAAAGTAGAATTATTTGTGAGTAAATTTTGACAGTTTTCAGTAAGTAAAATTTTTGTATTTTATTTTTAGAGCCAATTTAAAATGAGCGAATATAAAAATACTAAAAAGTCTGTTCGAGCCTGATTATTATGAATTTGAAGGTAGAAATAATTGCAGATTTTTATAGAAACTGAAAGTAAATTTAATTCTGAGTTAATTTTGACCATTTTATATTGATAGCATTTGTTTATATATATTATTAGCGCCAATTTTAAAATGAGAGAACGTAAAAGACAACTCTGTCTGTTCAGGCGTGAATATTTTTTATTTTAGGGTAGAAATAATACTGGATTTTTATAGTAACTAAAACTTGGATTTAATATGTGGGAATTTTCATAAATTTAAATTAGTTGCAATTGTTTATATACTTTTTAACATTATTTTAAAGTGAGCGAATGTTCAAACTCCACAGTGTCTATTTCGACGTGATTATTATGTATTCTACAGTAGTAATAATTATTAATTTTAATATAAACTAAAAATACAATTCATTTTGAGTAAATTTTAGTATTTTTAAGTTAGATTCAATTGTTTATATTTTTTAACGCTAATTTTAAAGTGAGCAAAAGTAAAAACTCCACAGTGTCTGTTTCGGTGGTGATTATTATGTATTCTACGGTAAAAATAATTGTATTTTTTATAGAAAATAAGGTTACAATTAGTTCTAAGTAAATTTTATTACACTTGAAATGAGTGGCAATTGTTTTCATATTTTTAGAGCTAATTTTAAACTGAGCGAACTGAAAAGCACGACAGTCTGTTCAGAGGTGATTATTATGTATTTTACACCAGAAATAATTACATATTTTTATTAAAACTAAAAGTAGTATTAAATCTGTGTAAATTTTGATAATTTTAATTTAGTTGCAATTGTTTATAATTTTTTTAGCGCCTATTTTAAAGCCAGAGAACGTAAAAGAACACAAGCGTTAATATTTTTAAATTTATGGTAGAAATAATTAATGGATGAGGTTTATATTCATATGTAGGGTGGGTGGGTGGCCACTATACCACCCTCCAATTCTGTAATTGGATAACTTAATAATTTACAAATGAAATAATTCATCTGACAAATATTGAATTTTTAGTAGTAATCAATTAATTAAACTGCAAAACCCTCACGTATGTTTTACTGATTGAAGGGTGAGATAGTGGCCACCCACTCACCCTACATATATCCATTAATTATAGGTAAAACACTGCTGATGATTTTTGCTAATTTAATTAACATTTTCACGATTTGTTTCCCTGGAAACCAAACGCAGATCAGTGGATTTGGTTAATATGTATATGTAGGGTGGGTGGGTGGCCACTATCCCACCTTCAAATCTCAAAACTTACGCCAGAAGAAGTGAATTAAGAATTTAATTTAATAACTTTTATAATTCTGCAATTTATTAATTTACAAACGAAATAATTCACTTGACAAATTGTTTATTAAATTTTTTGTAGTAATTAATTTATTAAACAGCAAAACCCTCACATATGTTTTACTAATTGAAGGGTGGGATAGAGGCCACCCACCCACCCTACATATATCCATTAATTTTAAGTAAAACACTGCTGATGATTTTTGCTAATTTAATTAACAATTTCACTTTGTGTTTCCCTGGAAACTAAACGCAGATCAGTGGATTTAGTTAATATGAATATGTAGGGTGGGTGGGTGGCCACTATCCCACCCTCCAATACCAAAACTTATACCAGAGGCAGTGAATTGAAAATTTAATTTAATCACTTTTATAATTCTGCAATTTAAAAATTTTCAAATGAATTAATTCACCTGACAAATTGTTTATTAAATATTTTGGTAGTAATTAATTAATTAAACCGCAAAACACTCACGTATGTTTTACTGATTGAAGGGTGGGATAGAGGCCACCCACCCACCCTACACATATCCATTAATTTTAAGTAAAACACTGCTGATGATTTTTGCTAATTTAATTAATACTTTCACTTTATTTTTTCCTGGAAACTAAACGCTAATCAGTGGGTGTAATTAATATGTATATGTAGGGTGGGTGGGTGGCCACTATCCCACCCTCCAATCCCAAAAATTACGCCAGAAGAAATGAAAGAACTTCAAGTTGGTAGCACTTATTTATGTATAATTTTTAGCGCCAATTTTAAAATTACTAGATTGTGTGTTAAGGCGCGATTTTGAATTTTACAGTTAAAATAACTACATATTTTTATTAAAACTAAAAGTAGAATAATTTTTATAGTAAATTTTCATAATTTCAAGTTAGTAGCATTTGTTTATGTATTCTTTAGTGCCAGTTTTAAATTAAGCGAGCTTAAAAATATCACAATATGATTATTATGCATTTTATAGTAGAAATAATTGCGTATTGTTGTAGAAAATAAAAATATAAATAATTCTTAGTAAATTTTTACAACTTAAAATTAGTAACAATTGTTTATATAGTTTTTAAAAACAATTTTGAAGTGAGCGAACATAAAAACACAACAGTGCCTATTTGAGCATGATTATTATATATTTTACAACAGAAACAATTGCAGATTTTTTTATAAACTAACGTAAGGATGAATTTTGAATAAATTTTGGTATTTTTAAGTTACTTTCAATTGTTTATATATTTTTTAACGCCAATTTTAAAGTGAGCGATTTTAAAAATATCACCGTGACTATTCAAGCGTAATTATTATGGATTTTTGCAACAAATAATAACGTTTTTTTGTAGAAGCTAAAATTAGAATTAATTTTGAGTAAATTTTTATAAATCAAAATTAGTAGCAATTGTTTTTGCATTTTTTAGCTCCAATTTTAAAATGAGTCAACGTGAAAACTCCACAATATCTTTTCAGACGTTAATATTATAAACTTTGCATGAAAATATTTGCGGATTTGTACGAATGCTAAAAATATAATTAAATTTGTGTAAATTTTGATATCTTCAAGTTACCAACACTTGTTTATATATATTTTAAGCGCCAGTTTTAAAATGATTAAACTTAAAAATACAAAGTCTGTTCAGGTGTGATTTTTATGCATTTAACAATAGAAATGATTGAATTTTTAATAAACAACTAAAAATAGAATTATTTCTGAGTATGTTTTAACAACTTGAAGTTTGTTTCAATTGTCAATATATTTTTAGCGCTAATTTTAAACTAAGAGAACGCAAAACACCACAGTGTCTGTTCAGGCGTGATTATTATGAATTTTACGTCAGAAATAATTGTGGATTTTTATAAACACTAAAAGTAGAATTAATACTGAGTAAATTTTAACAAATTTCAAGTTAGTAGCATTTGTTTATATATTTTTAGCGGCACATTTAAAGTGAGCGAGCTTAAAAATATCATAAAGTCTGTTCAAGTGTGATTATTATGAATTTCGTAGTAGAAATAATTGCAAATTTTTATAGAAACTCAAAATTCAATTAATCTTGAGTGATTTTGATAACATGAAATAAGCAGCAATTGTTTATATAGTTTTTAACGCCAATTTTAAAATGAGCGAACGTAAAAACACCACAGTATTTATTCAAACGTGATTATCATCAATTTTTCACTATAAATAATTACGAATTTTGATAGAAACTTAAAGTAGAGTTATTTATGAGTAAATTTTGACAGATTTTAGTAAGTAAAATTTTTGTTTTTTATTTTTAGAGCCAATTTAAAAATGAGCGAATATAAAAATACTTAAAAGTCTGTTCGAGCCTGATTATTATGAATTTTAAGGTAGAAATAATGCGGATTTTTATAAAAACTGAAAGTAAATTAAATTCTGTGTAAATTTTGACTATTTAAATTAATAGCATTTGTTTATATCAATTTCTAGCGCCAATTTTAAAGTGAGAGAACGTAAAAGACCATAATGTTTGTTCAGGCGTGAATATTTTTTATTTTACGGTAGAAATAATACTGGATTTTTATAGTAACTAAAATTTGGATTTAATATGTGTGAATTTTCATAAATTTGAATTAGTTGCAATTGTTTATATACTTTTTAACGCCAATTTAAAGTGAGCGAATGTATAAACTCCACAGTGTCTATTTCGACGTGATTATTATATATTTTACAGCAGTAATAATTATGGATTTTAATATAAACTAAAAATACAATTAATTTTGAGTAAATTTTGGTATTTTTAAGTTAGATTCAATTGTCTATATATTTTTTAACGCTAATTTTAAAGTGAGCGAACGTAAAAACTCCACAGTGTCTGTTTCGGGGATGATTATTAGGTATTCTACGGTAAAAATAATTGTATTTTTTTATAGAAAATAAAACAACAATTAGTTCTAAGTAAATTTTACCAACCCGAAATGAGTGGCAATTGTTTTTATGTTTTTAGAGCTAATTTTAAACTGAGCGAACTGAAAAACACGACAGTCTGTTCAGAGGTGATTATTATGTATTTTACACCAGAAATAATTACATATTTTTATTGAAACTAAAAGTATTATAAAATCTGAGTAAATTTTGATAATTTTAAGTTAGTTGCAATTGTTTATCTCTTTTTTAGCGCCTATTTTAAAGCTAGAGAACGTAAAAGATCACACGCGTCAATATGTTTAAATTTGTGGTAGAAATAATTAATGGATGAGGTTTATATGCATATGTAGGGTGGGTGGGTGGCCACTATACCACCCTACAATTCTGATTTTGGATAACTTAATAATTTACAAATGAAATAATTCATCTGACAAATTGTTTATTGAATCTTTTAGTAGTAATCAATTAATTAAACTGCAAAACCCTCACTTAAGTTTTACTGATTGAAGAGTGAGATAGAGGCCACCCACCCACCCTACATATATCCATTAATTTTAGGTAAAACACTGCTGATGATTTTTGCTAATTTAATTCACACTTTCACTATTTTTTACCCTGGAAACTAAACACTGATTAGTGGATTTGGTTAATATATATATGTAGGGTGGGTGGGTGGCCACTATCCCACCCTTAAATTCCAAACCTTACGCCAGAGGAAGTGAATTGTAAATTTAATTTAATCAGTTTCATAATTCTGCAATTTAAGAATTTATAAATGAAATAATTCAGCAGACAAATTATTTACTGAATTTGTTTGTAGTTATTAATTAATTAAACTGCAAAACCCTCACGTATGTTTTACTGATTGAAGGGTGGGATAGAGGCCACCCACCCACCCTACATATATCCATTAATTTTAGGTAAAACACTGGCGATGATTTTTGCTAATTTAATTCACACTTTCACGATTTGTTTCCCTGAAAACTAAACGCAAATCAGTGGATTTGGTAAATATGTATATGTAGGGTGGGTGGGTGGCCACTATCCAACTTTCCAATTCCAAAACTTACGCCAGAAGAAGTGAATTAAGAATTTAATTTAATCAGTTTCATAATTCTACAATTTAATAATTTACAAATGAAGGCAAATTGTTTATTGAATTATTTGGTAGTAATTAATTGATTAAACTGCAAAACCCTCACGTATGTTTTACTGATTGAAGGGTGGGATAGTGGCCACCCACCCACCCTACATATATCCATTAATTTTAGGCAAAACACTGCTGATGATTTTTACTAATTTAATTAACACTTTCACTTTATGTTTCCCTGGAAACTAAATACTGATCAGTGGATTTGGTTAATATGTATATGTAGGGTGGGTGGGTGGCTACTATCCCACCCTTAAATTCCAAAACTTACGCCAGAAGAAGTGAATTGTAAATTTAATTTAATCAGTTTCATAATTCTGCAATTTAATAATTTGCAAATGAAGTAATTCACCTGACAAATTGTTTATTGAATTTTTGGTAGTAATTAATTAATTAAACTGCAAAACCCTCACGTATGTTTTACTGATTGGAGGGTGGGATAGTGGCCACCCACCCACCCTACATATATCCATTAATTTTAGGTAAAACACTGCCGATGATTTTTGCTAATTTAATTAATACTTTCACTTTATGTTTCCCTGGAAACTAAACGCTAATCACTGGGTAAAGTTAATATGTATATGTAGGGTGGGTGGGTGGCCACTATCCCACCCTCCAATTGCAAAAATTACGCCAGAAGAAATGAATTAATGAACAAGTTATAATATAATTTTTAGCGCCAATTTTAAAACGAAGAAACGTAAAATCACGAGATTTTACAGCAAAAATAACTACATATTTTTATAAAAAATAAAAGTAGAATAATTTTTGTAGTAAATTTTCATAATTTCAAGTTATTAGCATTTGTTTATGTATTCTTTAGTGCCAGTTTTAAATTGAGCGAGCTTAAAAATATCACAGTGTGATTATTATGGATTTTATAGTAAAAATAATTGCGCATTGTTGTAGAAACTGAAAATATAATTAATATTGAGTAAATTTTTACAACTTAAAACTAGTAACAATTGTTTATATAGTTTATAAAAACAATTTTGAAGTGAGCGAACATAAAAACACAACAGTGTCTATTTGAGCATGATTATTATGTATTTTACAACAGAAACAATTGCAGATTTTTAATGAAACTAACGAAAGAATGAATTTTAAGTAAATTTTGGTATTTTTAAGTTAGTTTAAATTGTTTATATATTTTTTAACGCCAATTTTAAAGCGAACGATTTTAAAAATATCACCATGTCTGTTCAAGCGTGATTATTATAGATTTTTGCAACAAATAATTGCGAATTTTTGTAGAACCTAAAATTAGAATTAATTTTGAGTAAATATTTATAAATCAAAATTAGTAGCAATTGTTTTTGTACTTTTTAGATCCAATTTTAAAATGAGTCAACGTGAAAACTCCACACTCTTTTTTCAGACGTTAATATTATAAACTTTGCATGAAAATATTTGCGGATTTGTACAAAAACTAAAAACGTAATTCATTTTGAGTAAATTTTAATATCTTTAAGTTACCAACAGTTGTTTTATATATATTTTTAGCGCCAATTTTAAAATTATTGAACTTAAAAATACAATTTCTGTTCAGGTGTGATTTTTATGCATTTAACAGTATAAATTATTGATTTTTTTATAAACAACTAAAAACAGAATTATTTTTGAGTATGTTTTAATAACTTGAAGTTGGTTTCAATTGTTAATATATATTTATCGCTAATTTTAAACTAAGATAACGCAAAACACCACAGTGTGATTATTATGAATTTTACGGTAGAAATAATTGTTGATTTTTATAAATACTAAAAGTGGAATTAATGCTGAGTAAATTTTAACAAACTTCAAGTTAGTAGCATTTGTTTATATATTTTTAGCGGCAAATTAAAGTGAGCGAGCTTAAAAATTCCATAGTGCCTGTTCAAGTGTGATTATTATGAATTTCGTAGTAGAAATAATTGCGAATTTTTATAAAAACTCAAAATTCGATTAATTTTGAGTGATTTTGGTAACATGAAATAAGCAGCCATTGTTTATATAGTTTTTAGCGCCAATTTTAAAATGAGCGAACATAAAAACACCACAGTGTCTATTCAAACGTGATTATTATCAATTTTTCACTATTAATAATTACGAATTTTAATAGAAACTTAAAATAGAGTTATTTATGAGTAAATTTTGACAGTTTTGAGTAAGTGAAATTTTTGTTTTTTATTTTTAGAACAAATTTTAAAATGAGCGAATATAAAAATACTAAAAAGTCTGTTCGAGCCTGATTATTATGAATTTTAAGGTAGAAATAATGCGGATTTTTATTGAAACTAAAAGTAAATTTAATTCTGAGTAAATTTTGACCATTTTATATTGATAACATTTGTTTATATATATTTTTAGCGCCAATTTTAAAATGAGAGAACGTAAAAGACCACACTGTCTGTTCAGGCGTGAATATTTTTTGTTTTAGGGTAGAAATAATACTGGATTTTTGTAGTAACTAAAATTTGGATTTAATATGTGTGACTTTTCATAAATTTAAACTAGTTGCAATTGTTTATATTCTTTTTAATACTAATTTAAAGTGAGCGAATGTATAAACTCAACAGTGTCTATTTCGACGTGATTATTATATATTTTACAGCAGTAATAATTATGGATTTTAATATAAACTAAAAATACAATTAATTTTGAGTAAATTTTAGTATTTTTAAGTTAGATTCAATTGTTTATATATTTTTTAACGCCAATTTTAAAGTGAGCGATTTTAAAAATATCACCATGTCTGTTCAAGCGTAATTATTATGGATTTTTGCAACAAATAATTGCGAGTTTTTGTAGAACCTAAAATTAGAATTAATTTTGAGTAAATTTTCATTAATTAAAATTAGTAGCAATTGTTTTTGCATTTTTTAGCTCCAATTTTAAAATGAGTTAACGTGAAAATTCCACACTCTCTTTTCAGACGTGAATATTATGAGTTTTACATGAAAATATTTGCGGATTTGTACAAAACATAAAAATATAATTAATTTTGAGTAAATTTTGGTATTTTTAAGTTAGTTTCAATTGTTAATATAGTCTTTAACGCCAATTTTAAAGTGAGCGATTTTAAAAATATCACCAAGTCTGTTCAAGCGTGATTATTATGGATTTTTTCTACAATTAATTGCGAATTTTTGTAGAATCTAGAATTAGAATTAATTTTGAGTAAATTTTGATAAATAAAAATGGGTAGCAATTGTTTTTTTAATTTTTTAGCTCCACTTTTAAAACGAGTTAACGTGAAAAATCCACAATATCTTTTCAGATGTTAATATTATAAACTTTGCATGAAAATATTTGCGGATTTGTACAAAAGCTAAAAATATAATTAATTTTGAGTGAATTTTGATATCTTCAAGTTACCAACAGTTGTTAATATATATTGTTAGCGCCAATTTTAAATAAGCGAACATAAAAACTCCACACTGTTTGTTCAAACGCGATTGTTATGATTTTTTCAGAAGAAATAAACGTATATTATTATAAAAATTAAAAGCAGGATTAATTTTGAATAAATTTTGACAATTTGGAGTAATTAACCGTGGTATATATATAAATTTTAAGGTAATCTTTTTAATGGTTACATATTTTGTATAGAAATAACTAAATTTAAATACTTACGTTATTTTCCTTTCCTTGGTGGATTATTTAAGGATTACATGTTGAGGATTTAAAGGTTTTTGAAGAAATAAAACACGTTAAATTTTTTTTTTAATGTAGTTCACAGTATAATAAATACTGATATACTTCAGAATTACATTATAAATATACAATGTGTATGATTTTTTTTTTAGATTTTTTTGTGGTTTTAAAATATTTTCTGAAAATAACAATTTCCCACAAAGCATTGTTCAAACATCTAACTCGAGTTAAACATGTCTTACATGTCACTGATACAAATATGACGTAGTTGTGTTCTAAGGGAAAATACCGGAAGCGAAAGAAAACGACCGTATGCGAGAAACAAACACGTTTACACCGAATACACGTTACGTTTTTATTTTTTTTTTGAATAATTTTATTTTTGGATATAATCAAAATGGAATTATATTATATTTATATATATATTTATATATGTAGATATACGACGAACTCGCGGCATTTTCCCTTGTACATTGATAAAACACAGCTGTTAATGATATAATTTTTTTTTTTTTAAATATTTTTCAGGCTAAAAGGCATTTGTAGTCACAATTTCTTCAAAAGTTCAAAAACCGTTTTTATGCGTTTTGTATATAAAAATAGTTTTTGAGCTAGCTAAATTAATTAATTACAATTAATTAATTAATCAATTAATTAATAACATATTGTCAAAAAATGGAATTAATAAATCATCACTATGGGAAATCGGATTTTTTTTATTTATTTAATAGAAGTTTCCGATTGCCGAAATTAAAAATATTGATATTTTTTATTTTTTGGATATGAGTTGTTTTGGTCCCAGTTTTTGGTTAACGGAGTTTTTTTTTTTTTTTCGCTTGTAACTGTCGGAAACGTTTGTGTGTGCTTAGATTAATTTATGGCATATTTATTTTTTTTGTTTGGAAATGTCGAAAAGTGTGTGTACGTGTGTGATTGTGTGGAAACGGAAACGTAATATATTTTTTTCCTCATTATATAAAGTCTTTATTTAATTACAAATTTCAGTCTTAATCGATAATTACCGATCACAATTTTTTTTAAATTTCATTCAATTAAGCACTGCATTAGACTAGACGCTTTTTTTAAATATGTAGAGAACTAAATATGCACCAATTTATATTTTTTTTTTTATTACACAGGTACTGAAATTATTCTTAAAATAATTTAAATACGAAGACACTTTTTGGTGTATTTTGTGTGCTCTCTCATACACTTTATTTTTTTTTTAAAGCTTTACTTTGTTTATAATAAATATATTCTTTTTTTTTTAAACTCCAAAAACCTATCCTAACTAAACTGACACTAAATAAAGTTTTTTTTTTTTGTATATAAAATTCAACAATATTAGGCGTTTTTTTTTTTGTTGATTATTTTTAAAATTTACTAAATATAAGCAAGCTGATGAATGGGTTTGTTTTTTGTTATTATTAAGGAGTAGGGGGTTGAAATATGCCATTAGTAATCTTTATGTTTGAACCTGTTTATTGCTACCACATTAATGAAGAGTAATTTTTTTAAGTCCTATGTATAAATTTACGTACTAAGTCTTAAGCTACGTTAGTAATAGTGCCGTCACCATAGTTAGTGTTTATTTTACAAAAAACTCTAGTAGATATAAACATGTTGTACTGTAGTATTGGCCCGATGAAGGCGCATTGTTTTAATTGTTTGTTTTTTTTTTACATATATTAAGTATACATCTGTATATTGTATCTAACATGTAAAATGGATGTGCAAAAGTGAAGATGGCTTTTATAGCCAAAAAACACACTCGTGTGATTGTTTACTGTAAAGAAAACTACGTATTAGTTTAGTTTAGTTTAGCAAACACGGTGTGTGCTCGAGACGAATAAAAAACGCGCATCACCACCTTAAAGAAACAAAAAAATAATTAAAAAATGCCTATAAATCACCTATATATTGCAACATAAATATAACACATATAATAATAACAAGTCTAATTTTATCTGAGAAGATACTCTTCAGTAATGTGGTCAAATGTGGGCAATTGTTTTCGTAACTATTGTTCAGATTGGTTGCATGAATAATAATCATAATAATAATAATAATAATCATAACAAAACAAAACATTGTTTCTTCATTTAAAAAATAATAATTAAACTGTGGACTCGTTAAGCGAAGTACGGGGGCTGAGAGGTTGGAGGGGTGGTTGGGTTTTTTTCTTCATTATTTACAACGGGATTATGAGGGTGGGTACAATAATAATATTAATAATAATAATAATAAAAAGCAACTTAAGTAAACTCTGCAAAAACGCTACGTATATAAGACAAAAAATCTAAAATTAATTAACAAATACGGTTTATGTATATATATAAAAAAAATTAATCATCGTTTTCCTTTTAATGTGTAAAAAAATATTTAGGAATAGCAACTAGAAGTCTTCATAAAGTCTTGTGTGAAACGCTACGAAAAAAAAAATAATTATTGTGGAATGATTTTACTAACCTAACAAAAAAATATATATATTATATCATTATCATTAAACTAACAAATAGACCTGGTCCGATTGTTTAAAAATTAATTTACATATAAAAAAAACAAATACTGTCACGGGGTTTACATGTGTGTGTGTGTATGTATGTGTGTGTGTGTGTAGGTATTTAAGGATTGAGGGGGGAAGCTATCAGTCACGCAAAAATTAAAAAAAGATTAAACTATCATTTGCGTCAACAATAGGGTCTTGCCAATTCAACGTAATCAATTAATTAACAATGCAGGCTATTAATAATTTTCCTTATATTTTCTAATCGCGTATACATATTATCTTCATTTTTTTTTTTAATTTTTGGACCTCGGCGTCTTAATTAACTTAAACGTAAAACAAGAAACCTGTGTCTTTACAAATAAAGTATCACATTAGAAAAATAATTATATTTATATATTTATATATATATATTATTTATATATGTATAGACAAAAAACACTAATCAAAAAAAAAATTGCACAGTAGTAGTAATAGTAGTAATAGTAGTAGTTGCACACTTGCTTTCTCTGTTTTTTTTTTTGCACAATTTAGCAATTTGAAATTTCATCAAAATTAATAATAAAATCGAACACTACAATATATTTAAGCCGAAAGATTTATCATTTATCATTTTATAAATTCGTAGACTTTTTTATTTTTTATTTTGCAATTACGAGCAAGCGCAAAAGTGTTTTATACACACAAACATTTAAAAATACAGTGTTTTTTTTATGTTTAAATTTACTTTCATTAAAAATCTTAGGACTATTTTTTTTTTCTTCAATAATCATTTATTTCGGGGGAAGCTCTGAGCTCCACAAATAAATTAATTACATTTAGAAATGCGTTCCTATTATTATATGTGATAAAGGTTAAGGGGGGGTGGCTTCAACTTTAATACACTTTAATTACTCTCACAAAAAAAAAAACAACAAAGAACAAAAAGCGCCCCCCGTCCTTATTTTTTCATATTTTTAAATATCTGATCCTATTTTTCTGTTGTGATATATAATTAAAAAATCTGGCACATATATGGTTGGAATGTTGGGTTTTAAACCAGAGGCGGTGGACATCCTGTGCGTCTCTTTTGATTTTCTTTATGGTTTTTATTTTTATAAATTAAGTTGAGGCGCCCAATTTTTGTTTTATATTTTTGGATGTACGACCGCCGGTTTAAACGATATGTTTTCAAAGCATATACCATGTCATATGTACAATATACTGCAATTGGTCCAACTTAAAATATGTGTGTGTACTGTTTATTTATTTATAAATAGTGTTATTTTTTAAATCTGGTTTTTTGGTTTCGAGTCGGTCGTTTGTAGACCGGTTTTTTTACTGTCGGTATCGGTTTGGTTGTGGTTTTGTTGCATCCTGACGGTGATTGAAGGGGGAGACGAAGCATTATTTTTTTTTGTTTTTGTTTTAATAACCCTATCTGGAGTCAATCTTTTATCTCTCGAACAAAATAGCTTCCTTTTTTTCAAATATATAATATATTTTAATATATCTTATATACTACTTAATATTGATGTAAATATATATGTATGTATATATCATCTAATTGCACTTCTTTGTCATATGAAAAAGAAAAACTTAAACAGAAAACGACCCGCAGTTACTCAGCAGGAATACACACGCACCATTTAATATAATTTTTTTTTGAAAATTTTTTAATCATCATCCAATGCATTAAGTTTTATTTTTGATTATACAATCACGTTTCGTTGCTTTTATAATTTGTGTCAGTAGTTAAGTTATTTAATTTATTAAAAATAATTTTTCTTAATTTCTCTAAGGAAAAATATTTTACACTTAATCAAGTGTTTTATTAATTATTAAATAATTGTAATCATGTATAATAAAACTTGAATTAGTTTCTCATGTAGCTCGTGGTGAAACATTTTGTAATAGAAATAACACAATTTACGCTTGGTTTGTTTGGTTGTTAAACAGTGAAACAAACCAAGCGTAAATTGTGTTATTTCCATGTATAATAAAGTTGAAGTTTCTTATATTCAAAATTTCAATATTTTACACTCGATTTTTCATTTAAAAAAAAAACAATTACTATATTGTAATCCATGTTTTTATTATTATGAAATTATTTTTTAATTACTTAAATTTTTATAAATATATCAAAATGTATATTATTATTATTATTTTAACGAAAACATAAATAATCAATAAAATTTTTGCTTTCATCCCAAAACTATTTGTAATCCAATTCATTAGTTTTTATACTTGAATATATTTTAAATTAATCAAGTTAGACTTTTAGAAATTATAAACAAAAATATGTTAAACATATAATTTGATGATTTTCTGAATATTTAAAAATTTAGGTTAACGTTTTATAAATTATTTTCAACACAGAGAGATTTCATAAATTTTAAACTTGAATAAATCTTTAATCAATAAAGTTAGGCTTATGAAATTAACATTAAAACGTAGCTAAGTTCATAAGTATTTAACGCAATTGTTAAAATTTTAATTCCAAAGCCAACTTAATTTCGTATAAATTGTTTTCTTCCAATTCAGTTCGTTTTAATTAATTTCTTTAAATTTTAAACTTCTATAAATCTTTAACCAATAAAGTTATTCTTATAAAATTAACACTGAAACATAGCTAAATTCATAAGTGATTAACTCAAGCGTTAAAATTTTAATTCCACAGCCAACTTTATTTCGTATTAATGGTTTTTTCCAATTCAGTTCGATTGAATTAATTTCTTAACTTTCAAACTTCTATAAATCTTTGACCAATAAAGTTAGGCTTATGAAATTAACACTAAAACGTAGCTAAACTCATAAGTAATTAACTAAAACGTTAAAATTTTCATTGCACAGCCAACTTAATTTTGTTTTAATTGTTTTTTCCAATTCTGTTCGATTGAATTAATTTCTTAAATTTCACACTTCTATAAATCTTTGACCAATAAAGTTAGACTTATAAAAATTATATTAAAACGAAGCTAAATTCATAAGTTATTAACTAAATTGTTAAAATTTTAATTCCAAAGCTAACTTAATTTCGTACAAATTGTTTTTCAATTCAGTTCATTTTAATTAATTTCTTAAATTTTAAACGTTCATAAATCTGTGACCAATAAAGTTATTCTTATGAAATTAACACTAGAACGTAGCTAAACTCATAAGTAACTGACCTAAGTATTGAAATTTCAATTACAAAGCCAACTTAAATTGTTTTTTCCAATTGAGTTCGATTTAATTAATTTCATAAATTTTACCTTTGAATAAATATTTAACTAATAAAGTTAGGCTTATGAAATCAACACTAAAACGTAGCTAAACTCATAAGTAATTAATCCAAGTATTAAAATTTCAATTCCAACGCCAATTTAATTTTTTACTAATTATTTTCCCACTCAGTTTGATTTAATTAATTACTTGAATTTCACACTTCAATAAATATTTAACCAATAAAGTTAGGCTTATAAAATTAACAGTAAAACGTAGCTAAATTCATAAGTAATTATCTCAATCGTTAAAATTTAAATTCCAAAGCCAACTTAGTTTTTTATTAATTGTTTTCCAATTCAGTTCGTTTTAATTAATTTCTTAAATTTCACACTTCAATAAATCTTTATTCAATAAAGTTAGATTTATAAAATTAATACTAGAACATAGCTAAACTCATAAGTAATTAATTCAAGCGTTAAAATTTTAATTCCAAAGCCAACTTAATTTTTTATTAATTATTTTCCAACTCAGTCTGCTTTAATTAATTTCTTAAATTTTTACACTTCAATAAATCTTTGACCAATAACTTTAGGCTTATGAAATTTACCAATAAACATACCTAAATTCATAAGTAATTAACTCAAGCGTTAAAATTTTATTTCCAAAGCCAACTTAATTTTGTATTAATTGATTTTTCAAATTCATTTCGATTTAATTAATTTTTTAAATTTTAAACTTCTATAAATCTTTAACCAATAAGGTGAGGCTTATAAAATTAAGACCAAAACGTAGCTAAATTCATAATTAATTAACATAAGTGTTAAAAATTTAATTCCAAAGCCAACTTGATTTTGTATTACTTGTTTTTCAATTCAGTTCGTTTTAATCAATTTCTTAAATTTTACACTTCTATAAAACTTTAACCAATAAAGTTAGGCTTATAAAATTAACACTAAAACATAGCTAGATTCATAAGTAATTAACGAAAATATTAAAATTTTCATTCTAAAGCCAACTTATTTTTTTATTAATTGTTTTCCAACTCAGTGTGCTTTAATTAATTACTTGAATTTCACCCTTCAATAAATCTTTAACCAATAAAGTTAGGCTTATAAAATTAACACTAAAACGTAGCTAAATTCGTAAGTAATTAACTCAATCTTTAAAATTTCAATTCCAAAGCCAACTTAATTTTGTATTTATTGTTTTTTCCAATTAAATTCGATTGAATTAATTTCTTATATTTTACACTTCAATAAATATTTAACCAATAACTTTAATCTTATAAAATTTAAACTAAAACGTAGGTAGATTCATAAATAATTGACTCAATTGTAAAAATTTTAATTCCAAAGCCAACTTAGTTTTTTATTAATTGTTTTCCAATTCAGTTCGATTTAATTAATTTCTTAAATTTTTACACTTCAATAAATCTTTGACCAATAACTTTAGGCTTATGAAATTTACACTAAAACATACCTAAATTCATAAGTAATTAACTTAAGCGTTAAAATTTTAATTCCAAAGCCAACTTAATTTTGTATTAATTGTTTTCTAAATCATTTCGTTTCAATTAGTTTTTTTTAATTTTACACTTCTATAATTTTTTAACCAATAACTTTAAGTTTATAAAATTAATACTAAAACGTAGCTAAATTTATAAGTGATCACCTCAATTGTTAACATTTAAATTACAAAGCCAACTTAGTTTTTTATTAATTGTTTTTCAATTCAGTTCGTTTTAATTAATTTCTTAAATTTTAAACTTCCATAAATCTGTGACCAATAAAGTTAAGCTTATGAAATTAACACTAAAACGTAGCTAAATTCATAGGTAATTAACTATGTCGTTATATTTTTAATTACAAAGCCAACTTAATTTCGTATAAATTGTTTTTCAAATCATTTCGTTTTAATTAATTTTTTAAATTTTACACTTCTATAAATCTTTAACCAATAACTTTAGCCTTATAAAATTAACACTAAATCGTAGGTAAATTCATAAGTAATTAACTAAATCGTTAAAATGTTAATTTCAAAGCCAACTTAAATTTTGTATGAATTGTTTTCCAATTCAGTTCGATTTAATTAATTTCTTAAATTTCACACTTCCATAAAACTTTAACCAATAAAGTTATACTTATAAAAATTACACTAGAACGTAGCTAAATTCATAAGTTATTAACTCAATGCTTAAAATTTAAATTCCAAAGCCAACTTAATTTCGTATTTATCGTTTTTTCCAATTCAGTTCGATTGAATTAATTTCTTAAATTTTATAAATCTTTAACCAATAAAGTTATGTTTACCAAATTAACACTAAAATGTAGCTAAATTCATAACTAATTAACCTTATTGTTCAAATTTTAATTCCAAAGCCAACTTAATTTTTTATTAATTGTTTTCCAAACTCACTGTGATTTAATTAATTGCTTGAATTTCACACTTCAATAAATCTTTAACCAATAAATTTAGGTTTATAAAATTTACACTAAAACGTAGCTAAATTAATTAGTGATTACCTCAATTGCTAAAATTTGAATTCCAAAGCCAACTTAATTTCGTATTAATTTTTTTCCAATTCAGTTCGATTTAATTAATTTCTTAAATTATAAACTTCCATAAATCTGTGACCAATAAAGTCAGGCTTATGAAAATTACACTAAAACGTAGCTAAATTCATAAGTTCTTAACTCAAGCGTCAAAATTTTAATTCCAAAGCCAACTTAATTTCGTATAAATTGTTTTTTTTTCCAATTCAGTTCGATTTAATTAATTTCATAAATTTTACACTTCTCTAAATATTTAACCAATAAAGTTAGGCTTATGAAATAAAAACTAAAACGTAGATAAATTAAACTAATTAACCCAATCGTTAAAATTAAAATTCCAAAGCCAACTTAGTTTTTTATTAATTGTTTTCCAATTAGGTTCGTTAATTCCTAAATTTTAAACTTCTTTAAATTTTTAACCAATAACTTTAGGCTTATAAAATTTAAACTAAAACGTAGCTAGATTCATAAGTGATTAACTCAATTGTAAAAATTTAATTCCAAATCCAACTTAATTTCGTAAAAATTGATTTTTCCAATTCAGTTCGATTGAATTAATTTCTTAAATTTCACACTTCTATAAATCTTTGACCAATAAAGTTAGGCTTATTAAATTAATACTAAAACGTAGCTAAACTCATAAGTAATTAATCCATGCGTTAAAATTTTAATTCCAAAGCCAACTTAATTTCGTATTAATTGTTTTTTCCAATTCAGTTCGATTTAATTAATTTCTTAAATTTTAAACTTCCATAAATCTGTGGCCAATAAAGTTAGGCTTATGAAATTAACACTAAAACGTAGCTAAATTTATAGGTAATTACCTCAAGTGTTAAAATTTGAATTGCAAATCCAACTTAATTTTTTATTAATTGTTTTCCAATTCAGTTCGATTGATTTAATTTCTTAAATTTTACCCTTGAATAAATATTTAACCAATAAAGTCAGGCTTATGAAATGAACACTAAAACATAGCTAAAGTCATAAGTAATTAACTTTATGGTTAAAATTTAAATTTCAAAGCCAACTTAGTTTTTTATTAATTGTTTTCTAATTCAGATCGATATAATGCATTTCATAAATTTTACACTTCTATAAATCTTTAACCAATAACTTTAGGCTTATAAAATTAACACTAAAACGTAGCTAAATTCATAAATAATTAACTGAAGTGTTAAAATTTAAATTCCAAAGCCAAATTAATTTTGTATAAATTGTTTTTCAATTCAGTTCGTTTTAATTAATTTCTTAAATTTTACACTTCTATAAAACTTTAACCAATAATATTAGGCTTATAAAATTAATACTAAAACTTAGCTAGATTCATAAGTAATTAACTAAATTATTAAAAGAAATGAAACACACTAATTATTAAAATTTTCATTCCAAAGCCAACTTATTTTTTTATTAATTGTTTTTCAACTCAGTGTGCTTTAATTAATTACTTGAATTTAACCCTTCAATAAATCTTTAACCAATAAAGTTAGACTTATAAAATTAACACTAAAACGTAGCTAAATTCATAGGTAATTAACTAAATCGTTATATTTTTAATTCCAAAGCCAACTTAATTTCATATAAATTGTTTTCCAAATCATTTCGTTTTAATTAATTTCTTAAATTTTACACTTCTATAAATCTTTGACCAATAAAGTTAAGCTTGTAAAATTAAGACCAAAACGTAAAAAATAAATTCATAAGTGATTACAACAATTGTTAAAATTTGAATTCCAAAGCCAACTTAATTTTGTATTAATTGTTTTCCAAACCAGTTCGTTTTAATTAATTTCTTAATTTTTAAACTTCTATAAATCTTTAACTAATAAAGTTAGGTTTATAAAATTAACACTAAAACGTAGCTAAATTCATAGTTAATTAACTCAATCGTTAAAATTTAAATTCCAAAGCCAACTTAGTTTTTTATTAATTGCTTTCCAATTCAGTTCGTTTTAATTAATTTCTTAAATTTTACACTTCAATAAATCTTTAACCAATAAAGTTACTTTTATAAAATTTACACCAAAACGTAGCTAAATTCATAAGTTATTAACTCAATCGTAAACATTTTAATTCCAAAGCCAACTTAAATTCGTATAAAGTGTTTTTTTCCAATTCAGTTCGATTTAATTAATTTGTTAAATTTTAAACGTCTATAAATTTTTAACCAATAAATTTAGGTTTATAAAAATTACACTAAAACGTAGCTAAATTCATAAGTTATTAACTTAAGTGTTAAAATTTTAATTCCAAAGCCAACTTAATTTTGTATTAATTGTTTTCCAAATCATTTCGTTTTAATTAATTTCTTAAATTTCACACTTCCATAAAACTTTAACCAATAAAGTTAGACTTATAGAATTAACACTAAAACGTAGCTAAATTCATAAGTAATTACCTCAATCGTTAAAAATTAAATTCCACGGCCAACTTAATTTCGTATAATTTTTTTCCCAATTCAATTCAATTTAAATATTTTTTTATATGTTACACTTCTATAAATCTTTAACCAATAAACTTAGGCTTATAAAATGTACACTAAAACGTAGCTAAATTCATAAGTGATTAACTCAATCATTAAAATTTAAATTCCAAAGCCAACTTAATTTTGTATTAATTGTTTTTTCCAATTCGGTTCGATTTAATTAATTTAATAAATTTTACCCTTGAATAAATATTTAACCAATAAAGTTAGAGTTATGAAATTAACACTAAAACGTGGCTAAATTCGTAGTTAATTAACTCAAGTATTAAAATTTAAATTCCAAAGCAAACTTAATTTTGTATAAACTGTTTTTCAAACTCAGTTCGATTTAATTAATTACTTGAATTTCAAACTCATATAAATCCTAAAATAATAAAATTATAATTACGAAATTTACACGAAAACATAGCCTTATTCGTAAATAATTAACCGAAACAATTGAATCATAACTCCAAAGCTAACCTGATTTTTTACAACATTTTTATAATACAGTTAAATTTAAAGTAATTTTTCCAACTTCACACTTGCATAAAGCGTAAATTAATAAAGTTAAACTTATAATTTTTTTATAAAAACTTAAACAATTTCATAACTAACTAATTGTATCGTAAACATTCATAATTTAGTAGCCAGTTTGATTTTTTAATAAATTATTTTCCAATATAATACGATTTAATCAATTTTACTTTTATTCATATATAAAACTTTAATTTATAAAATTAAGCACATAAAATTTTCACTGAAACGTAACTGATTAATACATTTGTTTAAATATTTAATTTAATTTCAAAGCCAACTTGATTTTATAGTAATTATTTTTCAATTCGATAATTAATTTCAATAAAAATTTACACAATTCAATTAATTTCATAAATTTTACACTCACAATTCTTAAACTAATAAAGTTATACTTTGTTTAGTGGAATTTTTAATTAAATTTGTAACGGGCTTTATTATTAAAACATGTTTTCGTATATTTATTGGCGTGAGATTTACTTGTAATTATAACGAGATTTATTTTGTAATTATGCAAACCTAGGAAATTGTTACGTTTACTTAATTTAATCTTTGTGGAATTTCTCATCTGATTTTATAAACGGTTTATGATCGAGTGTAAATAAATTTAAAACCATTTTAAAGAATAGTTTTGTAACCATTTTCTCATCAAAGTTCTTAAGCTCGATTTTACGTTTAAATTTAATTCCCAAATTTTCTGCTGTTGTTCTGTGAGTTCAGTAATTAATGAAACAAAACGATTTTATACTCTTCATTCTCGAACGTTAATTTTTGGTCCCTTTAGATTATAACTCATAATTTTAATGAATTGATTACATAATTTTTTCTGTCAGTTTCGCAGAGAAAATTTCAAAAAAACATTCATTTGAATTTTGGTTGAGTTTATTTATTTTAAGTTAAGTCTTTTCCTAAAGCTTCTTAATTTCATCTTATCTTCGTTAGCGTTCACATTTACGTTCATCCTCATTGAATTTTACAAAAAAAATTGGATACGAAAATTCCTCAACAAACCAATTTTAATTTGCAATTATAAATTGATTTGTTCGTGCAAAGTCTTTCGTTGATTTTAGCCAAACTTCCCTTGAAACTTCTTCAGATCATTCTTTAATATTTGCAGTTGGTTTTCCTTTATGTTCAATCGAATTTCTCTCGAAAAAATTATCTACGTTCAATTTTTGAAGCTTGTTTTTCGTTCTTGGATGGATAAGTATTATCTGTTAGGCTTTATTATTGTTATTATTATTGTTTTTACTTTAAAAAATCCCTTTAAACTTAATCAGATTGTTTTTTAAGGTTTGCAATTGGTTTTCGTTTATGTTCATTTCATTTCGCTCGAAAAAAATTATCAACGTTCAATTTTGGAAGCTTGTTGGATTACCATTATCCCTAACTATTGTTTTCACTTAAAAGAAACTTTATACTAACATCTCGTTCACGCTTCGTTCATGTTAGTTCGTTGAATCTTGCAATTAATTTTTGTCTAAACTTTAATCATTTGCATCCATCTAAGCCGAAACATTTATACCATTACCTCGTTAATTTCCAATTATTTCGTTTTCGTTCATTTCCATTCGTTTATAATGATTCCAACTGAATTTTACTTTAAAAAATTATATAACACATGTTCGTACATTAAAATTTGCAATTCGTTTTTCTTAATTTCAATTCGTTCCTAATGATTCCAATTAAATTTCACTTCAAAAAATAGTTATACATTTTCCTTCATTAAATTTTGTAGTTAGATTTCTTACAATTGCATTTGTTCGAATAATTTGGGCTTAATTTCAAGCGCTTCAAATTCGTTTCTGTTGAATTTCTTAAATTCCATTCGTTGGAATTAATTCCAGCCAAAAAATTCATACCAATATTTCGTTGACGATCAGTTTTAAAGTTTAAATTTATTTATACTCGCATCTTATTTACGATTGTTCAATCGTTTTTCTTAATTTTCAATTATTCACACTGATTTACTTGCAAAGATTAAAACTATCAACTCATCAACGTTCATTTCTCAAAGATTTTTATCTATTCATGTTTAACATTAAATAATATTCATGTTTAATTCAATTTCTTTGCATTCATTTCAGCATAAAAACGTTCGTTAATTTTCTTTGAGCTGAATTTTACTTGAAAAATTTACACTGGTAAAATTTTTAATTAGTTTACATTAAATTTTATTTCTAATTCCAACCGAAAATCACTTCACTTTCATTCTTCAAAAATTGCCATTCGTTTTCGTTCATCATTAACAGTTTGCATTTATTCCAAATTTTATTAGCTTTACACTTCGTTCTCATCTATTTAATCTTTAACTATTGAATAATTCAATTGAATTGGACTAATTTAATACATATAATTCTTAAGTTTTTAAGGCGTTTATTTCGTGTTACATTTTTGATCTTTTAAATTAAAAATACACTTCATTTTTTATACTTTTCAAATAACAAAAAAATTAAGTTTGATTAAAACACTTAGAACCTTTCTTCAATATTTTACTTGCAAAAAAATAAAATATTGAAGAAAGGTTCTAAGTGTTTTAATCAAAGTTATTATCTTCAAGTAACTCAATCAACCAAAAAAATTAAGTGTTTTCTCTAATATTTCTAATTTATTATAACATATTTTCTATTTAATTTTATTTATTTAATTAACTGAATTGAATGAATCAATTTGGATTACACTATAGTAACTGTTGTATTTTTTTTTTTCATTATATAGTTTTATTTATAAAAGTAAAGAACTTTCCACGTTTATCAACCTCATCAATCAAATTTTTCATTCTTTAATAACTTTACGCTGACACAAATTAATTAGCAAACGATTCGCCAATATAAAAAAGCGATTATTATCATCATCATCAATTGTTTTTCTTTTTGAAATTATTTAAAGCCGAAAATGATTACGCACGTAATTTCATCTCAATAGTGTTTGTATATTTGTTGAGTCTCGTGAGTGGTACGAAAAAATTTTTTCTTTTTTTTTTTTAAATTTAAACTACCCTCTAATTGTTTTTTTTTTAAATTTTATATAATAATATTTAAGATATCTTTAGAGAAAATATACATCAAAAATTTTGAATAAATCACAGATAGATATAATTTTTTTTTTCAATTCTGGGCGTAAAAATCCCAAGGGTTTTCGATATATCAACATCAAAGCAGTCAATGTATTTTTTTTTTGTTTATGTCAAAATTTTTTCCTTCCCTAGTTGTATGTATATATATATATTTAGATTAATTTTTTTTTTTTTGGTTGTATGTGAGTGTGTTTTTTTGTGTGTATTTTAAATGTTTAAACATTCACGAACTTTATACAGAATTTGAGGTATACGCGACGTTGAAGACACATAGAGAATACACTGATGATGAATATATGCCGAAACATCGAACAGAGAACATAGAGTATAATTTTATTTATTATACAATTTTTTTTTTTCAAAAACACCGAATATATAGGTAGATCACTGCTTTGATGCAAACGAAATACTAACATTTCCTTTATTACCTATTCCCTAAGTAACAGAAACAATTGAAAGAATAAATAATCAACAAACACCGTCATCTACCTCGAATGATGGTACTTGAACCGCGCGGACTTTGCCTTATCCAATATATTCTCTTTAATCTATACTCAATGGAGGATAAAGCGAGTCCAGACTTAACCACACTAGAATTACTTCTTTTTTTTTTTAGTATAAAAATCTTCCGTTTATTAACCCTAGATGTCAGTCTTGAGCAGCATCAGATTCGGAGGCACTTCCTTCTGTGATGCCGTTCCTATCAACGTCATGTAGAACATCCCTATACCTAACGAGCATCTCGGGTTTAAGGTTTTCAGGTTTCGTGAGTTCTTGCTTTAGGTAGATCCTTGGCGTCGCCGCCGCCGCCACCGCCGTTGAGGTAGGATCCCCCCTGTCTTTTTCCTCCCGTTCAGCCGGTGGAGGTTTCGAGGAGTCGTTCGAGTCATTCGAAAGTTCGATGGTGTGTATGTCTGACGGTTCCATCGTTTCCATCGAATTTTCGGCGCTGCCCTTTCTGAGACTCTCCTCATCACCCGAACTGCTTTCTGTCATGTTTGGTTTTGTAAGCGGTGTCAGACAGCTGTTGCGGCAGAGCTGGTCCAACAGCGCCTTGTTGGACATGTTTTCGGGCGCCACGTTCTTATCCTCCTTCTTATCGTCGCTGCTAGGCACCCCGGACTCCAGACTGGATCTTATGATCCCGTCCAGGAAACCGTTCGAACCCGTGGTGTCCAGCAACGATTCCGCCATCTGTCTGGCGTTTTTTGCAAGTGCGGGTGGAGTGGGCGCCGCTGCGTTCACGGGCACGCGCGACGACTCCTCGTGCAGTTTCTGCATCATCTGCGACGCGAAGAACTGCTCTGGATTGGCGGGGAAACCCGCCGACGTGGACGACCGTCCGTAATCTATAGGAATGTGGTGAAACCCCGGATGGGGCCAGAAGGGGAATGGCGGCGCGGAGAATCCGATAGGCATGTTGGCATCGTACATCGGCAATTTCATCCCGTTAGGGGATGTTGGGGGGAATTTCTGCGGGGGTTTGATCACTTGCGATTTCAATTTATCGGCCGCGTTTCGGATATCGTTTTGCTTCAACGAGGCGATCTTCTCGTCAACGGGATTGGGTTTGGGGTCGCGTTTCCGCGGTCGCATCAGATGCCTCTCTTTTACCTTATACTCTAGGGTTGAATGCGGCACACCGTAATAGCTTCCAGCCCTGTGCACCGACATCTCGCCCCGTTGTACAGCTCTTACCGCTTCTACCAAACTGTCCCTATCGTAATTCCTGTACTTCCCCCGTTTCGGCCTTGTACCCTTTCCCCCCGATGTTCCGCTCGATGAATTCTGTTGCTGCTGCTGCTGCTGTTTCTGCTGCTGATGCACCTGCGGTTGCACTTGCGGTCCCGGTTGATACTGCCTTAATTCCGGCTGCGTTTTAATCACCGACATCCCGCTGAGTGGCGGCGTGGTGTAGCCCACCCTCTTAAAGTCCATTTCCATCATGGGATGTCGCAACGGTTCCGGACTCTGTTGAAATTTCTGGCTGATACTCTTCGCGATCACATCCTTAACATCCTTCAGCGTCATCCCCTTGCCGGGTAATATTGGCGGGGACTCGCTGTTGATCGGCGGCGACACCAGACTACCACCACCCTCCACCGCCCCTCTATTATACGTATCACCATTTTTACTACTGGTTGGTTTATAGGACGGAATTTTAAGTATCACATTCGAGGTCGAATCCTCTGTCTCCATGTCCGACTCGGACTTGCTCTTCATCACAACGGAATTCGACGGGCTCGGCCTCAACAGTTTCTCCGAGTCCCCGTTGTTCTGCACGCCCTTCTCCCCGCCGAGGATATCCTCCGCCACTATCCTCTTCACGTAATCGGAAAAGTTCCCCCCGTCACCGCCCTCGTTACCGCCCTTTTGCGCCGACAACAGTCCGTTCATAATGAAATTGTGTATCTGGCCGAGCGCGCTCTGCTCCACGCCGCCCCCCAGCCCGTCACCACCTCCACCTCCACCGCCGCCGCCGCTCTCCTTGCTCTTCTGCAGCAGGGCCTTGATCGTCTCCGTGTTCTCCAGGTTCGAGAAGCGCAGGATGTCGGCCATGCTCAACAGCGGCCGTTCGAGCGCCTTCTCCACCTCCTTCTCCTCCTCAGCGCCGGACAGATCTTTGTCATCGTCCATGGCTTCGTCCTCGTCAATCTTCAAAGAAGCGCCCGTATTTAGATGCGATTCCCTCTCTCTTTCCAATGCTAATTTATATACCTTGTTTCGCAGCGTGGATCTCGGAATGCCGTAGATTACCGCCGCTCTTCTTGTGCCCAGTTTCCCGGACTGGATGTCCCGGAGGGCCGCCTGCAGTTCGTCCTCTGTGTATGTCCTCCTGCCGGCCACTGCGGACATCCTAGGCTTCGCTCTAAAATCAGAACTGAAATTATAGACGTGTGAGATGTTGTCCGAAATATAATTAGACTTCATTAAAAACTATAGTCCATCCGTTGAATCTTTGGTCGTACGTCACAAACTATCGCTTCAAAAAACGACGAAAGATTTACAGTACGTTCTTTTTCTAACCCATTTGGTTTACCTTATCAGACTGAATGTTTTTGTGTCGTTTCTCGAAACGATATTTTGTGACGTAGGACGGAAGATCCAAAGGATGGACTATAAATATTCATTAATACACAGATGCATCGTCATCACTTAAAATACATCAAATGATGATGCGGCCATCATAATACTTTCCCTATTATTTTGATGATGTTTAACTGATTGGAGGGTGGGATAGAGGCCACCCACCCACCCTACATATACATATAAATTACAATTCCTTGTCGTTTCGCGGTTTCCAATAAAATTAATTACAAAACTTTTTGAATACAAAAGAAATTCTAATGGTAATATTTTTGAGTGAGTGAATTAGTAAAATTTTGATGCATGATGGGGGGGACAAACTTTAAATCTAAATTAGATAAAATTAGCTATAGAAACCATTTATATTTAATCCTAAATTTTGATTTTCTTTTATTTTTGATTACATAAAGAGTTTGATTATTTTTAGCACCAAAACCATCACCGATTAGCAATTAAAGTTATCATGTATATGTAGGGTGGGTGGGTGGCCTCTATCCTACCTTCCAATCAATTAAACATGAGCGAGGGTTTAATTAGAAGTTATAAAATATAAATAAACACATAATAATTGCAATTTTTAGAGATTTATTCATACAAATTTTTCAAATAACTTTTGATGATGTTCTACTGATTGAAGGGTGGGATAGAGGCCACCCACCCACCCTACATATACATATAAAATACAATTACTGATAGTCTCGCGGTTTGGAATAAAATTAATTACAAAACTCTTTAAATAAAAATGAAATTCAAAAGGTAAAATTTTTAAGTGAGTAAAATTTCTAATTATTATATATTAAAAAAATTAAAAACGCATTCGTTTTAAATTGACTCGGTTTTCAAGTTAATCTCTCAATAGTTATTTATTTTTAGAACTTTTAAAATAGGCGGGAACATTCAATTTCTTCAAATTCATGTTTGGAGAGCCGCCATTTTGTTTCTAATAAAGATAGGTTATTATATATTCTAAATGTAAAAAATACATTCCTTTTAAGTTGATTTTAAAGTTATAAGGTCAATCTCTCCGAAAGTTTTCTTTTTTAAAAGTTTTAAAATAGGCGTTGTAAATTTAAGTTCTTCAATTTCATGTTTCGTGTGCCGCCATTTTGTTTTTAATGAAGGTTGGTTATTATATTTTCAAAATGTTAAAAATGCATTTCTTTTAAGTTGATTTTGAAGTTTTCAAGTCAATATCTTCAATGCTAATTTTTTAGAATGATTAAAATAGGCATTGTAAAATCAATTTCTTCAATTTCATTTTTGGAGTGCCGCCATTTTGTTTCTAATAAAGAACGGTTATTTTATTTTTAAAATATTAAAAATATATTTCATTTAAGTTAATTTTGAAGTTTTCAAGTTAATCACTCGAATAGTTATTTGTTTTTAGAATGTTTAAAATAGGCGTTGTAAAATTAATTTCTTCAATTTCGTGTTTGAAGTACCGCCATTTTTTTAATAAAGATAGGTTATTAAATATTTTTTAAATATTAAAAATACATTCCTTTTAAGTTGATTTTAAAGTTTTTAGGTTAATCTCTCAAACAGTTATTATTTTTAGAATTTTTAAAATTGATATAAATTAAATTTCTTCAATTTTATGTTTGGAGTACCGCCATTTTGTTCCTAATGAAGTTAGGTTGATATTTTTTAAATATTAAAAATACATTCGTTTTAAGTTGATTTTGAAGCTTTCAAGTAATTCTCTTAATAGTTTTTTTTTAGAATAACTGTTGAATATTAGCTGAAAAACAAAGGAAAATTTATTTTAAAACAATGACTATATGTATAAAAAACATTTGGGGAAAATAATTCTTAAAACAATTGGGCAATTGAAATTCTGTACAATTTCAACAAAAAAAAAAAACAAAACGATAATTTCTCTAAACAAAAATTGAGGTAATTTTTATGCAGCTAAAAAATTAGTTAAAAAGACCGTGGAAATTATTTTTCAAAATTCACTAAGAAATAATAATAAAAATTAAAAAAAAACAATGGAATAAAACCATTTGACCAAAAACAACATTTTTTGGCAAAAAACATACGTTTCAATAATCGGAAAAAAACTCAATTCGAATTTTCGAAAAAAAAAACATAATTTTTCCACAGTTCAAAAGAAGAGTAATTCAAAATTTGTTGAAATTATTTTTAACTCAAATGGAAAAACTATTTAATATTTTTTAAATTTACATAATATAAGTTAGAATTTTACAGCAAAAATCTATACAAATTCTTCCTCCTCAAAAAATGTAAAAAGTTTCTTTATAAAAAAAAACATGTTTTTTTTTAAATATCTGAAGAAACTTTTGAAAATACATATCCTTAAAAAATGGAAACTGTTGAAAGAGATTTTCTGCAGAGAAACAAATGAAAATTTTGCACAACAAACGGTGATAATTGGTATAAAACTATTGGACAATTGAAATTTTCTACAGCTTTATCAAAATTATTGAAATTTAATGGAAACCTAAATTTCTTTTGATAAAAAATCACTTTTACAATTTTAAAAACAATTTTAAATTTACATAAAAAACAGTTTTTCTTCAACAATAAAAAGCAACATTTTCAGACAAAAAACATATGTTTTCAACATTCGAAAGAAATCTCAATTCGAATTTACGAAAAAAACAATAATAATAAGTTTTCAACAGTTAGAAAAAAAGTAATTTAAAATTTGTTGAAATATTTTTGTTTAATCCATTAGAAACTATAATGGAAAACTATTTAACATTTTTAAAATTTACATAAAATAAGTTAGAATTTTACCGCAAAAAAACTATACAAACATTTCCTCATAAAAAAAAAATGGAAAATTTTCTTTAAGAAAAAACGTCGTTTTTTAAATATCGAAAAAACAAATCAGAATTTATTTTAAAAATTTTGTAAAAAAAAACATAATAAATTTGTATAAAATAATTGAACAATTGAAATTTTATACAACAAAATATACAAAGAAAATATTTCTCAAAAAAATGACATAATTTTTAAACAGTTAAAAAAATATTTCAATTAAAATAATTTGTTAAAAAGATAGTTGAAATTATTTTTCAAAATTAACTATAAAGAAAAATGAAACTTGGCTTAAAAGCAATTTAACAAAAACCGTTCACTCAAAACTATCTAAAGAACATCTGTTTCAAATTATCGTAAATTGGTGAAATTTTATAAAACCATTTATTTATTTATCTTTGATCTTCTTTCTTGATTACATAAATAACAAATCAATTACATAAATAACAAATCAATTTTAAAATGACATACGAGCGGAGTGATTTTAATAAAAAAAATCAATTTAAAAATTTCAAAAACAATCTAAAATTTATATAAAAATAGTTTTTTTTCCAACAGTCAAGAAATATAAAATTTCTTTGAAAAAAAAACATGCTTTTAAACATTTAAAACTTTTAAAAGTTTGCTAAAAAAATAAGACAAAAGGAGAAATAATACAAAAAATATCAAAATTTTCAATTAAGAAATTTTTAAAAAATATGTTCCAATAAAACTTGCTCAGTATTTTCTTCCCTTAAACTTTTGTTTGAACCGATTTTTAAAACGCAACGTGCTTTTGAAATTATGTATGCCCAAACGGTACAAAAATATTATTCTTGAAAATAAACATTCAAAATTAATCAAAACATAGAATTTTTGTTCATCTGTTGGCAACATGAATCGACCAAACTGATGAGATCTAAAATTTAGGAAAAATAAGACACTAAAATAGATTTTTTGACTTCATCATTTATGTTATTGTATCATTATTTTAAATCATTAAATATTTACTTAAAGTTTATATCTTTTATTTATTCACAGTTGCATTTCGTATTGATTACTAATGATATTTGCACTGGAATCATTAATGTCGATTTTTTCAATTTCTCTAAAAATACAAAATTAGAAAATAATTATTTGTGTATATGTGTGTGTGTGTGTTTAAACGTTTATGATCGTGCACATTTTCTTGTTTACTTAAATGTGTTTTATGTGTTTGCCTTAGGAAATTTACAATTCCAATAGCGGGCGTTTCGTTCTTTCTTTTTTTTTCCTATCCATCCAATCAAGGCCATCGAAATAAAGTCCCATCGTCGAAAACAATTTATTTTGAATTGATTCGCACGTACGATTTTAAATCGATATGCAAGCGATGTGTAGAAATTGAATTTCAAAAATTCTGTGTGTATATTTAATTATTTAACTGACTGAAGGAAATTGTTGATTGTCAGAAAAAAATATGTAGTCAATAGAAGGAAATTGGTCGCGGATTGCGAAGTCGTGGCAAATTGCATGTTTCGGAATTAATGTCAATGTGTGCGATGGAGGCGAAGTGGCAAAAATCTTTATTCGGGACAAGGGCAAAACACTCGCACATCAAACATGAAACTTCGTGCAAACAACTCATTTATAGTAAATGTATAATCTCGCGCAATTTAACGATATTGGCCTTAAAATTTACATACATATTAAAATCGTTGCGTACGATTCATGCATGTCTCTATTCGATAATTACCCGTTCCTCAAGCTCGATTACAACCAATCAGGATTTACTACGATTCGATCGCAAAATACGACCATTTGATAAGCATTTTCGGATTTACAACTTAATTAATTAATCTACACATCGAATAATTACGCAATTTATTATGTAATTATTGTATTGATCATTTAATTTAATTGTACATTAAATACAGTCATTGAATTCAATTCAAAAATCAAAAATGAGAAGAAGAAAATAATAACTAAACAAGTATTTATATATAAATTAAATATATGAAAGTAAAAGTAAGTATTTATATGATTTTATATGCACAAATGAATTATTTAAATGATAAAATAAAATAAAAAATTACCTTTAGCCTTGGAAGCGGAAGCGTTCTCGTAATCGTGTGCATTTTACCAAACGCGATGCAAAAAAACAACAAATATTCAGCTGCCCGTTAAATTCGTATCGTAGGTCAGTTGAGCGTTTGATAAAAAACAATTACGACGATAACATTTATTAGATGATTCGACTAACCTATCCTATATCGAATTTTATTGGCGTCTGGCTTTTATCAGTCGCGTATCAAGGGTTTATCGCACACAAACACAAATACACGAAATGCAGTCGCACACGAAATAACAAAAACGGTAAACACTTGAATGAAAAATATATATATATATATATATATATATATACACATATAATTTTCCGTACGACCCGAAAATTACGCGCACGCTGATCGGCCACTGCACTTTCGCGAAATGCCGCCCTCTCGTCACGAAGCCAGAAGCCGATTCGGACGAAAATTTCGCAAGATGCATTTGCAAACACAGACGAGTAAATATGATATAGATATAAAAAACAAATAGACCATGTGCATATAGTGGTGTGATTGACCTTTGCGAGCCTTTCCATATAAAGATAGCAATATTCACTGATCGTCATTATTTTTACAATAAATAGAGCGAAAAACATACTGTTTGTCGTTCAGATATCGCCTCCTTATAAATGGACCATTGTTTTATTCAAGAAATCAACGAAAACAATAAAATTATTCTATACAAAATTTTACTAATTAATTCCAAAAAAATTGTTTTAATTTCGTCCATAATTTCAAAACTATTAGACTTATTAAAAATATTTATTAATAAAAATTGTAGAGAATTACGAAACGAATAAATTATAAAGAATAAGTTTTCTTCATAAATCCACTAATTTAGGAGAAAAACTTAAAAAATGAATTACCTCCTCCAATTGTTTTATAAAAAATAGAAATATTCAAAAAATATTTTAATAGTTATAGACTATTACAAAATAGACACTTTTTATCCGAAAACTTTTATGAAAAAACCATTAGTTTAGCAGCAAATCTTAAAAAAAGCAATTACCTCCTCCAAATATTTATTAAAAATTAAAAATATTACAAAAATATTCTAATAAAAGTTGTAGATAATTACTATACAAAAAAATCTTGTTTGAAAAATTTTATGATAAACTTTCATATTTAAAAAATATACGAAAAAATATTTTAATTTAAACAGTAATTTTAAAACTATTAGAGTAATTAAAATTATTTGTTAATAAAAATTGTAGAGAATTACGAAATGAATAAATTATAAAGAATAAGTTTTTTTCATATATCCACTAGTTTGTGAGAAAATTATAAATAATCAAATTACCTCCTCTGAAAGTTTACTAAAAATTAAAAATATTACAAAATTATTCGAATAAAAGTTGTAGATAATTACTAAACAAACAAATTTTATTTGAAAAATTTTATGAAAAACTTTCATATTTAAAAAATATACGAAAAAATATTTTAATTAAATCAGTAATTTTAAAACTATTAGAGTAATTAAAATTATTTATTAATAAAAATTGTAGAGAATTACGAAACGAATAAATTATAAAGAATAAGTTTTTTTCATATATCCACTAGTTTGTGAGAAAATCTTAAATAATCAAATTACCTCCTCTGAAAGTTTACTAAAAATTAAAAATATTACAAAATTATTCGAATAAAAGTTGTAGATAATTATTAAATAAACATATTTTATTTGAAAAATTTTATTCAAAACATTCGTATTTTAAAAACAAATGAGAAATTATTTTAATTTTATTAGTAATTTTAAAAATATTAGAGTTATTAAAATTATTTATTAATAAAAATTGTAGAGAATTACGAAATGGATAAATTATAAGGAATAAGTTTTTTTCATAAATCCACTAGTTTATGAGAAAATCTTAAAAAACCAAATTACCTCCTCCAAATGTTTTCTAAAATTCAATAATATTAGAAAAATATTTTAATAAAAATTATAGATAATTATTAAACAAACATTTTTTATTTGAAAAATTTCATTAAAAAAGTTCATATTCAAAAAACAATTGAAAAAATATTTTAATTTTACCAGTAATTTTAAAACTATTAGATTTAACAAAATTATTTAATAATAAAAATTATAGAGAATTATAAAGTGAATAACTTATAAAGAATACGTTTTCTTTATAAATCCACTAGTTTATGAGAAAATCTTAAAAAATCAAATTACCTCCTCTGAAAGTTTACTAAAAATTAAAAATAGTACAAAATTATTCGAATAAAAGTTGTAGATAATTTTTTAGTAAATATTTTTGATTTGAAAAATTTTATCAATAAAGTTCGTATTAAAAAGATAATTGAAAAAATATTTCAATTTTACCAGTAATTTTAAAACTATTAGAGTTATTTAAAAGATTTATTAATAAAAATTATAGAGAATTACGAAATAAATAAATTATAAAGAATGAGTTTTTTTCATAAATCCACTCGTTTAGGAGAAAATCTTAAAAAATCAAATTACCTCCTCCACAAGTTTTCAAAAATTTTAAAATATTACAAAATTATTCTAATAAAACTTGTAGGTAATTATTTAATAAACATTATTTATTTGAAAAATTTCATTAAAAAAGTTCATATTTAAAAAATAATTGAAAAAATATATTTTTTTAACTATAATTTCAAAACTAATAGAGTTATTAAAATTATTGATTAATAAAAGTTGTAGAGAATTGTGCAATGAATAAATTATAAAGAATACGTTTTCTTCAGAAATCCACTAGTTTATGAGAAAATCTTAAAAATTCCAATTACCTCCTCCACAAGTTTTCTAAAAATTAAAAATATAACAAAAATATTCTAATAAAAGTTGTAGGTAATTATTTAATAAACACTTTTTATTTCAAAAATTTCATTAAAAAAGTTAATAATAAAAAAATAATTGAAAAAATATTTTAATTTTAACCGTAACTTTAAAACAATTAGAATTATTAAAATTATTTATTAATAAAAGTTGTAGAGAATTACGAAATAAATAAATTATAAAGAATAAGTTTTTTTCATAAATGCACTAGTTTATGAGAAATTCTTAAAATATCAAATTACCTCCTCCAGAAGTTTTCTAAAATTTTAAAATATTACAAAATTATTCTAATAAAACTTGTAGGTAATTATTTAATAAACATTTTTTGTTTGAAAAATTTCATTAAAAAAGTTAATATTTAAAAAACAATTAAAAAAATATATAAATTTTATCCGTACTTTATAACCTATGAAAGTTTTTTAAAATATTTATTAACAAAAATTGTAGAGAATTACGAAATAAATAAATTATAAAGAATAAGTTTTTTTCATATATCCACTAGTTTGTGAGAAAATCTTAAATAATCAAATTACCTCCTCTGAAAGTTTACTAAAAATTAAAAATATTACAAAATTATTCGAATAAAAGTTGTAGATAATTATTAAATAAACATATTTTATTTGAAAAATTTTATGATAAACTTTCATATTAAAAAAATAATCGGAAAATTATTTGAATTTAATCAGTAATTTTAAAACTATTAGAGTAATTAAAATGATTTATTAATAAAAATTGTAGAGAATTACGAAATAAATAAATTATAAGGAATAAGTTTTTTTCATGAATCCACTAGTTTAGGGGAAAATCTTAAAAAATCAAATTACCTCCTCCACTACTTTTCTAACAATTAAAAATTTTACAAAAATATTCTAATAAAAGTTGTAGATAATCATTTAATAAACATTTTTTATTTGAAAAGTTTCATTAAATAAGTTCATATTTCAAAAATAATTGAAAAAATATTTTTATTTTAACCGTAATTTTAAAACTATTAGAGTTATTAAATTTATTTATTAATAAAAATTGTAGAGAATTAGGAAATGGATAAATTATAAAGAATAAGTTTTTTTCATAAATGCACTAGTTTGTCAGAAAATCTTAAAAAAATAAATTACCTCCTCTGAAAGTTTTCTAAAAATTAGAAATATTATAAAATTATTTGAATAAAAGTTGTAAATAATTGTTTACTAAACATTTTTTATTTGAAAAATTTCATTAAAAAAGTTAATATTTAAAAAACAATTGAAAAAATATATAAATTTTATCCGTACTTTTTAAACTATGGAAGTTCTTTAAAATATTTATTAATAAAACTTGTAGAGAATTACGAAACGAATAAGTTTTAAAAAATAAGTTTTTTTCATAAATCCACTCGTTTAGGAGAAAATCTTAAAATATCACATTTCCTCCTCCGACTTTTTTCTAAAATTTAATAATATTAGAAAAACATTTTAATAAAAGTTGTAGATAATTATTTAGTAAATTGTTTTTATTTGAAAAATTTCATTAAAAACTTTCATATTAAAAAAACAAACGAAAAAATATTTTAATTTTACCAATAATTTTAAAACTATTAGAGTTTTTAAAATTATTTATTAATAAAAATTGTAGAGAATTACGAAATGAATAAATTATAAAGAATAAGTTTTTATCATAAATCCTCTAGTTTAAGAGTAAATCTTAAGAAAATAAATTACCTCCTCCTTATGTTTTCTTAATATTTAAAATATTACAAAAATGTTTAAATAAAAGTTATAGATAATTACAAAATAAACATTATTTATTTGAAAAATTTTCTAATAAACTTTCATATTTTTGAAATAATTTAAAAACTCTTTACGATTAATTATTTAAAATGTCACATGAATGAAAATAAATACCACCCACATTAATTTTAAATTGATAATTACTTCTACGCATTATTTTTACTTTAATTATCTTGTTTGTGTTGAAATTTTCGATTTTTTTGGGGGGGTGGGGAGGTGGTAGACAAATAGAGGTCGCGTGTGTCCGTCCCGCGTACACCTCATCAGATAGAGTGTGTTAACACCGTTAACAGGGTTTTAAAAATCGCCAGCAAATAAAATAAAATCGAGCTGAAATAAAAAAAAAAACACATACTGAATATCCGGCGCAATAAAAATCGTGTTCAAACTCCATTACGGGCATAAATATTCCAGTCGAGGTTAAAACACGGTCGTCATTTTTATTGGCCACGTATGCACATATACACACACATACACACACACACACACGTTGGCGAATTCTAACAGTCACCAGGAAAACGGGTCGCGGCGTCAATAAAAAGTGCACTTGTCGGAAAATTCTACTTGTTTTTTTTTTTTCGTTTCGTTATGCAACCTAGTTTTGTTTCACACGCCAATTATTTTCGTTGGCTCAAGTTTTACCTTTGGGGGGTGAGTTTCATAAAGGAAGTACTGCCGGTTGGGTCAGTTGTTACGAAAATATAGTCAACTTATTATTGATTTCATTTATTGTGCGATTACGTGGATAATAAAGGATAATCGACTACGATTTGTAACGTTCTAATCAATCAATCAAAATGTAATTTATAATTTCAAAGCCATGTTTTTTAAATATTTATTAATAAACAATTCGAATTAAAAATTTCCCCTTTTTGAATAGTTTAAATTAAAGTTTTAAAAAATACAGACATTCGCCTTGAACGCAGTCTATTTTAATCGGTTTGCGACGCTCTTATCTTAATTTTTCACACAGAAAGCGTAGATATTAAAAAAAAGAGTTAAACGACCGCGTTCGTGTGTCTGTATGTTGTTTGTATGTGTGTGTGTGTGTGTGCGTCTGTGTAATCTTGCAAAAGAGGTCAATCGCGAGTAAATATACGCATGTAAAAAATATATAAACGCTGCGACAAAAGTGCACTCTTAAATCTTCATAAATGTTTATTTTTTTGCAGTCGGTCGACGACAAATAAATTTATCGGTCAAAAGAGGAGTTTATCGCTCGTAGGCCAAAGCTAAGCAAACACACTGCAGCACTGCAATTTTTTTGCGCGCGCTCGCTCGCTCTTTAAATAACAATCGAACGAATCCTTAAATGCGACTTCATTGATAATCTCACGGTGATAATAATAATAATTATAATACAAAACTAAGTCCTAAAGTAACAATTAATGCATAAAATTTGATATTAACAACAATTTTTGTTGTTAAAAATTAGATTTTTTTAAATTATCTTGAAAATAAAGAAGTTTACGAAATAAGTTTTCAAATAAAAAATGTTTAGTTTTAAATTACCTATAACTTTTATTTAGATATTTTTTTAATATTTTCAATCGTTATAAAAACCTTGGAGGAGGAAATTTTATTTTTTGAAATTTTCTCCAAAACTAATCACATTACAAAAAAAACTTATTCTTTATAATTTATATTTTTCGACATTCTCTACAATTTTTGTTAAGAAAAAAATACCATAACTCTTATAAATTAAAAATTATCGACAAAATTTATTTTGAAATATAAATTTTTTAAATTATTTTCTAAACAAAGAGGTCTACAAAAAATATTTTCAAACAAAAAATGTTTATTTTTTAATTATCTTTAACTTTTATTCATACATTTTTCAAATATTTTAATTACTTATTAAAAGGTTAGAGGATGAAATTTACTTTTTTGAATATTTCTGGCAAAATAATCAAGTTACGAGAAAAATCATTCTTTACCATTAATTTATTTCAATATTTTTCACAATTTTTGTAAGAAAAATATACCATAACTCTTATAAATCAAAAGTTTCAGACGAAAATTACTTAAAATTTTAAATGTTTTAAATTATTGTCTAAAAAAAGGGGTTTACAAAAAATATTTTCAAATAAAAAATGTTTACTATTAAATTATCTACAACTTTTATTGATACTTTTTCCAAATATTTTTAATACTTATAAAAACCTTAGAGGAGGAAATGTTTTTCTTTCAAATTTTCACGAAAACTAATAAAATAATCAAAAAAACTTATTCTTTATAATTTATTTATTTCAATATTCTCTACATTTGTGTTAAGAAACATTTGCTATAACTCTTACGAATAAAAAGTTACAGGCAATTTTTTTTAAATATACACGTTTTTTTAAATTATTTTGAAAACCGAGAGGTTTTCGAAAAATATTTTCAAACAAAAAATGTTTACTTTTAAATTATCTACAACTTTTATTGATACTTTTTCCAAATATTTTTAATACTTATAAAAACCTTAGAGGATTAAATGTTTTTCTTTCAATTTTTCACGAAAACTAATAAAATAATCAAAAAAACTTATTCTTTGTAATTTATTTATTTCAATATTCTCTACAATTTTCGTGAAGAAATATTTGCCATAACTTTTATGAATAAAAAGTTACAGACAAAAATTATTTAAAAATACAAGTTTTTTAAATTTCTATTGAAAACCAATAGGTTTCTTGAAAAATATTTTCAAATAAAAAATGTTTACTTTTAAATTATCTACAACTTTTATTAAGGCTTTTTCCAAATATTTTTAATACTTATAAAAACCTTAGAGGAGGAAATGTTTTCCTTTTAAATTTTCTCGAAAACTAATAAAAAATCAAAAAAACTTATTCTTTATAAATTATTTATTTCAATATTCTCTACATTTTTTGTTAAGAAACATTTGCTATAACTCTTATGAATAAAAAGTTACAGACAAACATTATTCAAAAATACACATTGTTTGAATTTATTTTGAAAACCAATAGATTTACGAAAAATATTTTTAAATAAAAAATGTGTACTTTTAAATTATCTACAACTTTTATTAAGGCTTTTTCCAAATATTTTTAATACTTATAAAAACCTTAGAGGAGGAAATGTTTTCCTTTTAAATTTTCTCGAAAACTAATAAAAAAATCAAAAAAACTTATTCTTTATAAATTATTTATTTCAATATTCTCTACATTTTTTGTTAAGAAACATTTGCTATAACTCTTATGAATAAAAAGTTACAGACAAACATTATTCAAAAATACACATTGTTTGAATTTATTTTGAAAACCAATAGGTTTACGAAAAATATTTTTAAATAAAAAATGTTTACTTTTAAATTATCTACAACTTTTATTAAGGCTTTTTCCAAATATTTTTAATACTTATAAAAACCTTAGAGGAGGAAATGTTTTTCTTTCAAATTTTCTCGAAAATTAATCAAATAATCAAAAAAACTTATTCTATATTATTTATTTATTTCAATTTTCTCTACAATTTTTTGAAGAAACATTTGCCATAACTCTTATGAATAAAAAGTTACAGACAAAAATTATTTAAAGATTAAATTATTTTGAAAACCAAGATGTATACGAAAAATATTTTCAAACAAAAAATATTTACTTTTTAATTATCTATAACTTTTATTAAGACATTTTTCAAATATTTTTAATATTTACAAAAATCTTTGAGGAGGAAATATATCTTTCTTTAATTTTCTCGAAAACTAATGAAGTAATGAAAAAAACTTATTCTTTATAATTTATTTATTTTAATATTCTCTACAATTTTTGTGAAGAAACATTTGCCATGAATCTTATGAATAAAAAGGTACAGACAAAAATTATTTCAAAATTAAATTATTTTGAAAACCAAGAGGTTTACGAAGAATATTTTCAAACAAAAAATGTTTACTTTTAAATTATCTACAACTTTTATTAAGACTTTTTCCAAATATTTTTAATACTTACAAAAAACATTGAGGAGGAAACCTATTTTTCTTTAATTTTCTCGAAAACTAATGAAGTAATCAAAAAAACTTATTCTTTATAATGTATTTATTTCAATATTCTCTACAATTTTCATGCAGAAATATTTGCCATAACTCTTATGAATAAAAAGTTACAGACAAAAATTATTTCAAAATTAAATTATTTTGAAAACCAAGATGTTTACGAAAAATATTTTCAAACAAAAAATATTTGCTTTTTAATTACCCATAACTTTTATTCAGACTTTTTTCGATTATTTCGATTTATTATCAAAAATTTGGAGGAGGAAATTTACTTTTTTGAAAATTTCTCGAAAAATAATAAAGTTACGAAAAAAACTCATTCTTTATAATTTATTAATTTCGATATTATCTACAATTTTCATCAATCAAAACTTTAATTAAAACGAAATTACTGACTAAAAATAACAATTTTACTCATATTTTTGAAAATATTTTACTCTAACTGTAATAATTATGTTTTATTTTTAATAACCATTGTTTATTTTAAATCTCGCATTATCACTTGCACCGTATTGACCTTGAATATACTCGAAAGGTGACATAGTGACACAAATAATCAGTTGCATTTGCCAAATTAATTTAATGTACCTCGATACGAGTGGACGTTATCTCTTATCGCGATTGTATCCGAAAATTTCTTCGAGATAAGGACGGTTCACGCCCGAAAATAATCTTATAATCGTTATTTCTACAATAACAATAAAGCGTAAACATTTATTGCTTTTAAAATGTCTTCATTAGAAGATATTTGCAGTTTCGACAAAATTAAATGATTTTTTCGTCTTCGTTCAATTTAAAACAAAACGATTCTCATTTCCTGCAATTTCACCGCACTTATTTACAACAGGTTCCCACTAACGAAGCTTTCACAAATTCGACGAATAAAAATAATTCGCATTTGACGGCACACGAGTACGCTATCTTATTACATTAATTGAGATACGCCGGGGCGTTAAGAGGAGTCAATTATTTCGCACTATTTTCACAAAATAACGAGCAATTAGAGCGAGCAGGTGAGGCTGAATACGACAAAAAAATAAGCATGTGGGCCTACATGCGATCTTTTGAGATTCAGCCACGAACAATTACACACGCTCCGCATTATTCCATCTATTCGGTCGCTTTCCTTTTGTGCGCCATGTAAATTAGTAAAAGTTTTTGATGGATTTTTTTTCGTAATTAACGCGCTCACGCAATTAGACACGATTTTATGGTGGTAAATCGATGGTGCGTGAAAATTTCGTAGTTCGGTTATCATTGTACCGCTTTCGAAATGTATTTTAAAACTGTAATATAGAGAAAATAATAATTTCCTCCTCCGCAACTGTCCTTATTTTTGGAAATATTAAAAAAATGTTTTAATAAAAGTTGTAGATAATAATAAATTAAGTATTTTTTGTTTGAAAATATTTTTAATAAAATCAATTATTTACAAAATAATTGAGAAATATTATTTATTTTTTTAAATTTTGAAATTACGTATTTTTTTATAAACGAAATATGTAGAGAGTTATAGGATAAAATATTTACAAAAGTAATTTTTTTCATAATGTTATTAGTTTTTGAGAAATATCGAAATTTAATATTTTCCTCCTCCGCAGGTGTAAGAAATATTAATAAAATTAGAAAAATGTTTAAATAAAAGTTGTAGATATTAATAAAATGAATAATTTTTATAGGAAAATATTTTTCATAGAATCGTTTTTTAAAGAGATACGATTCGTTTTCATAAATTGGCCCAAGGCTGCGACTGGAATAACTAGTTTAAGTAGGAAAAAAACCGTATTTACATTATCATCCACTCGAATCGCGCACATAGATGAATTACTGGAGACCTTAATAATCCGTATAAGGAATGCAATGTACGAATAGAGCGAGCAAGCGGCGGCAACAGGCGGCGGCGACTTGTCTATTTTCGGCCTCAAACTTTTCATTCCAAGGCGAGCTCCGACCAACCGACCGACCGACCGGCTCTAATTTAATCTGTGCCGGAGATGAAAAAAGTCTCTCGATCGAATCCCATTGGAAATCGTCCTTCCATTAACTAAAACAGGGGCATTTCGAAAACGATGGTGGGGGGGGCTGGATAGAAGAAGAAGAAGAAGAGAAAAAAAACTGGCCGCAGCCAATGGCGCATTCCAGTTTCACCGAAACGCGGACAGGACTAGAAAAAAAAGAGAAAAACTAGTCGCAAGTACATTCGATAATTAAAAATCTCGTTTCAGACGACTCGTTTTGTTCGTAAATGGTTTGGGATTTATTTTATTCAATTCAGAACTTTATGAATCTAATTAAATTCTATAGAGATTCAAAAATTTCTTCACTTTAAAATAAAGCTATTAAAAATTAATCACAAAAGTAACTGGCCTCAAAATCACAAGCTATATAAAGAAATAGTGTATTTTTAATTTTACCAAAAAACAAATGACGATATTTGTGTAGAAACAGAATTATAAGACTTAAAAATGAAATTAAAGAAATCGAAAAAATGCATTCAGACATTTTAACAATTGTTAAAAATTAATCAGACGAGCAATTGGCCTCAAAATCACCAGATACATTTAAAAATAGGATATTTTAAATTCTACATAAAAACAATTGAGGGTTTACGTGCAGAAACAAAAATATATATCTTTAGAATGAAAATTAGAAACATTGAAAAATGTTTTCTGATAATTAAAGATTAATTAAAAATTTATCATAAAAGCAATTGACCTCAAAATTACAAGATACATCTAAAAATAGTGTATTTTTAAATCTACGTAAAAACAATTGATAATTTATGTCCAAAAATAGAATTATACGAATTAGAACTGAAAATATGAAAATCAAAAAACTGCATTCAGAGATTTGAAAAATTGTTGAAAACTAATCACTTGAGCAATTGGCCTCAAAATCACAAGATATATCCCGAAATAGTGTATCTTTAATTCTAGGTATAAACAATCGATGGTTTATGCCCAGAAACAAAAGTGTAAGTCTTTAAAATAAAATTAGGCAAAATCGAGAAATGCATTCGGAGATTTAAAACACTGTTAAAAATTAATCACATAATCAATTGCCCTCAAAATCATAAAATACATTAAGAAATAGTGTATTTTAAATTCTACAAAGAAACAATTGCAAATTTACCACCAGAACCAAAAATATAAAACTTTAAAATGAAATTAGGGAAATTGAAAAATGCCATTAGAGATTTAAAAAATTGTTAAAAATCTAATCACAAGAGATTTTAGCCTCAATATCACAAAATACATCTGAAAATAGTATATTTTAAATTCTACAAATAAAACAATTGATAATTTTCTTCTAGAATCCAAAATAAAAGATTTAGAAATGAAATTCCGAAAATTGAAAAAAAGTATTCAGTGATTTTAAAAAATATTAAAAATTCATTACACGAGTAATTGGCCTCAAAATCACAATATACATCTAGAAAACATGTACTTTGAAATCTACGTAAAAACAATTGATAATTTATGTCCAAAAATAGAATTATATGAATTAGAAATGAAAATATGAAAATCAAAAAAAATACATTCAAAGATTTTATAAATTTTTGCAAACTAATCACATGAGCAATTGACCTCAAAATCACAAGATATATCTAAAATTAGTGTATCTTTAAGTTTACGTAAAAATAATCGATGATTTATGTCTAGAAACGGAAGCAAAGAGACTTTAAATTAAAATTAGGAAAAAGCGAGAAATGCATTCGGAATTTTAAAACATTGTTAAAAATTAATCACATAATCAATTGGCCTCAAAATCATAAAATACATCTGGAAATAGTGTATTTTAAATTCTACACAGAAACAATTGCCAATTTACCACCAGAACCAAAAATATAAAACTTCCAAATGAAATTAAGGAAGTTGAAAAATGCAATCAGAGATTTAAAAAATTGTTAAAATTCTAATCACAACAGATTTTAGCCTCAAATTAATATAGAAATAGTGTATTTTGAATTCTACAGAAAAAACAATTGTTAATTTCCTTCTAGAACACAAAATAAAAGATTTAGAAATGAAATTCTGAAAATTGAAAAAATGTATTAAGTGATTTAAAAAATTAATTAACAATTCATTAGACGAGTAATTGGCCTCAAAATCACAAGATACATCTAGAAAATATGTACTTTGAATTCTACGTAAAAACAATTGATAATTTATGTCCACAAACAGAATTATATAAATTAGAAATAAAAATATGAAAATCAAAAAAATGCATTCAAAGATTTGATAAATTGTAGAAAACTAATCACACGAGCAATTGACCTCAAAATCACAAGATATATCTAAAAATAGTGTATCTTTAAGTTTACGTAAAAATAATCTATGATTTATGTCTAGAAACGGAAGCATAAGACTTTAAAATAAAATTAGGGAAATTGAGAAATGCATTCGAAGTTTTAAAAAATTGTTGAAAATTAATCACTTAACAAATTGGCCTCAAAATCACAATATGCATCGAAAAGTAGTGTATTTTAAATTTATTATTAAAACAATTGATAATTTACTTCTAGAAACATAAGTGCATGGCTTTAAAGTGAAATTAAGGTTATTTAAAAATGCAATCAGATATTCGAGAAATTGTTAAGAACTAATTTCAAGAGCAGTTGACCTCAAAATGACAACATACATCTAAAAAGAGTGTATTTTTAATTCCAGGTAAAAACAATTGACGGTTTACGTCTGAAAACAGAAATATAAGACTTTAAAATTGGGGAGATTGAAAAATGAATTCAGAAATTTAATTGTTAAAAATGAATCACTCTATAAATTGACCTCAAAATTACAAGATACATTTATAAATAGTATATTTTGAATTTCATGTAAAAACAATTTACAGTTTACGTGCAGAAACAGAAATATATAACTTTAGAATGAAATTGCGAAATGCATTCAGATAATTGAAAATTAGTTTAAAATTAATCACAGGAGCAATTGGTCTCAAAATCACAATATACATCTAAAAATAGTGTATTTTGAAATCTACATAAAAATAATTGTTAATTTATTTCCAAAAACAGAATTATATAAATTAGAAATGAAGTTAGGAAAATGATAAAAATGCATTCAGAGATTTGATAAATTGCTGAAAACTAATCACACAAGCAATTGGCCTCAAGATCACAAGATATATCTAGAAATAGTGAATATTTAATTTTATGTGAAAAGAATCGATGATTTATGTCTAGAAACGAAAACATAAGACTTCAAAGTAAAATTAGGTAAAATCGAGAAATGCATTCGGAGATTTGAAAAATTGTTAAAAATTAATCACTTAATCAATTGGCCTGAAAATTTCAAAATACATCTAGAAATAGTGTATTTTAAATTCTACAAAAAAACAATTGATAATTTTCTTCTAGAATCTAAAATAAAAGTTTTAGAAATGAAATTCCGAAAATTGAAAGGATGAATTAAGTGATTTAAAAAATTATTAAACATTCATCACACGAGTAATTGGCCTCAAAATTACAAGAAACATTAAGAAATAGTATATCTTAAATTCTACCTATAAACAATTGATTATTTATGTTGAGGAACAGAAATATAAAACTTCAAAATGAAATTGGGGAAATTGTAAAATTAATTCAGGAATTTGAAAAATTGTTAATAACTAATCACACTAGAAATTGACCTCAAAAATTACAAGATACGTTTAGAAAATAGTATATTTTGAATTGCAATTAAAAACAATTGCCAGTTTAGGTGCAGAAACAGAAATATATACTTTTAGAATCAAATTGAGAAAATCGAAAAATGCATTCAGATAATTAAAAATTTGTTAAAAATTAATCACCGAAGCAATTGGCCTCAAAATCACAAGGTATATTTAGAAATAGTGTATCTTTAATTCTGCCTATAAAGAAGTAATGATTTTTGTCCAGAAACAGAAGTATAAGACTTTAAAATAAAATTAGAAAAATTGAAAAATGCATTGGGCGATTTAATATTTTTTAAAAAACGAATCATAAGATCTTTTAGCCTCAAATTTACAAAACACATTTAGAAATAGTGTATTTTCAATTTTATAAAAGAACAGTTGACAATTTTCTTCTAGAACCCAAAATATAAGACTTCATTGTGAAATTCTGAAAATTGAAGAATGTATATAGTGATTAGAAATATTATTAAAAATTCATTACATAAGCAATTAGCCTCAAAACATCACAAAATACATTTAGAAATAGTGTATTCTGAATTATACAAAAAACAATTGAGAATTTACTTCCAGAACCAAAAATATAAGACTTTAAAATGAAATTACCTAAATCAAAAAAATGCATACTGAGATTTAAATAATTGTTAAATAATTAATTATATAAGAAATTGGCCTCAAATTTATAAAACACATCTAGAAATAGTGTATTTTTAATTCTACGTAAAAACAATTAACGATTTACGTCTAATAATAAAAGTTTAAGACTTTGAAATAAAATTAGCGAAATCGAAAGATGCATTCGAAGATTTGAAAAGCTGTTAAAAATTAATTGTATGAGCAATTGGCCTCAAAATCACAAGATGCATCTAGAAATAGTGTGTTTTGAATTCAACACTAAAACAATTGATGATTTACTTCTAGAAACAGAAAGTATGTGACTTTAAAATGAAATTAGCGTAATCTAAAAATGCAACCAGAGATTGTTAAAAATTAATCACCTGAGCAATTGACCTCACAATCACAGATATACATCTAGAAATAGTGTATTTTGAATTCGACATACAAACAATTAACTATTTACGTCCAGAGACAAAAATGTAAGACTTTAAAATGAGATTATGGAAATCAAAACATGCATTCAGACGTTTGAAAAATTGTTAACAATTAATCACACTAGCAATTAGCCTCAAAATCACAATATACATTTAGAGATAGTTCATTATGAATTCTACTTAAAAACAATTGACCATTTGCGTCTAGAGCCAAAAGTATAGGACTTCAAAATGAAGTTACCAAAATCAAAGAATGCATTCAGAGGTTAGAAATTTGTTTTTAAATTATTCACATAAGCAATTGGCCTCAAAATCACAAGATACATCTAGAAATAGTGTATTTTAAATTCTACATAAAAACAATTGATGATTTTTGTCTAGGAGAAAAAGTATAAGGCTTCAAAATGAAATAAGAGAAAACGAAAAATACATTTAAAGATTTGAAAAAATATTAATAATCAATCACACAAGTAATTGGCCTCAAAATCACAAGGCACAATTAGAAATAGTATATATTTAATTCTAGGTAAAAACAAGTGACGATTTTAACCAAGAAACAAAAGTGTAAGCCTTCAAAATGAAATTAGGAAAATCAAAAAATGCATTCAGAGGTTTAAAAATAGCTAATCATACGAGAAATTAACCTCAAAATCACAAGAGAAATGCAGAAATAGTGTATTTTGTATTTCACATAAAAACAATTTACCATTTACGTCCAGAGACAAAATTATAAGACTTCAAAATAAAGTTACTGAAATCAAAAATGCATTCAGAGGTTTGAAAATTTGTTAACAATTAATCACAAGAGCAATTGGCCTCAAAATTACAAGACACATCTAGAAATAGTGTACCTCAAATCCTACATAAAAACAATTGATGATTTTTGTCTAAGAAAAGAAGTATAAGGCTTCAAAACAAAATTGGAGAAAACGAAAAATAAATTCGGAGATTTGAAAAAATGTTTAAAATTTAATCACACGAGCAAATGGCCTCAAAATCACAAGGCACGATTAGAAATTGTGTATTTTTAATTCTAGGCAAAAACAAGTGACGATTTCCGTCAAGAAACAGAAGTGTAAGCTTTTAAAATGAAATTAGGGAAATCAAAAAATGCATTCAGAGGTTTGAAAAATTGTTAAAAATTATTCACATAAGCAATTGGCCTCAAAATGACAAGATACATCTAGAAATAGTGTATTTTAAATCCTACATAAAAACAGTTGATGATTTATGTCTAATAACCGAAGTATAAGGTTTCAAAATGAAATAAGAGAAAACGAAAAATACATTTAAAGATTTAAAAAAAAAAAAATTAATAATCAATCACACAATTAATTGGCCTCAAAATCACAAGGCACAATTAGAAATTGTGTATTTTTAATTCTAGGCAAAAACAAGTGACGATTTCCGTCAAGAAATAGAAGTATAAGCCTTTAAAATGAAATTAGGAAAATAAAAAAATGCATTCAGAGGTTTATAAATTTGTTAAAAACTAATCACACGAGAAATTAACCTCAAAATCACAAGATAAATCTAGAAATAGTGTATTTTAAATTTCACATAAAAACAATTGTTTATTTACGTGCAGGGCCAAAATTATAAGACTTCGAAATGAAGTTATTAAAATCAAAAATGCATTCAGAGGTTTGAAAAATTGTTAACAATTAATCACAAGAGCAATTGGCCTCAAAATCACAAGATACATCTAGATTTAGTGTATTTTAAATCTTACAGAAAAACAATCGATGATTTTTGTTCAGAAACAGAAGTATAAGGCTTCAAACTGAAATTAGAGAAAACGAAAAATACATTCGGAGATTTGAAAAAATGTTAAAAATTAGTCACTTAAGCAATTGGCCTCAAAATTACAAGACACAATTAGAAATAGTATATATTCAATTCTAGGTAAAAACAAGTGACGATTTACACTAAGAAACAAAAGTGTATGCCTTCAAAATGAAATTGAGAAAATCAAAAAATACATTCAGAGGTTTAAAAATTTGTTGAAAACTAATCACAAGAGAAATTAACCTCAAAATCAGAAGGTAAATCTAGAAATATTGTATTTTGAATTTCACATAAAAACAATTGATTATTTACGCCCAGGGCCAAAATTATAAGACTTCGAAATGAAGTTACTAAAATCAAAAATGCATTCAGAGGTTTTAAAAATTGTTCAATAATTAATCATAAGAGCACATGGCCTCAAACTCACAAAATATATTTAGAAATAGTGTATTTTTAATTCTATATATAGATAATTAATGATTTACCTTTAAAAACCAAAGTTTAAGACTTCAAAATAAAATGAGGATAATCGAAAATTGCATTCAGAGATTTGAAAAATTGTTAAAAACTAATTACAGGAGAAATTGGCGTCAAAATCACAGTATACATCTATAAATAGTGTATTTTGAATTTTACATAGAAACAATTGACTATTTACATCTAGAGCCAAAAGTATAGGACTTCAAAATGAAATTATGGAAATCAAAAAATGCATTCAGAGGATTGAAATTTTTTTTAAAATTTTTCACATAAGCAATTGGCCTCAAAATCACAAGGCACAATTAGAAATAGTTGTATTTATAAATCTACACAAAAACAAGTGACGATTTACGACAAGAAACAAAAATATAAGTCTTTAAAATGAAATTAGGGAAAATCGAAAAATGCATTCATACATTTGAAAAATTGTCAAAAACTAATCACAAGAGTAATTGGCCTCAAAATCACAAGATACATTTAAAATGAGTGTGTTTTGAATTCATCACTAAAACAATTGATGTTTTACTTCTAGAAACTGAAGTATGTGACTTTAAAATGAAATTAGGGTAATCTAAAAATGCAACCAGAGATTTGAAAGATTGTTAAAAATTAATCACATGAGTAATTGGCCTCAAAATCACTTAAATACATCTAGGAAAAGTGTATTTTTAATTGAACATAAAAACAATTGACTATTTACATTCAGAGCCAAGAGTATAAGATTTTAAAATAAAATTACGGAAATCAAAAAATGCATTCAGAAGTTTAAATTTTTTTTAAAAATTATTCATAGGAGCAATTGGCCTCAAAATTACAAGATACATCTAAAAATAGTGTGTTTTAAATCTTACAGAAAAACAATTAATGATTTTTGCCTAGTAACAGAAGTATAAGGCTTCAAAATGAAATGAAAGTGAAAACGAAAAATACATTCGGAGATTTGCAAAAATGTTAAAAATTAATCACACAAACAACTGACCTCAAAATCACAAGATACGATTAGAAATAGTATATTTTTAATTCTGGGCAAAAACAAGTGATGATTTACGTCAAAATACAAAAGTATAAACCTTTAAAATGAAAATAGGGAAAGTCGAATAATGCATTCAGATATTTGAAAAATTTTTAACAACTAATCATAGTCGTAATTGGCCTCAACATCACAAGATACATTTTAAGAAAGTGTATTTTAAATTTTACATAAAAACAACTGATAAATTTCGTCTAGAAACAGAAGTATATGACTTTAAAATTAAATTAGGGAAATGGAAAAATGCATGAAGAGATTTAAAAAATTTGTTAAAAACTAATCACACGAGCAATTAGCCTCAAAATCACAATATACATTTAGAAATAGTGTATCTTACATAAAAACAATCGATGATTTTTGTTTAAGAACAGAAGTATAAGGTTTCGAAATGAAAATAGAGAATACGAAAAATACATTCAAAGATTTGAAAAAAAGTTAATAATCAATCACATAAGCAATTGGCCTCAAAATCACAAAGCATAGTTAGGAATTGTGTATATTTAATTATACGTAAAAACAAGTGACGATTTATGTCAAGAAACAAAAGTATAAGCCTTCAAAATGAAAATAGGGAAAATCGAAAAATGCATTCAGACATTCGAAAAATTGTTAAAAACTAATCACAAGAGTAATTGGCCTCAATATCACAAGATACATTTAAAAACAGTGTATTTTAAATTTTAAGTAAAAACAATTGACGACTTTTGTCTTCAAGCAAAAGTAGACGACTTTAAAATTAAATTAGGGAAATGGAAAAGTGCATGAAGAGATTTGAAAAATTTGTTATAAATTAATCACACGAGCAATTGGCCTCAAAATTACAACATACATTTATAAACAGTGTATTGTTAATTATATGTAAAAACAGTTGATGATTACTGTCCAGAAACAGCAGTATAAGGCTTCGAAATGAAATTGGGGAAATCGAAAAATTCACTCAGCGGTTTGGAAAATGGTTAAAAACTAATCACACAAGAAATTGACCTCAAAATCACAAAATACATCTAGAAAAAGACGATTTTTAATTTTATGTAAAAACAATTAACGATTTATGTCCAGAAACAGAAGCCTTTAAAATTAAATTAAGGTAATCAAAAAATGCATTAAGACATTTGAAAAATTGTTTTAAATTATTTACAAATAATTGGTCTTCCTTCCTTTCGAATATTTTAGAATTTAAATCCTTTTTTTAAGGTTTTGTTTTTATGTTAGTAGTTTTTTTTTGAAATAATTATCTTTCTTACCATATCTGCAGATACATCAAGTTTTGTAAAATATTTTTCTGGTATAGACAATTAGGAAATTGATACTTACTTAAATATATGTTTGTCAAGCGTGGGTAACCTCATGTTCGTGTTGATTTTGGTGTCGGCGGCGGCGGCGGCGCTGGCCCCGTTGTTGTTGCCCCCTTTCGAGCTGAGATCAAGGGGTTGCTCGCCGCCGACGACGGCCTTCTCCGGCTCGGCCACCCTGTCGGCCTGGAAGTTCCTGGCCAGGTTGGCCAGCTGGAACCAGTTGGGCTGCAGCAGGTTGGGCGGGTAGTAGGGCAGGTGGGGGGCGGTGGGGCCGGGCGCGTTGCCCGAGAGGGCCGCCACCGTCGCCAGCGCCGCCATCGAGGTGACGCTCTCGAGGGCCGTCATGTTGCGGTGCTTGCTCAGGTTGTTCAGCAGGCTAGCCGTCGGCGTCAGCGTCGGCGGCGCCTCCAGGTCACTGGGACTGTCACTTGAATCCGAGTCCGTGTGACGGGGACTCTAAAAACAAAAACAAAAAATAACAAACTTTAATAATAATTTTATTTCAATTCAATTTTAACCATCAAAATTTAATCAAGCCATGAGAAAAACCCAAAAAAAAAAACATTTTTTTATACTTATTCCAAAGACCTTTTATAGTAGTCATAAACTATATTGAATTGTCTTCAATTAGATGTTAGAATCATCAAAATCTAATAAAGTCTTGAGAAGTTATGCCATTTTGAATAAATAAATTTTTTAATCATTAGTGTGCAGAACTTGAATCAAATTCAAATTTCGTTAGCTTAATACAGGATCTCGCTGTATCTCGCTTATTTTTGATCCGATTTGAATAAATAAAACATCAAATTAAATGATTTTTAAAAGACTTTAATATGAACTGTACTGATATTTTTTCTTGCATCCAGTTTTTGACAAAAGACGATCAACTTTTTTTTTTCAAATTGCACTGTATATATATTTTGTACTGATACGCAAGGAGATTTTTTTCCGAATTTAAATTTGCAAACGATTTTATCCATTCATCAAACCAAAGTCGAGAAGTTGAGGATTAAAAAAAAATTAAAAATCAAATACCCATAGTAAACAATATACAGAGCCTATTCCAAATGTCAAAAGTGACAGTGTCAGTCATTGGTACAATACTGTAATGATTTTTAATAATTTCATAATAAAAATGTTGCAAGATTTCAAAAACTGAAAAACGATTTCTGTAGAAGCACAAAATTCTAGTACAGTGTTTGAAATATTGCAACATTTTAATTATGAAATAATTAAAAATCGTTGCAGTATTGTATCAATGGCTGTCAGTGTCACTTTTGACATTTAAAATAGGGTCTGTGTATTGTTTACAATGGATACTTGACTTTTTATTTATTTTTTTAATCCTCAATTTCTCGACTTAAGTTTGATGTATGGATAAATTTGTCTACAATTTTATATTCAGAAAAAAAATCTCCTTGCGAATCAATAAAAATATATATACAGTACAATTTAAAAAAAAATGTTGATCGTATTTTGTCAAAAACTGGGTGCGAGAAAAAATAACAGTTCAGATCCTATTAAAGTCTTTTAAAAATGGTTTAATTTGATGTTTTATTAATTAAAATCGGATAAAAAATTAGTGAGATACAGCACCAAAGGTTTTTCGTCAGTCACCCTGTATAATTAAACATAAAATATTTTTATATTTCTTGCTTTATTTTATCAAGATTTTCCAGAATTTATAATGGAAGAAATTCTGTAAAATTTTAAGGGCCTGTAAGTAAAAATTTTTGGGATTAGTAACGTTTTTTCAACGAATTACAATCTAAAAAAAATGCTTGATATTTCAAAAAGTCTCGATAAAGTTTGTAAAAATGGAGACGCAAAATTACTTGGAATTTTCTAGAAGTTTTCTAAAAAATTTGAATAAGATAATATTAGAAATGATGGAAGTTTCTAAAAATTAAAAAAAAATACAGTAAATTCTTGAAAAAAATTCTTCAATTAGGGTGAGAAGAAAAGTTTCTGCAATTATATAAAGCCTGGAAAGAAAAATTGTGGAAAAGGCTTAAACATCCGATAATTTCTTGGAAACTTCAAGTGAATATAGCATGAGGAGTTATGAAAAAAATGAATTTAGACTGATTTCATTAAATTAAACTAGCAGAAGCAAGTTTCTAAAAGTTTTCTAAAAATCAAGCAAATTTGAATAAGATTAAACAAAAAATAATGAAAGTTTTTAAAAATAAAAAATAAAATCCGGAAAATCTTGAAGAAAATGCTTCAATTAGAGTGAGAAGAAAAATTGTTGGAAAATTATAAAGACTGAAAAAAAACTGTTGAAAATGATTGAACCTCCGAAAATTTCTAAGAAATTACAGTTGAAATTAAACAAAGTTTATAGAATTTTTAAAGCATATTCTTGTAATTTTGTGTTTAAAATTGGCTAATTTTATCAAATATAGATTTAAAGTCTGTCAAATTTTGACTAATTTATTCACTCGAAAATTTCCTTTATATTAAGAAAGTTTTGTAATTAATTTTATTTTAAACCGCGAGACTATCACTAATTGATATTAATAGTATATGTAGGGTGGGTGGGTGGCCTCTATCCCACCCTCCAATCAGTAAAACATCATCAAAAATTATTTGAAAAATTTGTACGAATAAATATTTATAAATTGCAATTATTTTGTGTTTATTTTTTACAACTTTTAATTAAAACCCTCGCTTATGTTTTACTGTTTGGAGGGTGGGATTGAGGCCACCCACCCACCCTACATATACGTAAAACTTTAATTCACAATCGTTGATGATTTTGCTGCTAAAACAATCAAACCCTTTATGTAATGAAAAATAAAACAAAATCAAAATTTAAGTTTAAATATAGACAATTTTCTGTAGCTAATTTTATCTAATTTCTATGTCTGCCCACCCATCATGACTCAAATTTTTGCTAATTTACTGACTCAAAAATTTTACTATTTTAATTTTTTTAATACAAAAAGTTTTGTAATTAATTTTATTAGAAACCGCAAGGCGATAAGGAATTATAGTTTATATGTATATGTAGGGTGGGTGGGTGGCCTCTATCCCACCCTACAATCAGTAAAACTTCTTCAAAAATTATTTTTAATATTTGTATGAATACATCAATTAAAAAATGTAAATATTTTGTGTTTGTTTACATTTTATAAATTTTAATTAAAACCCTTGCTTATGTTATACTGATTGGAAGGTGGGATAGAGGCCACCCACCCACCCTACATATTAATGATAACTTTAATTGCTAATCTTTGATGATTTTGCTGCTAAAAATAATCAAACCCTTTATGTAATAAAAAATAAAACAAAATCAAAATTTAAGTTTAAATGCAGACGATTTTTTGTAGCTAATCTTATCTAATTTAGATTCAAAGTCTGCCCACCCATCATGCATCAAATTTTTGCACCCACCCTACATATCCATATAAATTTCAATTACTGATAGTCTCGCGGTTTCCAATAAAATTAATTACAAAACATTTTGTATAAAAAAATTAAAATAGCAAAAAATTGACAAACGATGGGTGGGCAGATTTTAAATCTAAATTAGATAAGATTAGCTTTACAAAGTCATTTATATTTAAACTTAAATTTTGATTTTGTTTTATTGTTCATTACATAAAGGGTTTGATTATTTTTAGCAGCAAAACCATCAAAGATTAGCAATTAAAGTTATCATGTATATGTAGGGTGGGTGGATGGCCTCTATCCCACCTTCTAATCAGTAAAACATCATCAAAAATTATTTGAAATATTTGAATAAATAAATCTATTAAAATTGCAATTATTTTTTGTTTATTTATATTTTACAACGTTTAATTAAAACCCTCGCTTATGTTTTACTGATTGGAGGGTGGGATAGAGGCCACCCACCCACCCTACATATACATGATAATTTTAATTGCTAATCGCTGATGATTTTGCTGCTTAAAATAATCAAAATCTTTATATAATAAAAAATAAAACTAAATCAAAATTTAGGTTTAAATATGAATGATTTTCTTTAGGTAATCTTATCTAATTTAGATTTAAAGTCTGTCCACCCATCATGCATCAAATTTTTGCTAATTTACTGACTCAAAAATCTTACTATTTTAATTTTTTTATACAAAAAGTTTTGTAATTAAATTTATTGGAAACGGCGAAGCGATAAGGAATTATAGTTTATATGTATATGTAGGGTGGGTGGGTGGCCACTATCCCACCCTCCAATCAGTAAAACATCATCAAAAATTAAATGAAAAATTTGTTTGAATACATCTCTAAAAATTGCAATTATTTTGTGTTTATTTATATTTTACAACTTTTAATTAAAACCCTCGCTTATGTTTTACTGATTGGAGGGTGGATAGAGGCCACCCACCCACCCTACATATATATGATAATTTTAATTGCTAATTGCTGATGATTTTGCTGCTAAAAATAATCAAACTCTTTTATGTCATAAAATATAAAACAAAAACAAAATTTATGTTTAAATATAAATAACTTTCTATTGCCAGCTTTATTTAATTTAGATTTAAAGTCTGCCCACCCATCATGCATCAAATTTTTACTAATTTACTCACTCAAAAATTTTACTATTTTAATTTCATTTTTATACCAAAAGTTTAGTAATTAATTTTATTGGAAACCGCGAGACTATCAGTAATTAAAATTTATATGTATATGTAGGGTGTGTTAGTGGCCACTATCCCACCCTACAATTAGTAAAACATCATCAAAAATTATTTGAAATATTTGAATAAATAAATCTATTAAAATTGCAATTAGTTTTTGTTTATTTATATTTTACAACTTATAATTAAAACTGTCGCTTATGATTTACTGATTGGAGGGTGGGATAGAGGTCACCCACCCACCCTACATATACATGATAATTTTAATTGCAAATCGCTGATGATTTTGCTGTTTAAAATAATCAAAATCTTTATGTAATAAAAAATAAATCTAAATTAAAATTTAGGTTTAAATATAAATGATTTTCTTTAGGTAACCTTATCTGATTTAGATTTAAAGTCTGCCCACCCATCATGCACCAAATTTTTACTACTTTGCTCACTCAAAAATTTTACCTTCGTAATTTCTTTTTTATTCAATAACTTTTGTAATCAATTTTATTGGAAAACACGAGACAATATTGAATAATAGTTTATATGTATATGTAGGGTGGGTGGGTGGCCACTATCCCACCTTCCAATCAGTAAAACATCATCAAAAATTATTTGAAATATTTGTTTGAATAAATCTCTAAATATTGCAATTATTTTGAGTTTGTTTATATTTTACAACTTTTAATTAAAACCCTCGCTTATGTTTTACTGATTGGAGGGTGGGATAGAGGCCACCCATCCACCTTACATATACATGAAACTTCAATTCACAATTGTTGATGATTTTGCTGCTAAAAACAATCAAACACTTTATATAATGAAAAATAAAACAAAATCAAAATTTACGTTTAAATATAGACGATTTTCTGTAGCTAATCTTATCTAATTTCAATGTATGCCCACCCATCATGACTTAAATTTTTGCTAATTGACTCACTCAAAAAGTTTACTATTTTAATTTATCTTTTATACAAAAAGTTTTACAAGTAATTTTATTGGAAACCGTGAGTCAATAGGGAATTATAATTTATATGTATATGTAGGGTGGGTGGGTGGCCTCTATCCCACCCTCCAATCAGTAAAACATCATCAAAAATTAAATGAAAAATTTGTTTGAATACATCTCTAAAAATTGCAATTATTTTGTGTTTATTTATATTTTACAACTTTTAATTAAAACCCTCGCTTATGTTTTACTGATTGGAGGGTGGATAGAGACCACCCACCCACCCTACATATACATGATAACTTTAATTGCTAATCGTTGATGATTTTGCTGATAAAAACAGTCAAACCCCTTTATGTAATAAGAAATAAAGCAAAAACAAAATTTATGTTTAAATATAAATAACTTTTTATTGCCAGCTTTATCTAATTTAGATTTAAAGTCTGCCCACCCATCTTATATTAAATTTTTATTAATTTACTTACTCAAAAATTTTACCTTTTTTATTTCTTTTTTATTTAAAAAGTTTTGTAATTAATTTTATTGGAAACCGCGAGACGATAAGGCATTAAAGATTCAATGTATATGTAGGGTGGGTGGGTGGCCACTATCCCACCTTCCAATCAGTAAAACATCATCAAAAATTATTTGAAATATTTGTTTGAATTGATAGAAAGCCATTTATATTTGAACTTTATGATTTTGTTTTATTAATGGGTTTGATTGTTTTTAGCAACAAAATCATCAACGATTAGTAATTATAGTTATCATGTATATGTAGGGTGGGTGGGTGGCCTCTATCCACTTTCCAATCAGTAAAACATAAGCGAGGGTTTTAATTAAAAGTTGTAAAACGTAAACAAACAAAAAAGAATTGCATTTTTTTTTATATTCATACAAATAATGTTTGATGATGTTTTACTGTATGGTGGGATAGAGGATTTTAGAATCCTCGACAAAAAGTTTGGAAAAATTCTAGAACCCTTAAATAATCTAAGAGGAGATCCAGATAAGATAAAGCGAAGAATGCTACAAATTTTTAAAATTGTATAAGAAAAATTTGTAAAATTTCTTTTAATTACAGGGAGAATTGATAAAAATTCTAGAACATTAAAAATTTTGATGAATCTAGAATTAAAATTGTTAGACAATTCTATAAACCTTGAAAAAATAACCTAGTGAATTTCACATACAAAAGATGAAAAATGTAAAAGTGTAAAAGAAAAAATTGTGAAAAAAAAACTATCAAAGAAAACACTTGCAAGTGGAGAAATTAAGAAATAAAATTGTGGAAAAGTTTTATGTTTTTAAATTTTAAAACTCTCCGCAAAATTTCTAGGAATGTAGATTAAGACTTACTATAAAATTTTAGAACACTTAAAAATTACGATAAGTAAAAGCATGTAAAGTAAGAAAATCTAAGAGTATGAAATAAAACATTTTTCGAAACAAAATTATGCAATTTGAAAGAATTTTTTTTGAAAAAACCTCAATAACTTCAAATAATCTGGACTTATTTTAGTTCAAAATTGTAAAACTTGAACATTTAAATAAAAAACTTTCAAAAGCTATTGGAAATTTCTGAAAGAAAAATTATTGAAAAATTCCAGAAATTTATTTAAAAAAATCACGAAAACAATACTTCCTCTATACATATACAGAGTGGGCCACGAATAACGACCATTAAAAGTTTACGGGGTTCCTGCAAGAGGAAAAATCTGAAAAAATTCAACATTGTACGGTTGATTGTGATCTCGTCATGGAAAATATTTTTGACTTTCTATCACTTCCGGTTGTACCGGAAATGGCTACCAACTTTCTTATTTTAAATGGAACATACTGTATATTATTTTATTTTTAAATTCCTTGTTCGATTGCCTACCTCTCCATATGGGTTTATGTCAACTTAACTTTTACAGTTTTTGATTTAAAAATTTATTTGTCAAATATTGACCTCAAATAGGCGTTTAGAAAAATGCCTATAACTTCTAATAGGTACAAGATAGACACACGTGCGGCATCTTGTTTTGTACCTAATCGGTTCCTCTACCACGGAAAAAAATTGACATGTGTCAATTTTGACAGTTGGTATTTCAAAAATATCAATATTTCAGTGCCCACTTAAAAACATCATATTTAAATTTTTTCAAATGGAATGACCAATATTTTATCTTATAGGGTGATTCGCAAGACAATTTGCTACAAAAAAGTATTATACATCACTATATCTAGAGCCAGTAGTTTTTAAGTTATTTCGAAATTTATTTCCTCTCACATTTCAATAATTCCTCTTATATTCACACAGGCACTATAGTAGGCTTCTGTCAATATCTATTGAATCGAATAAGGAAACATTCGTCTGAATATTATTAAAATGAATAGTTATCCCCAGTTACAACTTACAAATAAAACTGAAGCAAGAAGACTGGAATAAAATAATTTTTAAATAAGTAATTAAATGCAGGAACTGAAAAAAGTTGTCAGAAAAAAATTATAACAATTGTTCAAAATGATAACCATTAACATGTAAACACTGTGCAGCACGTGTTGCGTCACCCTCTTATGTTGCTCGCCTAATTTTTTCTGAATTAAGATTCCGCGAATGCAGCTCGCACCCTTTCTTCCAATTCTTCTCGGGTATTGTCGGCATTTGCATAAACTTTGTTTTTTATACGACATCAAAGATATATGTGTATTTTCAATTGACACACATGTGATTGGTTTTTCTATTGAAAATACCTTCATGAGAGAAACTTGATTCGTTCGTCCAAATTATATTAATTTTAAGCAACAACAACTCACAAAAATCAATCCTGTTCTCTGCATCTTGAGAAAATAATTTATATTTATAATTAAGCATCCGATAGATTTTCCAAATTATTTGGAGTGGGGTTCTGCTTACTCTCAAATCCTCCTAGCAACCTGATGCGCGTTGATTTGCTTGAAAATAAGTCAAAACATTTACTTGAATTTCCTCATTCTCGGTTATTAGCTTTGGTTGATTTTTTTCTGCGTTTTGTTTTCCAAAAAGTAGTTAATTTGACTCCAGTCTTCGAAACTTTTTTCTATCCATCGGCGGTAAGTGTGGATAAGTTTCGTTGAAAGTTTTGCAAGTTCTCTCAACAATTCTGCTGCACTGGCCATATATGACAAATAAATTCATAATTTCTTTATTGGTATAGGTATTCATTTTATTATTACTCGAAAGAAGTGTACACAAATATTAATACGTTGGATTCAACAAATATTGACAGAAGCCTACTATAGTGCCCGTGTAAATAGAACAGGAATCATTCAAATAAAAATTCTGAGAGGGAACTAATTTCGAAATAACTCAAAAACTACTGGCTCTAGATATAGGGATGTATAATACTTTTTTGTAGCAAATTGTCTTGCGAATAACACTATGAGGTAAAATATTGGTCATTCCATTTGAAAAAATTGAAATATGATGTTTTTAAGTAGGCGCTGAAAAATTGATATTTTTGAAATACCAACTGTCAAAATTGACGCATGTCAATTTTTTTCCTTTGTAGAGGAATCCATTAGGTACAATACAAGATGCCGCTCGTGTGTCTATCTTGTACCTACTAGAAGTTATAGGCATTTTTCTAAACGCTTATTTGAGGTCAATATTTGACAAATAAATTTTTAAATCAAAAACTGTAAAAGTTAAGTGGACATAAACCCATATGGAGAGGTAGGCAATCGAACAAGGAATTTAAAAATAAAATAATATAAAGTATGTTCCATTTAAAATAACAAAGTTGGTAGCCATTTCCGGTACAACCGGAAGTGATAGAAAGTCAAAAATATTTTCCATGAGGAGATTGCAATCCACTGTACAATGTTGAATTTTTTCAGATTTTTCCTTTTGCAGGAACCCCGTATACTTTTAATGGTCGTTATTCGTGGCCCACCCTGTATACTTCGTATATAGGGAAAGTTAAAAAACTGCTTCACAATTTTACAACCTACGAAAAAATTTCTTGGTATCTAAACATAAAATTATTGGATATTTTTAGAACCCTTGAAGGCAACCTCAAAAAGTTAAATTAATAAATGCTTGATAAGAAAAATTTCTGTAAAATTCATGAATTCTCTAAGAAAATGCTTACAATTTGAAGGAAAAAGCCTGGAATGACAATTGTAATCGTTCTAGGAATCTGGAAATAATTTTCTTGAAATTTTATCAAAGTTTCTGGGAATCTGAACCCTTTAAGAAAATCGTGACTAATTTTGATAAGATTTTTATAGGATCTAGCAATTTTTCCTAAAAGGAGAGCCCAAATTGCTATAAATTTCGAAATTACTGAAATCTTAAGAATCCTTGTAAAAATCTTAGAGAATTTCGATAGAATAAAGCAAGTACAGTAAAAAAACTCTTGATGAATGATTACAATTTGGAGCGAAAATTCTTACACAAAAAATTTCTAAAAATCTAGCAAATGGGCGAGAAATTACTAGAAGTAAAACCGTAAACAAAAAATTGCTAACCGAAATTAGGTGAAAAATGCTTTACAATTTTAGTGTTTTTAGTGTTTAACTTTAATGAAGATGTAAACTATGTAAATTGGTGCAATTTCACACATAGCAACGCATGTAGGAAACGAATATCCGCAATAAAAAAAGAGGGTACACCTGGCACTCGGCGTGTTCTATAATTAAAGGAAAATGCAGATATTACACAATTATAATGTTATAGAACAGAAGGGGGGTAGATAGAGGCATGTGCGCGCTTCGATAATTCCGTGAGTAGTTTTATATGTAAATGAATAGATGTTCCTGATCCGACGCAAATTGTTTTTAATGGCCTTCCGCGGCAGAAAGAGTTAACGACAATAACCGAACCATCAATCGAGAATATTTAATGCACAACAAACGGCGATAACGCGGATAATATTAATGAATCCTGCCAGGCAGGTAATAATAATAATCTCGGGTGTCATTTTTTTCGCCATAATAAATCAGCCAGATAATTGAGTGCAGAATAAATGCAGATGGCGGAACAGCATTAGCGGGATAATATAAATAGCCAAACCGTGTATGGGAGCAGAGAAACTTGGCCGTTGCAAAATTTATCGATCAAATTAAAACGGGAATGGGTTCAGGCTCTAATTGCTCCACCAAGAACAGCTAAATATTATAAAACGCCGTTATAATTATTTATTCACGTTATGCGTTATCCGCATTTACATTAGTATATAATAACGGTATTAGTAAAAATATTTTAGGTAATATAATCGTTATTACAAATATTAACAGTAAAGCCTTCGAACGTGATTTCTGGAAGAGAACAAAGGCGAAATTTATATATGCAACTCTCACGAGTAGCGTATTTCAACGGACGCAAAGTGGATAACACAGAAATATGGAGGTAAAATGTGTGGAATATGCGATCTTGATAATGCGGCACCTGAATAACATTTTCATAAAGGATCGCCGATTTCCTCTACCGTTCACTCGAAATGCGAACCAAAGCAAGTCACACTTGTCCCACTTTAGAGCCCAGCCGCATAAAGTGCAATCCGATTTTTTCCATTTCACGACCGCCCAACGGCCACGCGGCCCAGCCACTCGCAAAGACGATTTTCTATTGACACTGGCGATAATTAATGCGCAATGCACGCGGCTAAGGTGCGGGGCGAATTTTTCCACCGGATTCATAATTTATATTTCGCATTGATTAGAATCTATATTTATGCGCTAATTAAAGCCGTCGGATACAAGACATGAAACGCGGCCTTGTCTGCACATATGGATATGGATACGTGGATTTCGCAACTTGCGTTAGGCTCTACTTCCCAATTCAATTACCACACACACACACACACTCGGCATTCGCGTCCAGAAGCGAAAAAAATTGAAAAACCGTGACATTTCCCTAATGCGTCCGCTGGAAAAATGCGCTTCCTGTCTTAACCGCTAACAGTTAACCCGGCATTTACATACTGCACACTTTTATTACACTAATTACGGAATAAGTGCGTGTGATCCTCTTCCACCATCAACATTCAACCTCTTCTACATGCAATACAAAAATATTACATCAACTATTTATCAATAAAAATGTATTAAAATCCTTTACATTGTAGAAAATTTACTAATAATTAGGAATTCGTAGTCTTAGTAAGAATAAATAGTAACAAAAACACAAAAACATTTCGTAAATCTACATTAATTATTCTTACTAAGACTTATAGACGAAATGTGTTTGTGTTTTTCTAATTATTCACTATTTATCAATATAATTTTGATGTGCCAACATTTTTTTTTCTGTTTTTTCGTCAACCAAAAGGAGAAGAGCCTCACCACTTTTAAGCGAAACGGATACGAGTGATATAGAATGTGTCAAATTAGAAAAAAAATGTTGCCAAAAGATCCAGAAGATATATCGCAAGTAGTAAATATGTTTATTGATGATAACTTTTTTTCCTTATTGAAGACCGAAACAAACAGATATCACCATCAAAATGCCCATAAGTATAAAAATATAAAATACGTTAAAAGGTGATCGGATACAACGGTAACGAACTGAAAATATTCTTTGAAAAAGTCGAAATAGATTCAGGCAAACTCTACAACCGATCTATTTTTTCAACAATGAGGAAATGCCAGAAAATGCTACCCGAACTTTTAAGGTAGACTTAGTTCTAAATTATTTTTACTTTCCCTATATAGTATATATAGGGGAAGTATTGTTTTCGTGCGGAAAAATGTCTGTGGGCGCTGTATCTCAAAAACGAATGATACGATTGAGATAAAACTTTAAATTTAAGATTTTATCGTTACAAACTGGAACTGAAAAGCTTTTGGTGAATATTAATAAACCGGAAGTGGATGTTTACTCGTGGCGTTTTCTTGTTTTTTTGGTGGTATTTTTTTAATATGAAAAATTTTAAAAAACGGTTCAAACAAAAGTTAAAGGGAATACAATACTGAGCAAGTTTTATTGGAACATATTTTTCATAAATTTCTTAATTTTCGAGAAAAAAATAAAAATTGAAAATTTTGATATTTTTTGTATTATTTCTCCTTAGAAAGTTTTGTCTTATTTTTTTAGCAAACTTTTAAATGTTTAAAAGCATGTTTTTTTTCAAAGAAATTTTATATTTCTTGACAGTTGGAAAAAAACTATTTTTATATAAATTTTAGATTGTTTATGAAATTTTTAAATTGATTTTTTTATTAAAATCACTCCGCCCGTGCTTCTTTTGCCCAAAATTTGACGTATGTCATTTTAAAATTGATTTGTTATTTATGTAATCTTCAAGAAAGAAGATCAAAGATAAATAAATAAATGGTTTTATAAAATTTCACCAATTTACGATAATTTGAAACAGATTAGATAGTTTTGAGTGAACGGTTTTTGTTAAATTGCTTTTAAGCCAAGTGTCATTTTTCTTTCTAGTTAATTTTAAAAAATAATTTCAACTATCTTTTTAACAAATTATTTTAATTGAAATATTTTTTTAACTGTTTAAAAATTATGTCATTTTTTTGAGAAATATTTTCTTTGTATATTTTGTTGTATAAAATTTCAATTGTTCAATTATTTTATACAAATTTATTATGTTTTTTTACAAAATTTTTAAAATAAATTCTCATTTGTTTTTTCGATATTTAAAAAACGACGTTTTTTCTTAAAGAAAATTTTCCATTTTTTTTTTTTGATGAGGAAGTGTGTGTATAGTTTTTTTGCTGTAAAATTCTAACTTATTTTATGTAAATTTTAAAAATGTTAAATAGTTTTCCATTATAGTTTCTAATGGATTAAAAAAAAAATATTTCAACAAATTTTAAATTACTTTTTTTTCAACTGTTGAAAACTTATTATTATTGTTTTTTCGTAAATTCGAATTGAGATTTCTTTCGAATGTTGAAAACATATGTTTTTTGTCTGAAAATGTTGCTTTTTATTGTTGAAGAAAAACTGTTTTTTACGTAAATTAAAAATTGTTTTTAAAATTGTAAAAGTGATTTTTTATCAAAAGAATTTTAGGTTTCCATTAAATTTCAATAATTTTGATAAAGCTGTAGAAAATTTCAATTGTCCAATAGTTTTATACCAATTATCACCGTTTGTTGTGCAAAATTTTCATTTGTTTCTCTGCAGAAAATCTCTTTCAACAGTTTCCATTTTTTAAGGATATGTATTTTCAAAAGTTTCTTCAGATATTTAAAAAAAACATGTTTTTTTTTTTATAAAGAAACTTTTTACATTTTTTTGAGGAGGAAGAATTTGTATAGATTTTTGCTGTAAAATTCTAACTTATATTATGTAAATTTAAAAAATATTAAATAGTTTTTCCATTTGAGTTAAAAATAATTTCAACAAATTTTGAATTACTCTTCTTTTGAACTGTGGAAAAATTATGTTTTTTTTACGAAAATTCGAATTGAGTTTTTTCCGATTGTTGAAATGTATGTCTTTTGCCAAAAAATGTTGTTTTTGGTCAAATGGTTTTATTCCATTGTTTTTTTTTAATTTTAATTTTTATTTCTTGGTGAATTTTGGAAAATAATTTCAACGGTCTTTTTAACTAATTTTTTAGCTGCATAAAAATTACCTCAATTTTTGTTTAGAGAAATTATCGTTTTGTTTTTTTTTTGTTGAAATTGTACAGAATTTCAATTGCCCAATTGTTTTAAGAATTATTTTCCCCAAATGTTTTTTATACATATAGTCATTGTTTTAAAATAAATTTTCCTTCGTTTTTCAGCTAATATTCAACAGTTATTCTAAAAAAACTATTAAGAGAATTACTTGAAAGCTTCAAAATCAACTTAAAAAATATCAACCTAACTTCATTAGGAACAAAATGGCGGTACTCCAAACATAAAATTGAAGAAATTTAATTTATATCAATTTTAAAAATTCTAAAAATAATAACTGTTTGAGAGATTAACCTAAAAACTTTAAAATCAACTTAAAACGAATGTATTTTTAATATTTAAAAAATATTTAATAACCTATCTTTATTAAAAAAATGGCGGTACTTCAAACACGAAATTGAAGAAATTAATTTTACAACGCCTATTTTAAACATTCTAAAAACAAATAACTATTCGAGTGATTAACTTGAAAACTTCAAAATTAACTTAAATGAAATATATTTTTAATATTTTAAAAATAAAATAACCGTTCTTTATTAGAAACAAAATGGCGGCACTCCAAAAATGAAATTGAAGAAATTGATTTTACAATGCCTATTTTAATCATTCTAAAAAATTAGCATTGAAGATATTGACTTCAAAATCAACTTAAAAGAAATGCATTTTTAACATTTTAAAAATATAATAACCAACCATCATTAAAAACAAAATGGCGGCACACGAAACATGAAATTGAAGGACTTAAATTTACAACGCCCATTTTAAAACTTCTAAAAAAGAAAACTATTGGAGAGATTGACCTTAAAACTTTAAAATCAACTTAAAAGGAATGTATTTTTTACATTTAGAATATATAATAACCTATCTTTATTAGAAACAAAATGGCGGCTCTCCAAACATGAATTTGAAGAAATTGAATGTTCCCGCCTATTTTAAAAGTTCTAAAAATAAATAACTATTGAGAGATTAACTTGAAAACCGAGTCAATTTAAAACGAATGCGTTTTTAATTTTTTTAATAAATAATAATTAGAAATTTTACTCACTTAAAAATTTTACCTTTTGAATTTCATTTTTATTCAAAGAGTTTTGTAATTAATTTTATTCCAAACCGCGAGACTAACAGTAATTGTATTTTATATGTATATGTAGGGTGGGTGGGTGGCCTCTATCCCACCCTTCAATCAGTAGAACATCATCAAAAGTTATATGAAAAATTTGTATGAATAAATCTCTAAAAATTGCAATTATTATGTGTTTATTTATATTTTACAACTTCTAATTAAAACCCTCGCTCATGTTTTATTGATTGGAAGGTAGGCTAGAGGCCACCCACCCACCCTACATATACATGATAACTTTAATTGCTAATCGGTGATGGTTTTGGTGCTAAAAATAATCAAACCCTTTATGTAATCAAAAATAAAAGAAAATCAAAATTTAGAATTAAATATAAATGGTTTCTATAGCTAATTTTATCTAATTTAGATTTAAAGTTTGTCCACCCATCATGCATCAAAATTTTACTAATTCACTCACTCAAAAATATTACCATTAAAATTTCTTTTTTATTCAAAAAGTTTTGTAATTAATTTTATTGGAAACCGCGAAACGACAAGGAATTGTAATTTATATGTATATGTAGGGTGGGTGGGTGGCCTCTATCCTACCCTCCAATCAGTTAAACATCATCAAAATAATAGGGAAAGTATTATGATGGCCGCATCATCATTTTTTGGATAGATTTAGTAAAGTGTACAAACCAAAACAAAACCTCTCATTAGATGAAGCAATAATTCCATCTCGAGGGCGATTAAAGTTCCGCGTTTATAATCCAGGCAAACTTAAGAAATACGGACTTCTTGTAAGAATGCTATGCGATGAAGAAAATGGTTATATATGTAAATTTAAATTATATACTGGTAATGGACAAAAATTGAATGATCTTGTGTGTAATCTCTTAGATGGTAGTGAAAATGTATGGCACCACGTTTACATGGACAATTTCTACAACAGTGTCAAATTGGCAGAACAGTTGCTTTCAAAAAAAATTAGAATATGTTTTACTATACGAAATAATCGGGGATTACCTGCAGACCTAAGAAAGTTAAAGTTGCGGAGATGGCAAGATGTTTTTCGCCGAAAGGAAGATATACCAATACACATTTGGAAAGATAAAAGGAAAGTTGAAGAATGATAAGTACAATACATAAAGCTACCATGATTGAAACAGGGAAAATAAGTAGCCCGAAAGTATTTTGGATTATAATAAGTATATGAAAGGTGTAGATTATGCTAATAAATACTTGCAAAAGAATGGATCAAATCTGAAGACAATATTTTACCATGTGATCCCGAAAGTTCGACAAGTTCATTAGATCAAACAATGCGCCTTCTCCATAAGGATCCACATGATACTCTCAGGTGATCTTCGTAAGACATGTAAACAACTTAGTACTTCTCAGTACAATCGACATCTTGATTTTATCAGTACCAAGGTGACTTCTGATCCTAAATATTTCTGGTCATATGTTGGTAACCATTATAAAAAAGAAACAATTCCATCGATTATGGAATATTTTGGTGAACACTGAATAAAACACTTACTATGTTTTTAACCACTATAATTATAGTGGTTAAAAAAAGTGTTTTATTCAGTGTTCATTATGAATTACCACATACTAACGGTCGCAACCATCATTATGAATATTTTGGTGTTGAGGTTTCCAATGGTTGTGATATTGGTAATACATTTAGCGGTTACTTAAAAACCCTTTATATTAGTAATAACAGCAGTAGCAATTCACCATTGGAATTTTCATCAAGCTCTGGTGTCGTTAATGATAACCAATTATCATTGTCATAATTATTCGATATGATTATTAAATTAAAACCCAGAAACAGCACAGGTATTTTCACGGTTTTTATCCTAATAGATAAACAGTTTCGAAACTTATATCCTACAAACAGTATTTATCAGATGTTATGCGTGATTGATTCTAGCTAACTGAACTTATGCAAAGCTTTTGATAGAGTGAACCACACATTACTTCTAAAAAAATTACAATATCTTGGCTTTTGCAATGAAACTGTTACTTGGTTAAGATCATTTCTCACACAACGAACCCAAATTATTTGGGTAAATAATTTTAAAACTATACCTATTTCTGTTATATCGGGGGTTCCACAAGGGTCTCATTGTGGACCAATTTTATTAAAAACTGTAATTAGTTATTGTATGCCGATGACATCAATGAGAATCTGTTAATGATTGCATGTATATACAGGAAGATTTGGAAGCCATATTTTTGTGGTGTAATGTAAACCAAATGACGCTAAATATTAGCAAGTGTTTTTCTTTGCCTTTCTGTAGAAACAAATATTTACATTAACATTTATACCCACTTCAGTCGATCGAACTGCAGCGCAAAGAGGAAGCTAGGGATTTAGGTGTGATTTTCGATTCGACTTTAAGCTTTTACCCTCATATGTTAAGGTAAATGTTTGGTATACTGCATTGAGAAAATGGGGTTTGGTCTGGAATATTGGTAAAGACTTAATATTTTATTATGTACACTTTTGCGTTGTCAGCTGAAGTATTCCTCGTTCATTTGGCGGTCGCAGATGTATGAATTTCAAATGTTCAAATGAGTTGTATTCATATTCAGGGTAATTATTCATTCATTAAAATTATACTAAAGATGCATAATTTGAAAGTTAGAATGGATTTTATTGATGGTTGCTTGTTACATCATCTGATTAATGAAAATCTCCACAGTGGGCAGTTATTAATGTGTTTCAATTTTCACTTAGTTCCAATAAATGGTTGCACTCGATACACTTCTTTATTTAAGCTCTCCACATACCTGACAAAATTCGCTTCCTATTCCAATCCTCTATTTTTTAATTATCTATAAACTTTCACTTCACTGCATTTTTTTTGCTTATGTATGGATCAGTAGTTTGGACAAAATTCATTAAAAATATTATTTTAAACATTTTTGTCGTCTTGCGCTGATCTCATAAATCACTAGTATCTTCGTGTTAATAGTATAAGCCTAAATTCTGGTAACAATTAACTTTTGATTGTAGAAAGAGTGCATTTTCTTTTGTACTCACACGGATATCACTATAAAACCACGTTTTTTTAAATCAGATTCCAAAAATAGCGTCATGAAACGTGAGAACGTGCAAAAATATTGCTTAGAAGCCAAAAATGGCAAAATAAAAGTGTTTCAATTAAATTATAATTCATAATAAAATCCTAACTTATGAAAAATATGCCGGCCATCGGCAATACTTCTACTGTCATGCGGCAATCACGTACGTTATCACTGATATACTAACGGCCAGCTAGGTGTTAACGTACCTCAAAAGAGATATACAGTGTGACTGACGAAAAACCTTTGGTGCTGTATCTCACTTATTTTTTATCCCATTTTAATAAATAAAACATTAAATTAAACCATTTTTAAAACACTAATAGGATCTGAATTGTTATTTTTTCTCGCACCCAGTTTTTGACAAAATACGATCAACATTTTTTTAAAAATTGCACTGTATATATATTTTTATTGATTCGCAAGGAGATTTTCTTTCTGAATATAAAATTGTAGACAAATTTATCCATACATCAAACTTAAGTCGAGAAATTGAGGATTAAAAAAATAAATAAAAAGTCAAGTATCCATTGTAAACAATATACAGACCCTATTTTAAATGTCAAAAGTGACAGTGACAGCCATTGATACAATACTGCAACGATTTTTAATTATTTCATAATTTAAATGTTACAATATTTCAAACACTGTACTAGAATTTTGTGCTTCTACAGAAATCGTTTTTCAGTTTTTGAAATCTTGCAACATTTTTATTATGAAATTATTAAAAATCATTGCAGTATTGTACCAATGACTGACACTGTCACTTTTGACATTTGGAATAGGCTCTGTATATTGTTTACTATGGGTATTTGATTTTTAATTTTTTTTTAATCCTCAATTTCTCGACTTTGGTTTGATGAATGGTTAAAATCGTTTACAAATTTAGATTCAGAAAAAAATCTCCTTGCGGATCAGTACAAAATATATATACAGTGCAATTTGAAAAAAAAAAGTTAATCGTCTTTTGTCAAAAACTGGATGCAAGAAAAAATATCAGTATAGTTCATATTAAAGTCTTTTAAAAATCATTTAATTTGATGTTTTATTTATTCAAATCGGATCAAAAATAAGCGAGATACAGCACCAAAGGTTTTTCGTCAGTCACCCTGAAAATAGAATTTTCTATAAATTTTTCCTTCATATTTCCAAAATTTGGGGTTCAGCAAAGGTTTTTTTTTACTGATTTCTAGAATTTTCCATTATAATTTACTCAAGATTTCTAGAATTTTTCCAGATTTTTACAATTTTCTAGCATTATTTTACAACGATTTATCTTTCTAGATTTCTAGCATTTTTTTGGGGGATTCTAGATTTCTAGAATTTTCTTTTGGAGGTTCTAGAATTTTTCAGCAATTTTCTTTTTATAATTTTAGTATTGTTTAACATTTTTTCTTTATATTTTTAGAAATGTGTTCATGGTTTTGGAATTTACTAGCAATATTTCAAGAATTAATTCTTGAATCTTCTCGGCGTTAACTTCGTAGTACATTTTCAATTTTTTTTAAATAAAGAAAACTTATAACTTTTTTATACCACTTTTTATTTTTATTTCTAGAATTTTCTAACAACTTTCTTCAGATTTCTAGAATTTTGGGTTCAGTCATTTTCTTTCTTGATTTCTAGGATTTTCCATAACATTTTCATCAAGATTCCTAGAATTTTCATATTTTATAAATTTTGTAGCATTTTTCCTTAGATTTCTAATTTTTTGTTCAAGGTTTTTAACATTTTTTCCTTCAAGATTTTTAGAAATTCAAAGCACTTTTTCCTACAGATTTTTAGAATTTTTTCGAGGGTTCTAGAATTTTCAGGCATATTTTTCTTCTAGATTTCTAAAAAAATTTAATTTTTTTAAATTTTTCAAAGGCAAAAACATTTTATTAGATTTTTAGAAATTTGTTTATGGTTTTAGATTTTACTAGCAATATTTAAAAATTTTATACAAATTTTTCCTTCAGATTTCTAGAATTTGGGGTTCAGTAAAGGTTTTTTTACTGATTTCTAGAATTTTCCATTATAATTTTCTCAAGATTTCTGTGTTTTTGTGTGAACATTCAACAATGTTTAATTTCCCATTTTTTTAATAAATAATTTTGATGTTTTTTCTTGGAAACTTAAGTAAAATGTATATGTAGGGTGGGTGGGTGGCCAATATAGGGACAATACTTCCCCTATATATATATATATTTATTTATTTATTTATTTTCGTGACTGAGTATGTTTGTGGGCGCTGTATCTCAAAAACAAATAATTGAGATGAAACTTTAAACTTAAAGTTTTATCGTTAAAAACTGGAACTGAAAAGCTTTTGGTAAACATTCATAAACCGGAAGTGGATGTTTACCCGAAGCGTTTTTGTGATTTTTCTTGATATTTTTCTAAATTTGAAAAATATTACATAACTTTTCAAATAAAAGTTAAAGGAAAGAAGAAAGTGAAAAAGTTTTATTTAAACATGTTTTTCGTAAAGTTCTTAATTAGTGAGAAAAAAATTAAATATTTTGATATTTTTTGCCTATTGCTAATAAACTATAGGAGTCACATGA